>OY723293.1:1094200-1523200 GCA_963210315.1 Rhynchopus euleeides
GTCCAAAGAAGGCAGAGAAGCGGAGAAGAAAAAATGGACCTAGCGGGTGGCCCGGTGGGTGGTGATGCCCTCGTCATGCAGGTCTCTTCTGTTTTGAAGGTGCACACATGGTGGACTCCAGCCACCATGTCTAAGAGGGAGTCTAAGACTGCAGTCTGGAGGGCTGAGACGAGAACACGAACGACTTTCAAGCAGTCTTGAAGGTCGCCAAGCCTATTGGGGGCAACTAACAGATGAGATTTGTTTGTTGCCTGTCGTCACAGCTAGGTGCCCATCTCCTCGATAACGGAATGTGTGCAGAGATCTCGTGGACCCTTTGGCCATTCTGTCGTGCACCCACTCCACCCACAACGCACACCTGTCACGAGTGGTCACTCCCCCGTCCTCCTCCACCCTGAAGGTTGAATCCTCAAGGACCAGTGATCTCCTGCTGGCCGGGCTGCGATACAGCGAAGCCTTCCTACTTACAAGCGAATCCAGACTGTAGGGAACAGATGTTCACTACCGTGGCCTCCGGCGGCTGGGGGGCTCCGCCCCCCAGACCCCCCTGCGTAAAAACATTGCACCCAGACCGGTTTTTTGGTCGAGAGTCCAAACTTTCAAAGCAGCTGCTGCGCCTGCCCCACCAAGCAGCCTCAGTACGGCAGGACGCGCGCAGGCACCGGGCCCTCTCAGATTCTGGGAGGGTTTGCGCGGGTCGCGCGCGCCGAAGGCGCGCGCGAAAAATTTTCAAAACCAGAAAAACCGGAAAACAGCGCCAGAAAAAAAGTCTATCTTATACCCTGCCCGAAAACACCCCAAAAAAATTTCCGCCGCCCTTCGGGCGGCGGATTGGCTGCCTTCGGCGGCGTCGTCGTTTCACTCTGTACTAAGGACGTCGGTAAAGCCGAGCCCTTTGTACAACCGTTTCACTCTGACTTCTGTCTGTCTGTCCTGTGTGCCATCAGTGTGTCCCCGTTACAGTGATTCCGCTCAATCCCATTGAGTGTCTCTCAGTTCTGCTCGTTCTGACAGTGGAGGTGGTCTCCTGCGACTGCGTCGGTTTCTTGGCTGCCCCGTGTCTGCAGTTCCACTTGTGTCATGGACTCGTTGTGGTTACTGGTGCTCTGCAACATTTTCGCTGCTGCTCGTTAGTTCCGTCCCGTTTCATTCCCAGCTGCTCAGGGAGAGCTGCCCTGTGTTTGCCGCAAGGGCGCTGCTGATCGTTGTTCCTCATCGCGTTGTGACTTCCATTCAGACTGGCGGGGCAGTCTTCAGCGTTCAAACTACCTGATAGTTCCCGAAGTTCGCGGATTCCGCCGCTCATCTTGCACCATATGGGCACCAAGCCGGCAACGATAGCCTGTGGCGTTGAGGCGCCATCGGCTGTCTCCCGGAGCATTTCCAACCTCACATCCGTGAGGCCGGCTACCACCCAGGTTTGTGGGTTCCATAAAGAACTCAGGCGGGTGCCGCTCTCGTACCCCCGGATGCCTCACCCGCCGCGAACGAGCGAGGCCGCCACGCATGAGGAGCTTCTCTTCGCCACCTCCCGCTGCTCGTCAGTCAGGGAGCTACACCCCGTTTTTTCGGTTGAAGTTTTTTCTGATCAGAGTTGCACCCACCGTTTCTCTCCGTCCAGCCCGAGAATGTCGAACCCTGAAAAATCGACAACACCCCACATCCTGCACCTGAGACGCGGCTTCCTTATCTGAGGGGCCGCGTCCAAATACACGGACTTTGCTAAACTGGACCCAACTCCCCACACCCTTTTTTTCGCCATTTTTTCAAAAAATCCCCCAAATTTTTCCAAATTTTTCAAAAAATTCCTAAATTTAGGACACCCTCCGATGTCTCTGCTTAGTCTCGGAGACGAGTAATTTGCCCATCGCCCAACCTGGTATTGACCGATGCCACAGGGATATCTACCCGTGATGTCGATTCGTCCAATAAGGCGACGGTGTGATGAGTCCGGCACATGGCATCGTGCGCGAATGTCACATGGACACATCACGGGGAAGTTGTCCCTCTGCCAGAATGATACACCAACCGCATAGTTGTTCATTGGTCAATGCCATACAACCCCATAAAACTGCTGGTGATCCAAGAGGTGGGGTTTGAAACAACTTTGCTCAGGTAGTCGCCGTGACGTGATATCATAGGATTAGAGACTGCAGGGTCGAAGGGAGGCACCCAGAACCACGGCTATCAGCCCCCGGAGGCCTCCGGTGCCACCACCTCCTTCCGGCTCCGGAGGGTGCGTACATTCACCTGCTGTGGCCCAGGCGCCCAGTTGTCGTAACACTGCGTAAAATACATTCACCTGCTGTGGCCCAGGCGCCCAGATGTCGTAACACTGCGAAAAAGCACCGCTTTTCAGGGGCACCAGGGTATTTTCCAGCCACCGGTCAAAGCCGCCAAACATCGCTACCAGTGCCCGGTGTGCTCCGGAGTAACTCCAGAGGAGCATCCCCGACACTTCTACCAGGGCACGCCCTGGGATTCGGAATGTGCTTACTATTGGCTGATGGAATGATCCGGGAATGGTCTCATCCAATGGCTGAAAATCCCGGTTGCGCCCAAACCCAGATCAAAATCAGATGGAACAGCGGGGGAAGCTGATGCACTCACAGCCAACCAAGCCACTGGTTTCAGGTGTGGCACCCGAACCAAGGCTCTAATATCATCAGGCGGAACGGTAACCGTTCAGCGTTCAGCGGGTGCTCAGCTCTGCAGTACCAAGCTCTACCGAAGCTTGATCACCTCTGGGTTGGGGAACGTATACAATATCGGCCAGTGGGATGCGGCTTTGTGAAGGGACTGGCCTCATCCAACAAGGCTCTAACTTCAGCGGCTCGCGTGTTCAGGCATTCAGCGGTATCAATCCAGGGATATCCAAACTCAGGAAAATTTGGGGTGAACTTGAGCTGAAAATAGAGGGGTCTTCGCTGGTCGGTATGCCTCGTTATTCTTCGTCAGTTTTCACCTAGTTTCCTTGGGAAATGCATCAAAATGCACTGACGATCACCCCGTAGCCCCCTGTATCCAACAGCGGGCGAAAAAGTCGAACCGCTGACTACCGGTTGAAACAGCTCCCACCGGGAGCCGTCCTACACAGCTCCAGGCCGTACTCCAGGCCAACCACGGGGCTCTCAAGGCCCAGGAGTTAGCCTGCTTGACAGCCGACCCTGCAGAGAGGGCTCGATACCCGGAAGAACTGTGGTCCATCACATGGTTGACTGCAGACAAGGTGACCAACCCTACAGCTGTCGGCCTGTCGGTCGGCCAGTCGGTCGGTCGGCCGACAGCAAAATATAGCTGGAGTCGTGCAGGATCATTCGTGAAGAAATACGAAAGGTAAACGAGAAAGTTTTTCGTTGATCGCACCCCAATCCCAAAGGGACCTCCCAAAGGGAGGAAAAGAAAGGAAGAAGGGGGGAATAATCCTCTTAACGCATGGTCGCCAGCACCTGGCGGACTCTGGAAGACGTGTTGATATTCCTGACCGCCGTGTTCAGGGCAGGGGGTACGGCACGTTCGGGGACCGCCCCGCGGGTGTACGCGTCCGCCCTCTGAGCGGTTGTCGACACCCACGTGCAGTGCACCGCCATGTCCGATGCACGGGCCAGGGAAAAAAGGAGACACAACAACTCATTTGCAAGGAAATTTGATGAGTGGCCACGGTTCACAGCAGACACGACCGCGGCATTGTCCACCATCAGGCGCAACCCGGCGTTTCGCGGGCGGTCAGAGACCGCCGCCAACGCTACGCACTGCAGGGCCGCCAAGAGTTCTTTTATAAAAATGTGAATGCCCGTGTCGCTGAAGACCCCGTAACACACCCGTTCACCCTGTGTATCAAGTCCGGCATCCTCGTAGATAGCCGCCCAAGCGCCCGACGACGCATCCGACCACCCCACCGTGGTTGCCGCCTCCGGGGCTCGGTGCCAGTCATTCTCCACGAGAGACGCAATTGCGTTCGTTGTTTCGGTGCATGTAGCTGCAGGAACACCGATAGTTGCGTCCCACAGCACTGCCCCACTGTGGATCCGGCGCCCCAGGCCCCGGAGAAAAGACAGCATCGCCTTCATGAAACACAGGGGAAGGGAGCATGAGTGCATGTACCACACCAGAGCCCCACACAGCCGGAAGAATTGGCGGGGGGTGCATGAACCCGCCAGAGCGCAGCGAATATCGTGTGAGTCGCGCACCTTCGCGACCCACGCCTCCGACATGCGGAAACGCGAGTGCTGCAGGTCGAACTCCAGCCCCAAGGCGGTGAGCCGCTGTGTGGCGCGTTCGATGTCAGGCTTCAATTCTGCCTTGACATCCTTGCACCGAGAGAGAAAAGAGTCCAGCCTCGCGTTGCATTCCTCCTGGGTCTGCCCCAGGGGGAACGCGTTGTCGATCCAGCTGACCCCCTCCACCACAGGGAGAAGGGCCAGCATCGAACGCTGTGCAATGCTCGGGGCATGCGCCCATCCCATGGGCATCACACGCATCGCCGCCCGCACGTATGGTCCCCTCGCTCCCGCCAGGTGCATCCCAAAAAACTCCGAGATGGTAGGGTGAAGGGGGAACTGGTAAAAGCAGCTCCGCAGGTCTGCAGAGGCCACATACCGGGCATCCAGGAAACGCTGGATCACGTCCCTGATCCCTGGCAGAGGAGTCGACTGCGGTCGGCGCATCCGCACGTTCAGCTTCCGGCAGTCCAGGATGAACCGCGACCCGCCGGAGGGCTTGCTCACCACGAAAGCGGGCATGGCAACCAGCGGGGGGATGGCGATGGACACCACCTCGTATTGCAGAAGACTGTCCAGGTGCCCTAGCATGTGCCTCGAAACGCAGCGACGGGCTGCACTGTCCCGGTGGATTCGTCTCACCGGGTCCGGCTCCAGGAAAGCAGATAGAAAAATAGCGGGGTCCCGGATCAGGGCAAGCGTCTCACGCAGCTCGCCCGACGGATCCATATTCGCCAGCACCTCCAGCCGAATCCGGCTGATCGATATCGGCGCCAACGGCTCGTCGGAGCGGGGCTCGGGCGGAGCCAGCCGTCCCTCTCCGGAAAAAAGACCCACATCGCCGTACCCAGAAACCACGTCCGGGCGTCCGTCGAACCTGCCATCGCCTGTCGGCTCAGGGGCGTATGTCGCCGCGGGCGGCGCCAGGATCTTGGAAAAAGAAGGAGGGAAAGCAGGGTTTAGAGGGAAAGGCCTTGGGCCAGGGTTTGCGACATGTCCGCCGTCGTCCGCACCTGCTCCGTCCTGCTCTGGGGCAGGTAGTGAAACAGGGATGACAACGACTTGTGGCGGCTCACGAGGAGGATCTCCGTCGCCGAGTAGCCTCGATCCAGCAGCTCCTGCAGTGCACCTCGGCGGACGGAGTGAGCCGTCAGCAGCGGATTCGCCGCTTGTAAAGCCCTCGCGAACTGATCGCGCGAGAAGCCGAAGAGTTGCTCGTCCCCGCCATGCGCCATGCAGAGGCGCTCCAGGTACGCCCGGTCCTCTCCGCTGAGGGCGATTGCGGTGACGCAACCTTCCGCAAAGGGATCGGACTTCGTCCCCGCCCAGTTCAGGGAGATGTAGGCGGGGAAAAAATCGATACGACCGGGGGTGAGGGTGGCGACGTCGGCGTAGCGCGCCGCGCTGTACCACGCGACGAGTATCATCAGGCGCAGGAGAGGGTCTGTGGTGATGGAGCACGCCCGCGCGATGTCGCGGGATGTCGCTGGGTGCGCCTGCCGCACAGGCTGCTTCGCCCCCTTGCGAAGCAAGCTGCGGGAGAAGTCCGCGAGCACCTGTTTGTCGTGGGGGATGGCCGCCCGTTTGAGCCACCCCCGGATCAGCACGGTGTATTGCAGGGCGGAGGCTGGGGTCACCTTGCCCTTTAGCAGGAGGCGGGACACCCAGAGTACGCTGGCCTGGGCGGGGGGGAGGGTCACGCCCGTCGCACTGTTCCAATGCTCCTGGAACTGCTGCAGGCGGCGCACCACACTGGCCTGTTGGGACCACGTGGTGTCTGCGAGAGACCCCCGGATCCACCCCCTCCCCGCCTCCAGCACTTCCAGGACCTCCGAGTCCGTGAGTGGTGGCTCCTGCTGTGGGGGACGCCCCCGACGGGGCTGCCCGGTGCCCTCCTGGATGAAAGAGTATGGGCTCAGCGAAAACGCCTCGGCTTGTCCCCGGAAAGCCTGTGCTTGCGCCCCCCCCTCTTGGAGGGCTCGCGTGGGGTGTTCGGCCGGCCCCCCTGGTCGGGGTTCTCCCGCTTCCGCCGCCACCCTGAGGCCCTGTCGGCGCGCTTTGACGCGCTCCTCAGGTAGTGCGGGGTGTGCTGGGTCCCGAAGAGTTCGGCGGAGAGTGCGGCGGCTCCGGTTGCGTCGCCCGCCTGCAGCCGATCCAGCACCATGCACCGCCCGATGGTGCTCCGACCGATCTCCACCAGAGCTCGGTCGGCGGCGCTTCCGCTCGGGCCGACCGCGGCAGCGATCGCGTGCAGCGTGCGCAGGTGGGCCGCGGCTTCGTGTCCTGCGGCCCCCGCGTCCGCCCTCAGGGGGGCAAATCTCGCGTGGAGGTCCGTCATGATGCCGGGCCGGAGGTCGTCCGGCACGTTCCCCCAGGTTGCGGGGTCCAGCGGGTCCCGGCCCGCAAAAGGGGCAGCAGACGAGCTGTCGGTGCTCGAGTCCGCGGATCGGGATCGCGCGCGGCGGTGGCGCGGGGGAAAATCCACCCGGTGGTAGTCGCTGTCAGAGGCAAACCCGGCACCGTCTGCCGTGGGCAGGTGTCGCGCGCATGGCTGTGCAGGGGGACCCGCGCCGTCTGCCGTAGAAGGCAGGAAACGCGTGGTACCATCCCTGATCATCCGGGCGTCAGCCGCTGTGCGTCGGGAACGCGATACAGAGGGTCCCGCGCCGTCCGCTGCAAAACACGGGAAACGCGTGGCACCCCCCGCCAGCTGCGCGCCGTCTGCTGTGTGCAGGGAACGCGACTCGGGCAGTCCCGCGCCGTCCGCCGCAGAGGGCGGGAAACGCGTGGCACCCCCTGCCGGCTGCGCGCCGTCTGCTGTGTGCAGGGAACGCGAAACAGGAGGGCCCGCGCCATCCGCCGCGAAGGGCAGGGAACGCGCGGCACTCCGCTCCTGGTCCGTCTCGCCCGCGCCGTCCGCCGCCGTGGGCAGGGAACGCGTGGCATCCTCCGCTGGGCGCGCGCCGTCTGCAGTCGGCAGGGAACGCTGCGCCTCCAACCCCTCCAGGCGCTCCATCAGCCGGCGGAATTCGTCCCGGGATACGGGTGCCGCCTCGGCTTTTCCGTCGTCAGACGGGAGCGATTCCTGCTTGTTCTGGGGTGTGGTGGTCGCGGGGGACTTCGCCTTTCCCTTTTTGTCCTTGGCCATTTTCGGATTGTGTGTGGTTTTTCGTTGATCGCACGACACACACAGAAAATTTTGCCTGCGGAAGTGTTGGTGTGTGATTGGCAGGCGCATAAGACTGTGTGTGACGGCAAGCACCTAGCACTTCCCCTATCGCTGCATTTCCGCCTGACAAGTACCTTGTTCAGGGGATAAGATAGGTCTGGTTTTCCGGTTTTCAAAACCAGGGTTTCCCGGTTCCCGGTTTTCTGGAAAAAAAAAAAGGTCGGTCTCATTTTTGGCGGTTTTTCTTGTGACTTTGGGACAGTAAAACAGTCAGAAAAAACGCCATAAAAAAATAGAAAGTGACCCCATCGTGATCCGCACAGAGCTCAAATAGTCCAAAGAAGGCAGAGAAGCGGAGAAGAAAAATGGACCTAGCGGATGGCCCGGTGGGTGGTGACCTCGTCATGCAGGTCTCTTCTGTTTTGAAGGTGCACACATGGTGGACTCCAGCCACCATGTCTAAGAGGGAGTCTAAGACTGCAGTCTGGAGGGCTGAGACGAGAACACGAACGACTTTCAAGCAGTCTTGAAGGTCGCCAAGCCTATTGGGGGCAACTAACAGATGAGATTTGTTTGTTGCCTGTCGTCACAGCTAGGTGCCCATCTCCTCGATAACGGAATGTGTGCAGAGATCTCGTGGACCCTTTGGCCATTCTGTCGTGCACCCACTCCACCCACAACGCACACCTGTCACGAGTGGTCGCTCCCCCGTCCTCCTCCACCCTGAAGGTTGAACCCTCAAGGACCAGTGATCTCCTGCTGGCCGGGCTGCGATACAGCGAAGCCTTCCTACTTACAAGCGAATCCAGACTGTAGTGAACAGATGTTCACTACCGTGGCCTCCGGCGGCTGGGGGGCTCCGCCCCCCAGACCCCCCTGTGTAAAAGCATTGCACCAGACCGGTTTTTTGGTCGAGAGTCCAAACTTTCAAAGCAGCTGTTGCGCCTGCCCCACCAAGCAGCCTCAGTACGACAGGACGCGCGCAGGCACCGGGCCTTCTCAGACTCTGGGAGGGTTTGCGCGGGTCGCGCGCGCCGAAGGCGCGCGCGAAAAAATTTCAAAACCAGAAAAACCGGAAAACGGTGCCAGAAAAAAAGTCTATCTTATACCCTGAGTCCTTGTTGGAAGAAAAAAAAATCCGAAATTTTTTTTTGCCGATTTGGTGACACTTTTTTTTTTTTTTTTGCCACGGGGAAAATTTTTCGAGACATAGAGATTTTTCAGAAAGTTGGGGGTGGTTTTTTCGGGTGGGCAGAATTCGACCCAAACCCACCTGCCGGTGAAAAATCGCGAGATGCAGCCGATGCACCGCCATTCCGTGGGTTTCTGGGCGGTTTGGGCCGAAAAAATGTCGGTTTGTGAGGTGGCCCGAGAGGCCGACCGACCGACCGACAGGCAAAAATCGGGCCGACCGACCGACCCGACAGCAGTCGGCCTGTCGGCCGACTAGTAGCGTTGGTCACCTTGCTGCAGAGATAGGTGGGCACTGGAGGGAAATCTTCGACCAATTAGCCACGATCGCCCACGATCGTGGGAATAATTGGAATATTTTTTTCACGATCGTCCAATTAGCCTCCAATTAAAACAATCGTTTTTTTTCACGATCGTGGATTTCATTGGACCGATCGTCACCATACCGTGTTCTTCTGCTTTTGTGACTGCTGCGGCTGTTTTGCGACTCCACTGCACGGCACTCCCACCACCACACCCCACACAACGACACTCACACCACTACACACCCTGGACAGGATTATTCTCCCGCATTCGGGTATATCATCGGAAAAGAGGGCGCCATGCGTCGCTGCGCTATTCTGCTGCTGCTGGCAGCTGCGGCAACATGCAGCCCCATCGCGTGCAAGACGCTCGCATCTGTGGAGCTGTGCATTGCAGGGGATGATGACCTCAGCAGCACCTTTGCGAAGTGCGCTGCACCCAACGCGACGGACGCATCGACCGGGATCCTGTCTCTGACGGCAGGGCTGTCTGGGGTGCAGTTCCTGGACGTGGACGCTGTGGAGGGGAGCATCACGTGCGTGGATGGGGCAGCGCACGTCACCCTGCTGTCCGGCGGGATGACGGTGCACGTGTCGGACACGCTCCCGCTCGAGATCACAGCGATCGACCTGGCGCTGACGGTGACGCAGACCCCCTCGGGCCCTGCCATCGACTGGCAGGGGACCCTGATGGAGGGCGAGATCTCCCTCGAGGAGTTCACCGACTTCAGCATCGGGTTCCACGTGTCGCGTGCCAATGCGAGCGCAGGGCTGTCGACAGACATCTTCCTCGACATCGACGACCTGCTGGGGGCGGAGCTGGACCTGCCGTCGCGCATCTCGCTGAAGGAGCACGGGCTGGACTTCTTCAAGCAGGCTGTGAAGGACAGCACGTCGTGCCCGTCGCTGGTGGGGGCGGACAAGCACCTGCTGGCGGTGCCCGGCGTGGCTGCGGCTCTGAATGTGAAGCAGGCGATGTTCGACGTGTGCCTCTACCTGTCCGACAACGCGACGGCGGGGCAGCCCTTCCTGCGCTTCGAGGCGGACACGAAGAAGCCGCTCAGCATCCTCGGGATGAAGCTGGAGGCTGTGTCCGCCGATGTGACTGCCGCGTTCAACTCGACGAAGGCGATCAAGTGGGGCGGGATGGTTTCCGGGTCGGCCGAGCTTTTCGGCGCGTCTGCGTCTGCCGCCTTCACGGAGTCGGACCTGGATGCCCTGCAGGTGGCGGTGTCGGTGGTGAAGCCGCAGCTGAACTTCACCGGGTCTGTGTCGTACAACGCGTCGGGCTGCTCCTCGCAGAACAACGGGGCTGTGTTCTTGTCGGTGCCGAGTGCGGGGGAGCTCCAGGCGGAGGGGACACTGGCACAGAAGGACGGGTGCGCGGCGAACGGGAAACCCCTGTGGATTGTGACGGTGCCCTCTGCACAGGCCCTGGACGTGCACGGCGTGTCGCTGACGGACGTGTGGGCGCAGCTGGAGTCGTCCGAGGTGGGGCAGGAGACGAAGTGGTCGGGGGAGGTGCGCGGGACGGCGCAGCTCGGGAAGACCCTGACGGGGACGGGGACGGTGCTGTTCTCCGAGGACGAGGGTGTGACTGCCTTCACTGTGGCGGGGGAGCTGCAGGTCGGCGGCCTCTCTGGTGAGGTGATGCTGGCTGCACACGACGGTGTGCTGCAGGGGACGGGCACTGTGTCGTTCCAGGACACAACTGCCGCGGTTCAGCTGTCGCAGCTGGCGGCGAACGTGACGCACGTCAGCACCTACAACGCCGGGAACGCACACCTCCCCGTGTGGGACATCCAGGCCTCGATGGCGTCGCTGGAGATCCACGGCTTCGCCCTGACAGACGTGCTCGTGGCGCTGAAGGGGACCTTCGGAACGCCCGACAATGCAGGCGACAAGCCGGTGATTGAGTGGAGCGGGTCGGTGACCGGGACGGGGAGGCTGGGCGCCGTGTCTCTCCTGATGACGGCTGAGATCGAGAAGAACGAGCTCGCATCCCTGACGGGGCAGCTGAAGGTGGAGACGGACGGGGTGTCGTTCGAGGGCAGTGTCGAGGTGCTGCCGGACGTGACGGGGGCCGGCTGCGCGTCGATTGCCGGAGACGGTAACCTGCTGCTGGTGGAAACCAAGCACACGTTCGAGGCGTCGCTGCAGTACGACGAGTGTGCCACGGCCACAGGTGCGGCAAGGTACACGGTGTCGGGGACGGCAACGGTGTTCTCCTACCAGGGCCTCGAGCTGACGATGGCCGCCCTCCACCTGAAGGGTCTGGTGAGCGACAAGCCGGGGAAGGACCTGGAGTGGGCCGGGACTGTGGCAGCAACTGCGAACCTGTTCGGCGGATCGTCTGGCGCAAAGGTGTCGTTCGCTGACGGGTCGCTGCAGGCGGTGGACGTGCACACGCGCTTCATGACGGGGAACGGTGCCCTGTCCGGGGCACTCGAGATCGGGTACGTCAACAGCTGCACGCAGCCGTCCAGCGGGTCTGCCGCCGTGGCTGTGCGCCTTGCGGGTGCTGACGAGCTGAAGATCAACGCGGATGTGCTGTACTACAAGTGCACGGGTGCGATGTCCCTCGACACGACGGTGGCAGTGGACTGGAACGGTCCGGGCGGCCACTTCGACGAGGTCACCGTGTCGCTGAAGGCGGGTGGGCACGGCGGGGCGGCGATGCTGAGCACGCGCACCTGGATCGGCAAGGTGACGGCACGTGCTGGGGGTCTGTCGGTCGACATCGAGTTCAACAGCAGCGCGAACGCAACGTCGGTGGAGGCTGTTGTGTCGTACGAAGACGACAACATGCGTCTGACAACGGCAGTCGGGAACGCGGCGAACAACTGCCACGGGTCGGGGCTGCTGGTCCTGAAGAACCTGCCGCACCAGGTCCCTGCGATGGAGCTCGACGTGGCCTACGCCGCCCCGTGCGGGCAGTCGACGCAGTGGGACGTGTCGGGGTCGCTGACGAACCTCGAGATCCCGTTCATGGGGAAGACCCTGGTGCTGAACGAGGCCTCTGTCAAGGTGTCGTCGAACGCAACCGGGCACAAGGCTGTGGAGCTGGTTGGTGTCTTCATGGACGACTTCGACATGACGCTGGCCTTCCCCGTCCCTGTGCGCTCTGCCGAGGAGGTGACGCTCGTGGGCCGTGTGCGCCAGGGGCGCGGGATCAGCGTGGACCGCTTTGCCTCGACGTGGCAGGGGTCCGGGTCGCCCTTCTCGGCGTCCATGGCTGTGGCGGCACCCACCATGGCGCAGGACATGAAGAACACGGCGCTGGGCAGCGCTGTGCTGGAGATCAACTTCGGGAAGGGAGTGACGCTGATGGCGGAGGGGCTGCTCTTCGGGATGCAGTTCGACGCCCTCCTCGCCCTGCAGAAGAAGGCGACCGCCACAGGCAGCGCGTGGCAGTACGGCGTCGCCTTCACCGCCTCCCGCGCGTCGGCCCCCACGGGCCTGCCGAAGGTGCTGTCCAGCGCCCTGGACGCCATCAGCCCTTCGTGGGTGCGGTTCTCCCTCGCACGCTCCGAGATGACGGTGGGCGGTGTGACGCTGCGCCGCGGCCTGTCCCTCGCCGCCTTCATGGGTGTGGAGAGCGGGATGATGAAGAAGGTGTTGACGGCAGCACCCGCCTCCCTGAAGGAGCGCATCACGGAGTACATTGCGGACGGGGGGCTGATTGTGCGCGCCGACATCGTGTCTGCCAGCCAGGTGACGATCTTCGTGTCGCTCCGTGGGGACGTGAAGCTGAGCGACAGGGTGTCGCTGCGCGAGGTTGCGCTTGCCTTCATCATCGAGAGCGGGCCGCCCCAGATCGGCTTCATGGTGACCTTCGACTTCACTGTTGGGAAGGGGGCACACGCCAAGGACCTGACCGCCAAGGGCTTCATGAGCCTGTCGCTCACAGGCAGCCTCACGCTGGCGGCAGCCATCGACTCGGATGAGCCGTGGGTGAACCCGTTCGGTGTGCGCGGTGTGGCCGTGCTGTTCCCGCTTGGGGTGAAGCTGACCCTCTCGCCGCCCACCATGCTCCCGTCTGCGTTCGCGCTGATTGGCGGGACCCAGATCGGCGGCACGTCGGGGTCCGTGGCGGTCGGGATCGACCTGCAGAACTTCAGGAACACGGCGGTGATGGCTGAGGTTACAGACTTCAACTTCCACAGGATGCTCCGCGAGCTGGCACGGTGCGACCAGTGCCTCGGGAAGGTGGGGAACGTGCTGACCGACATGTCGATGGAGCGCTTCACCGGGTCCTTCAACCCCGACCCCTTCAACCCGGTGGCGATCCGCATCACGGACGTGGCACGCACCATCCCTGCCGGGATCACAGTGGAGGTGAAGAACCTGGACCTGTGGGGTGTGATCAAGATCGACGAGGCCAGCTTCCGCATGATCAACGGTGAGATCGAGGCGGTGCTGCGCCCTGCCGCCATCGACTGGGGTGTGATCCAGATCACCGGTGCGGACGGGACCTCGGGACCGCTGTTCGCCCTGACGCTGCGCCGCGACAGGCAGGCGCTGGAGGTGCACGGGCGTGCGGTGATCCTGGGGCAGTCGGTGACCCTCATGCTGGAGGTGTCGGACAGCGGCGTCTTCGGGTACTTCGCCATCTCCATGGGCAGGGCCCTGGAGGCGGAAGTCTCCCTCAGTGTGGTCGGCAGGCCCGGCAGCCCTGACTTCCGCTCCTTCATCAGCGCGTCGATGAAGAGCGACGTGATTGCTCTGGTGGTCGACATCGCGACGGAGTTCCTCCACGACTTGAGCAAGTCTGCACTGAGCGCACTTGACCGTGCCTCGAGTGCCCTCCAGTCGGCGCAGAAGAAGCTTGACGACGGCATCGCCAAGCTTGACGCTGCCTACGCCAAGGCTGAGTCGAAGATCAACGGTGCACAGGCCTCTGTGGGGAAGCTGCAGCAGAAGATGAACTCGAAGTGGAACTCGTGCAAGTCGAAGGAGAGCCGCTGCCGCAGGCGTTGGTGGACGTGTGGGGCTGTCCCGATCTGCTGGATTGAGTACGGCGCCATCAAGGTCGCATACAAGGTGGCGTACGGGGTGCTGGAGGGGGCGAAGAAGCTGGTGCAGGGCATCATCAACGGTGCGAAGGGTGTGGTCAATGCCGCGGAGGGTCTGGTTGCCACTGCACAGCGCATCGTCGACTCCGCGAAGAGCGTGGTCAAGGCTTTCGACACCATTGTGTCGCACGTGGGTGGGCTGCTGCGCAACGCTCTCCGCCTCCACTCTCTCTCGTTCGAGGCCGAGCTCAGCCGCGACGTCAAGAGGCTGGCCATCGAGGTGGACATGACTGTGGTGGGGACCCGCTTCCAGTTCGGGTTCGACAGCGGGATGGGCATCAAGGAGATTGCCGGCGGGGTGTACTCGTCCTTCCGTGGTGAGATGAAGAAGCAGTGGGGCCACCTGATCCGCAACATTTGAGGAGGTGACAGTGTCCAGCAGCTCCCTGTTCACTGAGGTCCCACTGGCTTGGTCAGGCCGGAAGGCGGCACTGTGTTGATCGTGGGGGCTTGTGGCATTGCTATCCCTGTCTACTGTCAGCAGCACAGGAGGTTCAGCACATCCAGGGGCACTGTATCCCAGGTGTGTTGGAAATAGTAACGCGCACCAATGCACATGTAGTATTTCATTCTTTAGCTTTAGCTTCCCCATTAGCTTTCCCTCTTTCATATCTTGGAACCTGCTGTTTTGATTTGGTTCAAAACGCAGGGTCGCACACACCTCTCATTTTCCACCGATGTTGTTGTGCACACCAGTGGGGACGGGGATCGAAACTAAAACAGCAGAAACTGATCCGCTTCCTCTTCCCCGCACTGAGCCGGGGGGGGGAGCCAATGCATAATGGGCGGGCAGTGGTCGTGCTGGCGTTCGTGTGGCAGAGTGACGAGACCCCGCTGATTCGGGATCTCTGGAAGCTCTGCTGTTGAGACGCACTGCAACACCTCGACATGCAGGTGTGGATTTGGACGCGGCACCAGCCGTGTTGTGGACTGCTAGCCTTTGAAGGCAGCAAGACTTCCCACGTCAGCACCACGACTCGCAACCTGTTCTTCGAACTGGATGCAGCAGGGGGCGCCAGCACACCTGTCACGCCACTCGCATTTTTTCTTGTCTCGTCATTTCAACGACGCAACCCCATCCCATCTTTCCGCCTTCTTGTGGCCTGTCTTCCTGTCCCCCTGTTGATGTGCCACTCTGTGCTGTTCTCTGGTGTGTGATACCCCAAGCGTTCGTCCCGTGCAGCGTCTGACACTCCCTTGATGCTGTCCCATATTTCTGTGCATGCTGTGTCAGTGTTTTGCTTCTGTTGCCCAGCAGGTTGTTCTGTTCCAAGAGTGCATCGTGGTCGACGACAGGCCCCTGCCGTCCTTCGTCGGGTCGCTGTCAAAAAGCCACGGTGCAGCTATCCTGACCTGCCGTGTTGCCGGGACAGACACGGGTATCTGAGAACCTTCACACAGACAGAGAAAGCTTGTAACCTCAGGAGGAGTGTGTGTGTGTGGTGACAAATCTGAGCAAGAATGAATTGCAAGATAGTCGTCCTCGCACTCTGTCCTTCGTCACAACCCAAACAACTAAAACGTGAAGACAAATGGCGCGGCAGTCATCGTTGCCCCCTTTCGTCGACGTGGGACCGATCAGTTTTTTGCTATAACCTGCTCAGGTCACGGTAAAAAAGACTGTTGGCAGCGCACGTATGGACACCCATACACGCACAGGTGCGCACAAACAAAAGGATCCGCTTGTGCAACACATTTTCCCCCTCACACACACACACCCGCACTCACACCATGGCTGCCCCAAGGACTGCCGAGCGCTTCAGAGTGCGCGACATCGATGTAGACAACCTGATGCCTCTCCAATTGGTGAACGGGTACGAGCCGGTGGCACCTAAGGAAGGGTGCGCGTTCCCCGAATGCACCACCGCCCATGATGGGCCGGTTGCAGGGAACTGTGCGGTGTGTGGCCTCGGGGAGTACACCAGCTGTATGGAACAGCTCCTCCCGGAAGGAACGCTGCGGGCGTTCCAGGTGGCCAGGGAGGACGGGAGGCGTGTGTGCCCCGTCTGCTCTTGGATCCATGAGGGGTCCAAGAGCGAGCCCCGCCCGGAGGCGGGGCTCCTCCCACCAGTGACTGTGCACATCATGTGTGTGCACTTTCTGTTTTCCCAGCACAATGAAATGACCCGGCAATGCTGAACCAGGCGAGAGTGCTCAGCTGCTCGGAAGGATCGCTACTGCTCTCTTCCTCTGCTGCCAAGGCAAGGTGCCATTCTGCCTTGTGCTCCTGCGGCCTTGTCATCCAGCTGGAAGGGCGCAAGAACGGCTTCGCAAAAAGTCTCTTGCCCCTCCGGCTGAGGTATGGCTGCAGGACCCAAACAGGCGACATGTGCCCTGCCTGCCTGCCCCCATCCTGCCTGGTCTCCTTACGCCCGAGACTTCTTCGGATGTTCAAAGGGAAGAGGAGGCGCGTGCAGGGCTGGGGGTGGACGTAGCACAGAGCCGAGCGTCATAAGTTAATGACTGAACCACCCCTGTAAAGAAACGAACCCAGCCCGACATCCCCTGCGCGTCACAAACTGGGTGGCTGCGCGGTCTGCGCAGCACGCATTTTTGTGGTGGCAGAGTGGTGATTTTGTTTGAGGCCCTCTCGTGTGCGAATTTGATGCTTCCGTGTCTTTTATCTTGCTGGATCTTGCGACCCCACCCGTATCCCCCGCCACTTCATCAACCGGGCACGGAGCGCGGGGCTCGACACAAAAAGTGGAGATCTGTGTCTCAACCAAAGGAACTGTACACAGGTAATGTTTTGGTCGCCACTGTTTTGCTGTCAACTTCTCGATCCAGCGCGGGTACGGATGGTTTCGTTGTGAGCTCCAATCATAGCACCTTTGATAGTGACCCCCCTGCAGTGGTGGTCGTGCGCCCCTCAGCGCGCACCTCTTCTGTGGGGTGTGCCGGGTGATGGTGCCGATACACCGCATTCCTGCGGCTCAAAATCAAAGCGACACACCAACGGTGACACAGGAGGGTGCCTGAAGCAGCTTTTCTGCCTGGGCCCTTTTTTTCCAGCCGGATTCTTCCTGATGCTTCGACTCGGGAATTTCCACCTCAAAAGAAAGACGTTCCCTCCGCGGTCTAAGCTTGAGGCACCCTTCAGAAATACAAACCGAAGAACATGTTGAACACACACAGGGTACTTTCCTTTGGAAGTGTGCTCTCACAAAGAGTAGGTGGCGCGCCGGCACACGTTGACACAGCGTGAAGGTGAAGGTGAAGGCAACCCGCTGCCCTTCATCCTGCTTTCAGGAGACGGGGCTCTCAATGGCACATCAAGCCTCTGCTTGTGTCGATGACAAAACGAATACCACGCCCTCCATCCACCCCCCACCCCAACCCCCCCCCCTCCCTCTGAATAATGTGCTGTGGTGTGATGTGGTGTACGTCATTGTGCTTTTCGTACCACCGATTCGAAACGAAAACTTGGCAAACCGCGTTCGTCAAGAATGGAACCAAAACAACGAAACGAACAGGATGGCACAAGGAATTCCCAGGTCAGGAATAGCTAGCATTTCCTGTTGATGATACCTATCATGATAGCGGAATCGGGAGGGGGTTGGGGGGGCAGTTGTGTGCAACCTACGCTGTACAGGAAGATTAACATGCGTGCCAACAGCGGAACACAGCCCCCTTCCCCCTTTCTCCCTCCGCCCTCCCGTCCCCCCCCTGCAGTGGTGTGCCTGCGAGCTCATATATCTCGCAGCCAGGCCATGGTGCAGCACCAAACCGTACACCATCTCGCTCGGAACCAGGAATTGGATGTGCCCTGTCGCGTCCCTTCTATTTTGCACCCACCCCCCGACAACCTGCATCACAGCTCTGTGCTTTACTTTTCTCCGCTTCACAACTCCCACAATCCCCACACCCACACCCGTGAATTGAAAAAATTGAAAAAGAAATAGTGAATTGTTGAAAAAAGAGATTCAATAATCTGGGGGGTCTTCGCGACGGGGTGGTCGTCAGTGCATTTTAGTGCATTTCCAGTTGAATTGGCTGAAAGCTGACGAAGATTGACGAAGGATAACGACCAGCGAAGACTCTCCATCTCAGCCGTTCTTCCGATGCTTGCTTGCTTGGTTTTGGGGTGGGGTGGGTTGGAAGCGCATACAGATTGTTTGTTTGGGGCCACACCCCCATGCGCGCATTAGCTTCCGCCCCCCTTGACCCCCACTCCCCTGTCCCTCTCTACGCTCCCAACTTTATTCGCATCTTCCCCCTTTCAATGTTTGCCACCCCCCGACAACCTGCATCACAGCTCTGTGCTTTACTTTTCTCCGCTTCACAACTCCCACAATCCCCACACCCACACCCGTGAATTGAAAAAATTGAAAAAGAAATAGTGAATTGTTGAAAAAAGAGATTCAATAATCTGGGGGGTCTTCGCAACGGGGTGGTCGTCAGTGCATTTTAGTGCATTTCCAGTTGAATTGGCTGAAAGCTGACGAAGATTGACGAAGGATAACGACCAGCGAAGACTCTCCATCTCAGCCGTTCTTCCGATGCTTGCTTGCTTGGTTTTGGGGTGGGGTGGGTTGGAAGCGCATACAGATTGTTTGTTTGGGGCCACACCCCCATGCGCGCATTAGCTTCCGCCCCCCTTGACCCCCACTCCCCTGTCCCTCTCTACGCTCCCAACTTTATTCGCATCTTCCCCCTTTCAATGTTTGCCACCCCCCGACAACCTGCATCACAGCTCTGTGCTTTACTTTTCTCCGCTTCACAACTCCCACAATCCCCACACCCACACCCGTGATGTTGCCCCTCCTGTCCTGCTCCTCATCCTCTCCCCAGTTACGAAATGAACAAGGAACTGTTGAAAACTTTGAAAACAAAAGAATGAATTGTTGAAAAAGAGATTCAATACTCTGGGGGTCTTCGCGACGTGGTGGGTCGTCAGTGCATTTTAGTGCATTTCCAGTTGAATTAGCTGAAAACTGACGAAGATTGACGAAGGATAACGACCGGCGAAGACTGTCCATTTCTCCATCTCCCTTTCTCCCCACCCCCACTCCTGGAATGCACCTCTCACCCTCGTTTGGAATTAGCTGAATCGAGGTCCCGCCCCCCCTCAGAAACACATCTCTCTTTCTCTTCCCCTCCTGGAATGCCTGTTTCACCCCCCCACCCGTGACAGGGCAGTGGTGGCGGTGCCAAAGGCCCAACTCCAACAAGCAGGTTACCCTGTGTGGAATGGTCCTCTGGTTCGTGTTCGGCATCTGCCCTCCCCCCCATCTTCTCGCACACCTTCATAATATCACCCGCCTTCCTGTGGAAGGTGGCCTGGCCTTCGTAACGCGCATCAGCTCTTTTGTTTTGATAGTTTGGCGCAGCCCAACTGGTGGAGTCTTTCTGTTGCTTCGTTTTGCTGGATCTCGCAATCTCACCCACTCACACCACTTCGTCAAGACAAGGGGAGTGGTGTTCACAAAGAGTGGGGGTGTTCGCATTCCAACAGGCCGTTTCCTGGCAGTTGTTGGTTTGTTGTTTCGTTTTGCTGTCACTTCATGATCTAGCGGGGGGGGCACAGAGAGTTTTCGAAGAAGACTGCGCCGAATTGAGTTTTTCTGGCTTTGCACAGCCTGGGATTATTTTACGGCAGTATTGAACAAGCGTACATGGTGTGGGGTGGGTGAAGGTGGGTATTTTCGAGGCGAGCTAGCCTCACGACCTCTACCTGCTGGGTCCTCTTCGGAGCGCAGGCGATTCCACGTTCCGGGAGGAATACCCACACAGCTCTAGAGAAGGAGCGAGAGAGAGATGTCCGCCTTGCTGTCCCCCTCCGGTACAGATTAGGAGGCCGGCCTCTGCTTTTTCCGCCATGTGTGTGAAGCTGATTCCATTGATTCATGTCTCCACCAACTCGCACCCACCAACCAACCTCCTCAAGAGTCAGGGAGGTCAACCTCTTTGCATTACTTTTCCCACTTCACTATCCCTCCACCAACCTCATATATACTCCTACCATTTCCTACCCACTCGGGCTATACTCTAGCGGACGGCTGTCTGCGTCCGGCGGACATCTGGACATCCACAGTTTTGAGCACCGAGGTCTGTACGTCCGCAGGGTTCATAGCCAGGGTTCCTCCCTACCAAGCTCCATCAACCTCCTCCCCACCCCACTCTTCTGTCTGGGTCAGGGGGTCACGGGTTCTGCTCCTATCCCCATCCTCGGTTGCATGAACGGCCTGGAGCACAACGTGTACACCCTCCCACCCCCCCTGTTCACCCCATTCCTCTTCTCCTCCTCTTTTCTCTCTCTCTCTCACCCACGTCACGCCAGCTGCAGTGTATATCTCTTGGATGACACAGCTTGTATTGCGAGTACTGCTGTGTTGCGTGGGTGGGTGCAAAAAATGGGACACGACCCTATCTGGCGTGCTGCTGCCACATGTGGCAGTGTGCACCGGTTGTGTTGCAAGCGACAATCTGTATTTCCAACACAGGGTGGCCTTCCGCTAAGCGGTGCCGATAAAGAACCCTCTTTTGGTGTTTCTCCCATTTCTTTGTGAGGAACTCCGCCAAAAGATCTGCCGACTTGCAACGGTTAGCGGAGACACCCCCTAACATTTCTGATGACAACCCGAGAGCGCTATGCCCCCCTCCTCCTCCTCCTCCCGACTTTGTTGAGCATTTCGATTGTGATCGAGCAACGAATAGGACTGCCCTTCACTTTAGCCGAACACCCCCCTCCCCCCCACTGTCCCCCCACCTGCATCTCGAGTGAATGGAGGCCGATGATACGCTTCCTTCATCGAGTTCACTCTTCACGACCCCCCACGACTCCATTTCTCGGGTAGTAGAAAAGGGGGAGGGGGGTAATGATCCTAACGACAGCAATCCCTTTCGCCTCCTGTATTGTCTACGGACCCCCGACAGCCATCCCGCGTTGCCTGTCGCTGCAGTTGTTGCACCGCTGTGCTCCGCGACGGAGAGTTCTGTTGATAACATAGTGTGCACTCAGGACAAAGCCCAAATCATCATGCGCAGGGCACAGTCCTGAGGCTAACCACACAAGGACCAGCTGATGCCACGCCCGCAACACAACAGGGTGGGATCAGGGGAGCTAGGGTGACCTCCCGATCCCCCGGTATCTCTTGTGTTCTTTGTGCACACAACACACAGTCCTGTGAAGTGCCACAGGTGCGTCCCTCCCGTTCTCCTTGCCTGTCCCTCTCTACGCTCCCAACTTTATTCGCATCTTCCCCCTTTCAATGTTTCCATTCAGTTCATACAACGAAATTTCCCATGCTGATCCCCCATCCCATGTGCGTCGTTTATCTCTTAATCTCGTCGATTTGCTGAACCACCCCCTTCCCCCCCTTCGGTGTTGGCTTTAGGCCTTGCCCATTTCAAAGCCAAAGCCACCATACCCACCGCCCATCCCCTCTCTTCCCCCACCCCGTAGTACAAAGAAATACAGATCTGAAAGAGCGATCGCATTCCAGACCCGATTTTGTGTCCTGCAATATTTGTCCCGTTCCCCTTCAACCCGTGAGTGATATACCTGCTGATAGCAAATATGTCCTCACCAACTTTGACCACCTGTTGTCTGCTTTCTGTTCGTTTTCATGCTGTGCCAAACCAAAGAAACTCTCGCATGAGAGGGTTTTTTTGAATTTGCAGGCTTTTTGCTTCATCTCGTTTGTGTAACCCCGCAATTGCTTTTGTTTTGGTTTGGTGGCGTAACACAATGTTGGAATGGACCAATTTTATAAGGCGGCAAACAGGGGCATGATGTATCAATATGGGTCAAATGAGCAAGCCGAAAACGGCCGAAGCGTTCTATCCAGGCACTGGATGATTCATTACTGGCCATCTTCGCTTGCAGTATTTAAGCCCATCGAGGTACCAATCCGTCTGTGCCGCTCGTTGTCCTGGCATCGCATTCCACACCCGCCAATCGAACATGAGCCCGTTCCTCCCGCGCTGTCAGTCATCCAGAGACGCGGCAGGGCTGCTGAAACTAGGTTCCTCGAGAGAAAGAACAAGAGAGAGAGAGTGTGTGTCGGGTGACCGCACGATCTGCCTGGAAGACCCGAGGAGCAGTAAAGCAAAACATGCAGGCAGGCAGGCAGGTTGGTGATGTGGGCTGGTCTTTGTATTTCTTCTGCTTTTGTGACTGCTGCGGCTGTTTTGCGACTCCACTGCACGGCACTCCCACCACCACACCCCACACAACGACACTCACACCACTACACACCCTGGACAGGATTATTCTCCCGCATTCGGGTATATCATCGGAAAAGAGGGCGCCATGCGTCGCTGCGCTATTCTGCTGCTGCTGGCAGCTGCGGCAACATGCAGCCCCATCGCGTGCAAGACGCTCGCATCTGTGGAGCTGTGCATTGCAGGGGATGATGACCTCAGCAGCACCTTTGCGAAGTGCGCTGCACCCAACGCGACGGACGCATCGACCGGGATCCTGTCTCTGACGGCAGGGCTGTCTGGGGTGCAGTTCCTGGACGTGGACGCTGTGGAGGGGAGCATCACGTGCGTGGATGGGGCAGCGCACGTCACCCTGCTGTCCGGCGGGATGACGGTGCACGTGTCGGACACGCTCCCGCTCGAGATCACAGCGATCGACCTGGCGCTGACGGTGACGCAGACCCCCTCGGGCCCTGCCATCGACTGGCAGGGGACCCTGATGGAGGGCGAGATCTCCCTCGAGGAGTTCACCGACTTCAGCATCGGGTTCCACGTGTCGCGTGCCAATGCGAGCGCAGGGCTGTCGACAGACATCTTCCTCGACATCGACGACCTGCTGGGGGCGGAGCTGGACCTGCCGTCGCGCATCTCGCTGAAGGAGCACGGGCTGGACTTCTTCAAGCAGGCTGTGAAGGACAGCACGTCGTGCCCGTCGCTGGTGGGGGCGGACAAGCACCTGCTGGCGGTGCCCGGCGTGGCTGCGGCTCTGAATGTGAAGCAGGCGATGTTCGACGTGTGCCTCTACCTGTCCGACAACGCGACGGCGGGGCAGCCCTTCCTGCGCTTCGAGGCGGACACGAAGAAGCCGCTCAGCATCCTCGGGATGAAGCTGGAGGCTGTGTCCGCCGATGTGACTGCCGCGTTCAACTCGACGAAGGCGATCAAGTGGGGCGGGATGGTTTCCGGGTCGGCCGAGCTTTTCGGCGCGTCTGCGTCTGCCGCCTTCACGGAGTCGGACCTGGATGCCCTGCAGGTGGCGGTGTCGGTGGTGAAGCCGCAGCTGAACTTCACCGGGTCTGTGTCGTACAACGCGTCGGGCTGCTCCTCGCAGAACAACGGGGCTGTGTTCTTGTCGGTGCCGAGTGCGGGGGAGCTCCAGGCGGAGGGGACACTGGCACAGAAGGACGGGTGCGCGGCGAACGGGAAACCCCTGTGGATTGTGACGGTGCCCTCTGCACAGGCCCTGGACGTGCACGGCGTGTCGCTGACGGACGTGTGGGCGCAGCTGGAGTCGTCCGAGGTGGGGCAGGAGACGAAGTGGTCGGGGGAGGTGCGCGGGACGGCGCAGCTCGGGAAGACCCTGACGGGGACGGGGACGGTGCTGTTCTCCGAGGACGAGGGTGTGACTGCCTTCACTGTGGCGGGGGAGCTGCAGGTCGGCGGCCTCTCTGGTGAGGTGATGCTGGCTGCACACGACGGTGTGCTGCAGGGGACGGGCACTGTGTCGTTCCAGGACACAACTGCCGCGGTTCAGCTGTCGCAGCTGGCGGCGAACGTGACGCACGTCAGCACCTACAACGCCGGGAACGCACACCTCCCCGTGTGGGACATCCAGGCCTCGATGGCGTCGCTGGAGATCCACGGCTTCGCCCTGACAGACGTGCTCGTGGCGCTGAAGGGGACCTTCGGAACGCCCGACAATGCAGGCGACAAGCCGGTGATTGAGTGGAGCGGGTCGGTGACCGGGACGGGGAGGCTGGGCGCCGTGTCTCTCCTGATGACGGCTGAGATCGAGAAGAACGAGCTCGCATCCCTGACAGGGCAGCTGAAGGTGGAGACGGACGGGGTGTCGTTCGAGGGCAGTGTCGAGGTGCTGCCGGACGTGACGGGGGCCGGCTGCGCGTCGATTGCCGGAGACGGTAACCTGCTGCTGGTGGAAACCAAGCACACGTTCGAGGCGTCGCTGCAGTACGACGAGTGTGCCACGGCCACAGGTGCGGCAAGGTACACGGTGTCGGGGACGGCAACGGTGTTCTCCTACCAGGGCCTCGAGCTGACGATGGCCGCCCTCCACCTGAAGGGTCTGGTGAGCGACAAGCCGGGGAAGGACCTGGAGTGGGCCGGGACTGTGGCAGCAACTGCGAACCTGTTCGGCGGATCGTCTGGCGCAAAGGTGTCGTTCGCTGACGGGTCGCTGCAGGCGGTGGACGTGCACACGCGCTTCATGACGGGGAACGGTGCCCTGTCCGGGGCACTCGAGATCGGGTACGTCAACAGCTGCACGCAGCCGTCCAGCGGGTCTGCCGCCGTGGCTGTGCGCCTTGCGGGTGCTGACGAGCTGAAGATCAACGCGGATGTGCTGTACTACAAGTGCACGGGTGCGATGTCCCTCGACACGACGGTGGCAGTGGACTGGAACGGTCCGGGCGGCCACTTCGACGAGGTCACCGTGTCGCTGAAGGCGGGTGGGCACGGCGGGGCGGCGATGCTGAGCACGCGCACCTGGATCGGCAAGGTGACGGCACGTGCTGGGGGTCTGTCGGTCGACATCGAGTTCAACAGCAGCGCGAACGCAACGTCGGTGGAGGCTGTTGTGTCGTACGAAGACGACAACATGCGTCTGACAACGGCAGTCGGGAACGCGGCGAACAACTGCCACGGGTCGGGGCTGCTGGTCCTGAAGAACCTGCCGCACCAGGTCCCTGCGATGGAGCTCGACGTGGCCTACGCCGCCCCGTGCGGGCAGTCGACGCAGTGGGACGTGTCGGGGTCGCTGACGAACCTCGAGATCCCGTTCATGGGGAAGACCCTGGTGCTGAACGAGGCCTCTGTCAAGGTGTCGTCGAACGCAACCGGGCACAAGGCTGTGGAGCTGGTTGGTGTCTTCATGGACGACTTCGACATGACGCTGGCCTTCCCCGTCCCTGTGCGCTCTGCCGAGGAGGTGACGCTCGTGGGCCGTGTGCGCCAGGGGCGCGGGATCAGCGTGGACCGCTTTGCCTCGACGTGGCAGGGGTCCGGGTCGCCCTTCTCGGCGTCCATGGCTGTGGCGGCACCCACCATGGCGCAGGACATGAAGAACACGGCGCTGGGCAGCGCTGTGCTGGAGATCAACTTCGGGAAGGGAGTGACGCTGATGGCGGAGGGGCTGCTCTTCGGGATGCAGTTCGACGCCCTCCTCGCCCTGCAGAAGAAGGCGACCGCCACAGGCAGCGCGTGGCAGTACGGCGTCGCCTTCACCGCCTCCCGCGCGTCGGCCCCCACGGGCCTGCCGAAGGTGCTGTCCAGCGCCCTGGACGCCATCAGCCCTTCGTGGGTGCGGTTCTCCCTCGCACGCTCCGAGATGACGGTGGGCGGTGTGACGCTGCGCCGCGGCCTGTCCCTCGCCGCCTTCATGGGTGTGGAGAGCGGGATGATGAAGAAGGTGTTGACGGCAGCACCCGCCTCCCTGAAGGAGCGCATCACGGAGTACATTGCGGACGGGGGGCTGATTGTGCGCGCCGACATCGTGTCTGCCAGCCAGGTGACGATCTTCGTGTCGCTCCGTGGGGACGTGAAGCTGAGCGACAGGGTGTCGCTGCGCGAGGTTGCGCTTGCCTTCATCATCGAGAGCGGGCCGCCCCAGATCGGCTTCATGGTGACCTTCGACTTCACTGTTGGGAAGGGGGCACACGCCAAGGACCTGACCGCCAAGGGCTTCATGAGCCTGTCGCTCACAGGCAGCCTCACGCTGGCGGCAGCCATCGACTCGGATGAGCCGTGGGTGAACCCGTTCGGTGTGCGCGGTGTGGCCGTGCTGTTCCCGCTTGGGGTGAAGCTGACCCTCTCGCCGCCCACCATGCTCCCGTCTGCGTTCGCGCTGATTGGCGGGACCCAGATCGGCGGCACGTCGGGGTCCGTGGCGGTCGGGATCGACCTGCAGAACTTCAGGAACACGGCGGTGATGGCTGAGGTTACAGACTTCAACTTCCACAGGATGCTCCGCGAGCTGGCACGGTGCGACCAGTGCCTCGGGAAGGTGGGGAACGTGCTGACCGACATGTCGATGGAGCGCTTCACCGGGTCCTTCAACCCCGACCCCTTCAACCCGGTGGCGATCCGCATCACGGACGTGGCACGCACCATCCCTGCCGGGATCACAGTGGAGGTGAAGAACCTGGACCTGTGGGGTGTGATCAAGATCGACGAGGCCAGCTTCCGCATGATCAACGGTGAGATCGAGGCGGTGCTGCGCCCTGCCGCCATCGACTGGGGTGTGATCCAGATCACCGGTGCGGACGGGACCTCGGGACCGCTGTTCGCCCTGACGCTGCGCCGCGACAGGCAGGCGCTGGAGGTGCACGGGCGTGCGGTGATCCTGGGGCAGTCGGTGACCCTCATGCTGGAGGTGTCGGACAGCGGCGTCTTCGGGTACTTCGCCATCTCCATGGGCAGGGCCCTGGAGGCGGAAGTCTCCCTCAGTGTGGTCGGCAGGCCCGGCAGCCCTGACTTCCGCTCCTTCATCAGCGCGTCGATGAAGAGCGACGTGATTGCTCTGGTGGTCGACATCGCGACGGAGTTCCTCCACGACTTGAGCAAGTCTGCACTGAGCGCACTTGACCGTGCCTCGAGTGCCCTCCAGTCGGCGCAGAAGAAGCTTGACGACGGCATCGCCAAGCTTGACGCTGCCTACGCCAAGGCTGAGTCGAAGATCAACGGTGCACAGGCCTCTGTGGGGAAGCTGCAGCAGAAGATGAACTCGAAGTGGAACTCGTGCAAGTCGAAGGAGAGCCGCTGCCGCAGGCGTTGGTGGACGTGTGGGGCTGTCCCGATCTGCTGGATTGAGTACGGCGCCATCAAGGTCGCATACAAGGTGGCGTACGGGGTGCTGGAGGGGGCGAAGAAGCTGGTGCAGGGCATCATCAACGGTGCGAAGGGTGTGGTCAATGCCGCGGAGGGTCTGGTTGCCACTGCACAGCGCATCGTCGACTCCGCGAAGAGCGTGGTCAAGGCTTTCGACACCATTGTGTCGCACGTGGGTGGGCTGCTGCGCAACGCTCTCCGCCTCCACTCTCTCTCGTTCGAGGCCGAGCTCAGCCGCGACGTCAAGAGGCTGGCCATCGAGGTGGACATGACTGTGGTGGGGACCCGCTTCCAGTTCGGGTTCGACAGCGGGATGGGCATCAAGGAGATTGCCGGCGGGGTGTACTCGTCCTTCCGTGGTGAGATGAAGAAGCAGTGGGGCCACCTGATCCGCAACATTTGAGGAGGTGACAGTGTCCAGCAGCTCCCTGTTCACTGAGGTCCCACTGGCTTGGTCAGGCCGGAAGGCGGCACTGTGTTGATCGTGGGGGCTTGTGGCATTGCTATCCCTGTCTACTGTCAGCAGCACAGGAGGTTCAGCACATCCAGGGGCACTGTATCCCAGGTGTGTTGGAAATAGTAACGCGCACCAATGCACATGTAGTATTTCATTCTTTAGCTTTAGCTTCCCCATTAGCTTTCCCTCTTTCATATCTTGGAACCTGCTGTTTTGATTTGGTTCAAAACGCAGGGTCGCACACACCTCTCATTTTCCACCGATGTTGTTGTGCACACCAGTGGGGACGGGGATCGAAACTAAAACAGCAGAAACTGATCCGCTTCCTCTTCCCCGCACTGAGCCGGGGGGGGGAGCCAATGCATAATGGGCGGGCAGTGGTCGTGCTGGCGTTCGTGTGGCAGAGTGACGAGACCCCGCTGATTCGGGATCTCTGGAAGCTCTGCTGTTGAGACGCACTGCAACACCTCGACATGCAGGTGTGGATTTGGACGCGGCACCAGCCGTGTTGTGGACTGCTAGCCTTTGAAGGCAGCAAGACTTCCCACGTCAGCACCACGACTCGCAACCTGTTCTTCGAACTGGATGCAGCAGGGGGCGCCAGCACACCTGTCACGCCACTCGCATTTTTTCTTGTCTCGTCATTTCAACGACGCAACCCCATCCCATCTTTCCGCCTTCTTGTGGCCTGTCTTCCTGTCCCCCTGTTGATGTGCCACTCTGTGCTGTTCTCTGGTGTGTGATACCCCAAGCGTTCGTCCCGTGCAGCGTCTGACACTCCCTTGATGCTGTCCCATATTTCTGTGCATGCTGTGTCAGTGTTTTGCTTCTGTTGCCCAGCAGGTTGTTCTGTTCCAAGAGTGCATCGTGGTCGACGACAGGCCCCTGCCGTCCTTCGTCGGGTCGCTGTCAAAAAGCCACGGTGCAGCTATCCTGACCTGCCGTGTTGCCGGGACAGACACGGGTATCTGAGAACCTTCACACAGACAGAGAAAGCTTGTAACCTCAGGAGGAGTGTGTGTGTGTGGTGACAAATCTGAGCAAGAATGAATTGCAAGATAGTCGTCCTCGCACTCTGTCCTTCGTCACAACCCAAACAACTAAAACGTGAAGACAAATGGCGCGGCAGTCATCGTTGCCCCCTTTCGTCGACGTGGGACCGATCAGTTTTTTGCTATAACCTGCTCAGGTCACGGTAAAAAAGACTGTTGGCAGCGCACGTATGGACACCCATACACGCACAGGTGCGCACAAACAAAAGGATCCGCTTGTGCAACACATTTTCCCCCTCACACACACACACCCGCACTCACACCATGGCTGCCCCAAGGACTGCCGAGCGCTTCAGAGTGCGCGACATCGATGTAGACAACCTGATGCCTCTCCAATTGGTGAACGGGTACGAGCCGGTGGCACCTAAGGAAGGGTGCGCGTTCCCCGAATGCACCACCGCCCATGATGGGCCGGTTGCAGGGAACTGTGCGGTGTGTGGCCTCGGGGAGTACACCAGCTGTATGGAACAGCTCCTCCCGGAAGGAACGCTGCGGGCGTTCCAGGTGGCCAGGGAGGACGGGAGGCGTGTGTGCCCCGTCTGCTCTTGGATCCATGAGGGGTCCAAGAGCGAGCCCCGCCCGGAGGCGGGGCTCCTCCCACCAGTGACTGTGCACATCATGTGTGTGCACTTTCTGTTTTCCCAGCACAATGAAATGACCCGGCAATGCTGAACCAGGCGAGAGTGCTCAGCTGCTCGGAAGGATCGCTACTGCTCTCTTCCTCTGCTGCCAAGGCAAGGTGCCATTCTGCCTTGTGCTCCTGCGGCCTTGTCATCCAGCTGGAAGGGCGCAAGAACGGCTTCGCAAAAAGTCTCTTGCCCCTCCGGCTGAGGTATGGCTGCAGGACCCAAACAGGCGACATGTGCCCTGCCTGCCTGCCCCCATCCTGCCTGGTCTCCTTACGCCCGAGACTTCTTCGGATGTTCAAAGGGAAGAGGAGGCGCGTGCAGGGCTGGGGGTGGACGTAGCACAGAGCCGAGCGTCATAAGTTAATGACTGAACCACCCCTGTAAAGAAACGAACCCAGCCCGACATCCCCTGCGCGTCACAAACTGGGTGGCTGCGCGGTCTGCGCAGCACGCATTTTTGTGGTGGCAGAGTGGTGATTTTGTTTGAGGCCCTCTCGTGTGCGAATTTGATGCTTCCGTGTCTTTTATCTTGCTGGATCTTGCGACCCCACCCGTATCCCCCGCCACTTCATCAACCGGGCACGGAGCGCGGGGCTCGACACAAAAAGTGGAGATCTGTGTCTCAACCAAAGGAACTGTACACAGGTAATGTTTTGGTCGCCACTGTTTTGCTGTCAACTTCTCGATCCAGCGCGGGTACGGATGGTTTCGTTGTGAGCTCCAATCATAGCACCTTTGATAGTGACCCCCCTGCAGTGGTGGTCGTGCGCCCCTCAGCGCGCACCTCTTCTGTGGGGTGTGCCGGGTGATGGTGCCGATACACCGCATTCCTGCGGCTCAAAATCAAAGCGACACACCAACGGTGACACAGGAGGGTGCCTGAAGCAGCTTTTCTGCCTGGGCCCTTTTTTTCCAGCCGGATTCTTCCTGATGCTTCGACTCGGGAATTTCCACCTCAAAAGAAAGACGTTCCCTCCGCGGTCTAAGCTTGAGGCACCCTTCAGAAATACAAACCGAAGAACATGTTGAACACACACAGGGTACTTTCCTTTGGAAGTGTGCTCTCACAAAGAGTAGGTGGCGCGCCGGCACACGTTGACACAGCGTGAAGGTGAAGGTGAAGGCAACCCGCTGCCCTTCATCCTGCTTTCAGGAGACGGGGCTCTCAATGGCACATCAAGCCTCTGCTTGTGTCGATGACAAAACGAATACCACGCCCTCCATCCACCCCCCACCCCAACCCCCCCCCCTCCCTCTGAATAATGTGCTGTGGTGTGATGTGGTGTACGTCATTGTGCTTTTCGTACCACCGATTCGAAACGAAAACTTGGCAAACCGCGTTCGTCAAGAATGGAACCAAAACAACGAAACGAACAGGATGGCACAAGGAATTCCCAGGTCAGGAATAGCTAGCATTTCCTGTTGATGATACCTATCATGATAGCGGAATCGGGAGGGGGTTGGGGGGGCAGTTGTGTGCAACCTACGCTGTACAGGAAGATTAACATGCGTGCCAACAGCGGAACACAGCCCCCTTCCCCCTTTCTCCCTCCGCCCTCCCGTCCCCCCCCTGCAGTGGTGTGCCTGCGAGCTCATATATCTCGCAGCCAGGCCATGGTGCAGCACCAAACCGTACACCATCTCGCTCGGAACCAGGAATTGGATGTGCCCTGTCGCGTCCCTTCTATTTTGCACCCACCCCCCGACAACCTGCATCACAGCTCTGTGCTTTACTTTTCTCCGCTTCACAACTCCCACAATCCCCACACCCACACCCGTGAATTGAAAAAATTGAAAAAGAAATAGTGAATTGTTGAAAAAAGAGATTCAATAATCTGGGGGGTCTTCGCGACGGGGTGGTCGTCAGTGCATTTTAGTGCATTTCCAGTTGAATTGGCTGAAAGCTGACGAAGATTGACGAAGGATAACGACCAGCGAAGACTCTCCATCTCAGCCGTTCTTCCGATGCTTGCTTGCTTGGTTTTGGGGTGGGGTGGGTTGGAAGCGCATACAGATTGTTTGTTTGGGGCCACACCCCCATGCGCGCATTAGCTTCCGCCCCCCTTGACCCCCACTCCCCTGTCCCTCTCTACGCTCCCAACTTTATTCGCATCTTCCCCCTTTCAATGTTTGCCACCCCCCGACAACCTGCATCACAGCTCTGTGCTTTACTTTTCTCCGCTTCACAACTCCCACAATCCCCACACCCACACCCGTGAATTGAAAAAATTGAAAAAGAAATAGTGAATTGTTGAAAAAAGAGATTCAATAATCTGGGGGGTCTTCGCAACGGGGTGGTCGTCAGTGCATTTTAGTGCATTTCCAGTTGAATTGGCTGAAAGCTGACGAAGATTGACGAAGGATAACGACCAGCGAAGACTCTCCATCTCAGCCGTTCTTCCGATGCTTGCTTGCTTGGTTTTGGGGTGGGGTGGGTTGGAAGCGCATACAGATTGTTTGTTTGGGGCCACACCCCCATGCGCGCATTAGCTTCCGCCCCCCTTGACCCCCACTCCCCTGTCCCTCTCTACGCTCCCAACTTTATTCGCATCTTCCCCCTTTCAATGTTTGCCACCCCCCGACAACCTGCATCACAGCTCTGTGCTTTACTTTTCTCCGCTTCACAACTCCCACAATCCCCACACCCACACCCGTGATGTTGCCCCTCCTGTCCTGCTCCTCATCCTCTCCCCAGTTACGAAATGAACAAGGAACTGTTGAAAACTTTGAAAACAAAAGAATGAATTGTTGAAAAAGAGATTCAATACTCTGGGGGTCTTCGCGACGTGGTGGGTCGTCAGTGCATTTTAGTGCATTTCCAGTTGAATTAGCTGAAAACTGACGAAGATTGACGAAGGATAACGACCGGCGAAGACTGTCCATTTCTCCATCTCCCTTTCTCCCCACCCCCACTCCTGGAATGCACCTCTCACCCTCGTTTGGAATTAGCTGAATCGAGGTCCCGCCCCCCCTCAGAAACACATCTCTCTTTCTCTTCCCCTCCTGGAATGCCTGTTTCACCCCCCCACCCGTGACAGGGCAGTGGTGGCGGTGCCAAAGGCCCAACTCCAACAAGCAGGTTACCCTGTGTGGAATGGTCCTCTGGTTCGTGTTCGGCATCTGCCCTCCCCCCCATCTTCTCGCACACCTTCATAATATCACCCGCCTTCCTGTGGAAGGTGGCCTGGCCTTCGTAACGCGCATCAGCTCTTTTGTTTTGATAGTTTGGCGCAGCCCAACTGGTGGAGTCTTTCTGTTGCTTCGTTTTGCTGGATCTCGCAATCTCACCCACTCACACCACTTCGTCAAGACAAGGGGAGTGGTGTTCACAAAGAGTGGGGGTGTTCGCATTCCAACAGGCCGTTTCCTGGCAGTTGTTGGTTTGTTGTTTCGTTTTGCTGTCACTTCATGATCTAGCGGGGGGGGCACAGAGAGTTTTCGAAGAAGACTGCGCCGAATTGAGTTTTTCTGGCTTTGCACAGCCTGGGATTATTTTACGGCAGTATTGAACAAGCGTACATGGTGTGGGGTGGGTGAAGGTGGGTATTTTCGAGGCGAGCTAGCCTCACGACCTCTACCTGCTGGGTCCTCTTCGGAGCGCAGGCGATTCCACGTTCCGGGAGGAATACCCACACAGCTCTAGAGAAGGAGCGAGAGAGAGATGTCCGCCTTGCTGTCCCCCTCCGGTACAGATTAGGAGGCCGGCCTCTGCTTTTTCCGCCATGTGTGTGAAGCTGATTCCATTGATTCATGTCTCCACCAACTCGCACCCACCAACCAACCTCCTCAAGAGTCAGGGAGGTCAACCTCTTTGCATTACTTTTCCCACTTCACTATCCCTCCACCAACCTCATATATACTCCTACCATTTCCTACCCACTCGGGCTATACTCTAGCGGACGGCTGTCTGCGTCCGGCGGACATCTGGACATCCACAGTTTTGAGCACCGAGGTCTGTACGTCCGCAGGGTTCATAGCCAGGGTTCCTCCCTACCAAGCTCCATCAACCTCCTCCCCACCCCACTCTTCTGTCTGGGTCAGGGGGTCACGGGTTCTGCTCCTATCCCCATCCTCGGTTGCATGAACGGCCTGGAGCACAACGTGTACACCCTCCCACCCCCCCTGTTCACCCCATTCCTCTTCTCCTCCTCTTTTCTCTCTCTCTCTCACCCACGTCACGCCAGCTGCAGTGTATATCTCTTGGATGACACAGCTTGTATTGCGAGTACTGCTGTGTTGCGTGGGTGGGTGCAAAAAATGGGACACGACCCTATCTGGCGTGCTGCTGCCACATGTGGCAGTGTGCACCGGTTGTGTTGCAAGCGACAATCTGTATTTCCAACACAGGGTGGCCTTCCGCTAAGCGGTGCCGATAAAGAACCCTCTTTTGGTGTTTCTCCCATTTCTTTGTGAGGAACTCCGCCAAAAGATCTGCCGACTTGCAACGGTTAGCGGAGACACCCCCTAACATTTCTGATGACAACCCGAGTGCGCCGAATTGAGTTTTTCTGGCTTTGCACAGCCTGAGATTATTTTACGGCAGTATTGAACAAGCGTACATGGTGTGGGGTGGGTGAAGGCGGGTATTTTCGAGGCGAGCTAGCCTCACGACCTCTACCTGCTGGGTCCTCTTCGGAGCGCAGGCGATTCCACGTTCCGGGGGGAATACCCACACAGCTCTAGAGAAGGAGCGAGAGAGAGATGTCCGCCTTGCTGTCCCCCTCCGGTACAGATTAGGAGGCCGGCCTCTGCTTTTTCCGCCATGTGTGTGAAGCTGATTCCATTGATTCATGTCTCCACCAACTCGCACCCACCAACCAACCTCCTCAAGAGTCAGGGAGGTCAACCTCTTTGCATTACTTTTCCCACTTCACTATCCCTCCACCAACCTCATATATACTCCTACCATTTCCTACCCACTCGGGCTATACTCTAGCGGACGGCTGTCTGCGTCCGGCGGACATCTGGACATCCACAGTTTTGAGCACCGAGGTCTGTACGTCCGCAGGGTTCATAGCCAGGGTTCCTCCCTACCAAGCTCCATCAACCTCCTCCCCACCCCACTCTTCTGTCTGGGTCAGGGGGTCACGGGTTCTGCTCCTATCCCCATCCTCGGTTGCATGAACGGCCTGGAGCACAACGTGTACACCCTCCCACCCCCCCTGTTCACCCCATTCCTCTTCTCCTCCTCTTTTCTCTCTCTCTCTCACCCACGTCACGCCAGCTGCAGTGTATATCTCTTGGATGACACAGCTTGTATTGCGAGTACTGCTGTGTTGCGTGGGTGGGTGCAAAAAATGGGACACGACCCTATCTGGCGTGCTGCTGCCACATGTGGCAGTGTGCACCGGTTGTGTTGCAAGCGACAATCTGTATTTCCAACACAGGGTGGCCTTCCGCTAAGCGGTGCCGATAAAGAACCCTCTTTTGGTGTTTCTCCCATTTCTTTGTGAGGAACTCCGCCAAAAGATCTGCCGACTTGCAACGGTTAGCGGAGACACCCCCTAACATTTCTGATGACAACCCGAGAGCGCTATGCCCCCCTCCTCCTCCTCCTCCCGACTTTGTTGAGCATTTCGATTGTGATCGAGCAACGAATAGGACTGCCCTTCACTTTAGCCGAACACCCCCCTCCCCCCCACTGTCCCCCCACCTGCATCTCGAGTGAATGGAGGCCGATGATACGCTTCCTTCATCGAGTTCACTCTTCACGACCCCCCACGACTCCATTTCTCGGGTAGTAGAAAAGGGGGAGGGGGGTAATGATCCTAACGACAGCAATCCCTTTCGCCTCCTGTATTGTCTACGGACCCCCGACAGCCATCCCGCGTTGCCTGTCGCTGCAGTTGTTGCACCGCTGTGCTCCGCGACGGAGAGTTCTGTTGATAACATAGTGTGCACTCAGGACAAAGCCCAAATCATCATGCGCAGGGCACAGTCCTGAGGCTAACCACACAAGGACCAGCTGATGCCACGCCCGCAACACAACAGGGTGGGATCAGGGGAGCTAGGGTGACCTCCCGATCCCCCGGTATCTCTTGTGTTCTTTGTGCACACAACACACAGTCCTGTGAAGTGCCACAGGTGCGTCCCTCCCGTTCTCCTTGCCTGTCCCTCTCTACGCTCCCAACTTTATTCGCATCTTCCCCCTTTCAATGTTTCCATTCAGTTCATACAACGAAATTTCCCATGCTGATCCCCCATCCCATGTGCGTCGTTTATCTCTTAATCTCGTCGATTTGCTGAACCACCCCCTTCCCCCCCTTCGGTGTTGGCTTTAGGCCTTGCCCATTTCAAAGCCAAAGCCACCATACCCACCGCCCATCCCCTCTCTTCCCCCACCCCGTAGTACAAAGAAATACAGATCTGAAAGAGCGATCGCATTCCAGACCCGATTTTGTGTCCTGCAATATTTGTCCCGTTCCCCTTCAACCCGTGAGTGATATACCTGCTGATAGCAAATATGTCCTCACCAACTTTGACCACCTGTTGTCTGCTTTCTGTTCGTTTTCATGCTGTGCCAAACCAAAGAAACTCTCGCATGAGAGGGTTTTTTTGAATTTGCAGGCTTTTTGCTTCATCTCGTTTGTGTAACCCCGCAATTGCTTTTGTTTTGGTTTGGTGGCGTAACACAATGTTGGAATGGACCAATTTTATAAGGCGGCAAACAGGGGCATGATGTATCAATATGGGTCAAATGAGCAAGCCGAAAACGGCCGAAGCGTTCTATCCAGGCACTGGATGATTCATTACTGGCCATCTTCGCTTGCAGTATTTAAGCCCATCGAGGTACCAATCCGTCTGTGCCGCTCGTTGTCCTGGCATCGCATTCCACACCCGCCAATCGAACATGAGCCCGTTCCTCCCGCGCTGTCAGTCATCCAGAGACGCGGCAGGGCTGCTGAAACTAGGTTCCTCGAGAGAAAGAACAAGAGAGAGAGAGTGTGTGTCGGGTGACCGCACGATCTGCCTGGAAGACCCGAGGAGCAGTAAAGCAAAACATGCAGGCAGGCAGGCAGGTTGGTGATGTGGGCTGGTCTTTGTATTTCTTCTGCTTTTGTGACTGCTGCGGCTGTTTTGCGACTCCACTGCACGGCACTCCCACCACCACACCCCACACAACGACACTCACACCACTACACACCCTGGACAGGATTATTCTCCCGCATTCGGGTATATCATCGGAAAAGAGGGCGCCATGCGTCGCTGCGCTATTCTGCTGCTGCTGGCAGCTGCGGCAACATGCAGCCCCATCGCGTGCAAGACGCTCGCATCTGTGGAGCTGTGCATTGCAGGGGATGATGACCTCAGCAGCACCTTTGCGAAGTGCGCTGCACCCAACGCGACGGACGCATCGACCGGGATCCTGTCTCTGACGGCAGGGCTGTCTGGGGTGCAGTTCCTGGACGTGGACGCTGTGGAGGGGAGCATCACGTGCGTGGATGGGGCAGCGCACGTCACCCTGCTGTCCGGCGGGATGACGGTGCACGTGTCGGACACGCTCCCGCTCGAGATCACAGCGATCGACCTGGCGCTGACGGTGACGCAGACCCCCTCGGGCCCTGCCATCGACTGGCAGGGGACCCTGATGGAGGGCGAGATCTCCCTCGAGGAGTTCACCGACTTCAGCATCGGGTTCCACGTGTCGCGTGCCAATGCGAGCGCAGGGCTGTCGACAGACATCTTCCTCGACATCGACGACCTGCTGGGGGCGGAGCTGGACCTGCCGTCGCGCATCTCGCTGAAGGAGCACGGGCTGGACTTCTTCAAGCAGGCTGTGAAGGACAGCACGTCGTGCCCGTCGCTGGTGGGGGCGGACAAGCACCTGCTGGCGGTGCCCGGCGTGGCTGCGGCTCTGAATGTGAAGCAGGCGATGTTCGACGTGTGCCTCTACCTGTCCGACAACGCGACGGCGGGGCAGCCCTTCCTGCGCTTCGAGGCGGACACGAAGAAGCCGCTCAGCATCCTCGGGATGAAGCTGGAGGCTGTGTCCGCCGATGTGACTGCCGCGTTCAACTCGACGAAGGCGATCAAGTGGGGCGGGATGGTTTCCGGGTCGGCCGAGCTTTTCGGCGCGTCTGCGTCTGCCGCCTTCACGGAGTCGGACCTGGATGCCCTGCAGGTGGCGGTGTCGGTGGTGAAGCCGCAGCTGAACTTCACCGGGTCTGTGTCGTACAACGCGTCGGGCTGCTCCTCGCAGAACAACGGGGCTGTGTTCTTGTCGGTGCCGAGTGCGGGGGAGCTCCAGGCGGAGGGGACACTGGCACAGAAGGACGGGTGCGCGGCGAACGGGAAACCCCTGTGGATTGTGACGGTGCCCTCTGCACAGGCCCTGGACGTGCACGGCGTGTCGCTGACGGACGTGTGGGCGCAGCTGGAGTCGTCCGAGGTGGGGCAGGAGACGAAGTGGTCGGGGGAGGTGCGCGGGACGGCGCAGCTCGGGAAGACCCTGACGGGGACGGGGACGGTGCTGTTCTCCGAGGACGAGGGTGTGACTGCCTTCACTGTGGCGGGGGAGCTGCAGGTCGGCGGCCTCTCTGGTGAGGTGATGCTGGCTGCACACGACGGTGTGCTGCAGGGGACGGGCACTGTGTCGTTCCAGGACACAACTGCCGCGGTTCAGCTGTCGCAGCTGGCGGCGAACGTGACGCACGTCAGCACCTACAACGCCGGGAACGCACACCTCCCCGTGTGGGACATCCAGGCCTCGATGGCGTCGCTGGAGATCCACGGCTTCGCCCTGACAGACGTGCTCGTGGCGCTGAAGGGGACCTTCGGAACGCCCGACAATGCAGGCGACAAGCCGGTGATTGAGTGGAGCGGGTCGGTGACCGGGACGGGGAGGCTGGGCGCCGTGTCTCTCCTGATGACGGCTGAGATCGAGAAGAACGAGCTCGCATCCCTGACGGGGCAGCTGAAGGTGGAGACGGACGGGGTGTCGTTCGAGGGCAGTGTCGAGGTGCTGCCGGACGTGACGGGGGCCGGCTGCGCGTCGATTGCCGGAGACGGTAACCTGCTGCTGGTGGAAACCAAGCACACGTTCGAGGCGTCGCTGCAGTACGACGAGTGTGCCACGGCCACAGGTGCGGCAAGGTACACGGTGTCGGGGACGGCAACGGTGTTCTCCTACCAGGGCCTCGAGCTGACGATGGCCGCCCTCCACCTGAAGGGTCTGGTGAGCGACAAGCCGGGGAAGGACCTGGAGTGGGCCGGGACTGTGGCAGCAACTGCGAACCTGTTCGGCGGATCGTCTGGCGCAAAGGTGTCGTTCGCTGACGGGTCGCTGCAGGCGGTGGACGTGCACACGCGCTTCATGACGGGGAACGGTGCCCTGTCCGGGGCACTCGAGATCGGGTACGTCAACAGCTGCACGCAGCCGTCCAGCGGGTCTGCCGCCGTGGCTGTGCGCCTTGCGGGTGCTGACGAGCTGAAGATCAACGCGGATGTGCTGTACTACAAGTGCACGGGTGCGATGTCCCTCGACACGACGGTGGCAGTGGACTGGAACGGTCCGGGCGGCCACTTCGACGAGGTCACCGTGTCGCTGAAGGCGGGTGGGCACGGCGGGGCGGCGATGCTGAGCACGCGCACCTGGATCGGCAAGGTGACGGCACGTGCTGGGGGTCTGTCGGTCGACATCGAGTTCAACAGCAGCGCGAACGCAACGTCGGTGGAGGCTGTTGTGTCGTACGAAGACGACAACATGCGTCTGACAACGGCAGTCGGGAACGCGGCGAACAACTGCCACGGGTCGGGGCTGCTGGTCCTGAAGAACCTGCCGCACCAGGTCCCTGCGATGGAGCTCGACGTGGCCTACGCCGCCCCGTGCGGGCAGTCGACGCAGTGGGACGTGTCGGGGTCGCTGACGAACCTCGAGATCCCGTTCATGGGGAAGACCCTGGTGCTGAACGAGGCCTCTGTCAAGGTGTCGTCGAACGCAACCGGGCACAAGGCTGTGGAGCTGGTTGGTGTCTTCATGGACGACTTCGACATGACGCTGGCCTTCCCCGTCCCTGTGCGCTCTGCCGAGGAGGTGACGCTCGTGGGCCGTGTGCGCCAGGGGCGCGGGATCAGCGTGGACCGCTTTGCCTCGACGTGGCAGGGGTCCGGGTCGCCCTTCTCGGCGTCCATGGCTGTGGCGGCACCCACCATGGCGCAGGACATGAAGAACACGGCGCTGGGCAGCGCTGTGCTGGAGATCAACTTCGGGAAGGGAGTGACGCTGATGGCGGAGGGGCTGCTCTTCGGGATGCAGTTCGACGCCCTCCTCGCCCTGCAGAAGAAGGCGACCGCCACAGGCAGCGCGTGGCAGTACGGCGTCGCCTTCACCGCCTCCCGCGCGTCGGCCCCCACGGGCCTGCCGAAGGTGCTGTCCAGCGCCCTGGACGCCATCAGCCCTTCGTGGGTGCGGTTCTCCCTCGCACGCTCCGAGATGACGGTGGGCGGTGTGACGCTGCGCCGCGGCCTGTCCCTCGCCGCCTTCATGGGTGTGGAGAGCGGGATGATGAAGAAGGTGTTGACGGCAGCACCCGCCTCCCTGAAGGAGCGCATCACGGAGTACATTGCGGACGGGGGGCTGATTGTGCGCGCCGACATCGTGTCTGCCAGCCAGGTGACGATCTTCGTGTCGCTCCGTGGGGACGTGAAGCTGAGCGACAGGGTGTCGCTGCGCGAGGTTGCGCTTGCCTTCATCATCGAGAGCGGGCCGCCCCAGATCGGCTTCATGGTGACCTTCGACTTCACTGTTGGGAAGGGGGCACACGCCAAGGACCTGACCGCCAAGGGCTTCATGAGCCTGTCGCTCACAGGCAGCCTCACGCTGGCGGCAGCCATCGACTCGGATGAGCCGTGGGTGAACCCGTTCGGTGTGCGCGGTGTGGCCGTGCTGTTCCCGCTTGGGGTGAAGCTGACCCTCTCGCCGCCCACCATGCTCCCGTCTGCGTTCGCGCTGATTGGCGGGACCCAGATCGGCGGCACGTCGGGGTCCGTGGCGGTCGGGATCGACCTGCAGAACTTCAGGAACACGGCGGTGATGGCTGAGGTTACAGACTTCAACTTCCACAGGATGCTCCGCGAGCTGGCACGGTGCGACCAGTGCCTCGGGAAGGTGGGGAACGTGCTGACCGACATGTCGATGGAGCGCTTCACCGGGTCCTTCAACCCCGACCCCTTCAACCCGGTGGCGATCCGCATCACGGACGTGGCACGCACCATCCCTGCCGGGATCACAGTGGAGGTGAAGAACCTGGACCTGTGGGGTGTGATCAAGATCGACGAGGCCAGCTTCCGCATGATCAACGGTGAGATCGAGGCGGTGCTGCGCCCTGCCGCCATCGACTGGGGTGTGATCCAGATCACCGGTGCGGACGGGACCTCGGGACCGCTGTTCGCCCTGACGCTGCGCCGCGACAGGCAGGCGCTGGAGGTGCACGGGCGTGCGGTGATCCTGGGGCAGTCGGTGACCCTCATGCTGGAGGTGTCGGACAGCGGCGTCTTCGGGTACTTCGCCATCTCCATGGGCAGGGCCCTGGAGGCGGAAGTCTCCCTCAGTGTGGTCGGCAGGCCCGGCAGCCCTGACTTCCGCTCCTTCATCAGCGCGTCGATGAAGAGCGACGTGATTGCTCTGGTGGTCGACATCGCGACGGAGTTCCTCCACGACTTGAGCAAGTCTGCACTGAGCGCACTTGACCGTGCCTCGAGTGCCCTCCAGTCGGCGCAGAAGAAGCTTGACGACGGCATCGCCAAGCTTGACGCTGCCTACGCCAAGGCTGAGTCGAAGATCAACGGTGCACAGGCCTCTGTGGGGAAGCTGCAGCAGAAGATGAACTCGAAGTGGAACTCGTGCAAGTCGAAGGAGAGCCGCTGCCGCAGGCGTTGGTGGACGTGTGGGGCTGTCCCGATCTGCTGGATTGAGTACGGCGCCATCAAGGTCGCATACAAGGTGGCGTACGGGGTGCTGGAGGGGGCGAAGAAGCTGGTGCAGGGCATCATCAACGGTGCGAAGGGTGTGGTCAATGCCGCGGAGGGTCTGGTTGCCACTGCACAGCGCATCGTCGACTCCGCGAAGAGCGTGGTCAAGGCTTTCGACACCATTGTGTCGCACGTGGGTGGGCTGCTGCGCAACGCTCTCCGCCTCCACTCTCTCTCGTTCGAGGCCGAGCTCAGCCGCGACGTCAAGAGGCTGGCCATCGAGGTGGACATGACTGTGGTGGGGACCCGCTTCCAGTTCGGGTTCGACAGCGGGATGGGCATCAAGGAGATTGCCGGCGGGGTGTACTCGTCCTTCCGTGGTGAGATGAAGAAGCAGTGGGGCCACCTGATCCGCAACATTTGAGGAGGTGACAGTGTCCAGCAGCTCCCTGTTCACTGAGGTCCCACTGGCTTGGTCAGGCCGGAAGGCGGCACTGTGTTGATCGTGGGGGCTTGTGGCATTGCTATCCCTGTCTACTGTCAGCAGCACAGGAGGTTCAGCACATCCAGGGGCACTGTATCCCAGGTGTGTTGGAAATAGTAACGCGCACCAATGCACATGTAGTATTTCATTCTTTAGCTTTAGCTTCCCCATTAGCTTTCCCTCTTTCATATCTTGGAACCTGCTGTTTTGATTTGGTTCAAAACGCAGGGTCGCACACACCTCTCATTTTCCACCGATGTTGTTGTGCACACCAGTGGGGACGGGGATCGAAACTAAAACAGCAGAAACTGATCCGCTTCCTCTTCCCCGCACTGAGCCGGGGGGGGGAGCCAATGCATAATGGGCGGGCAGTGGTCGTGCTGGCGTTCGTGTGGCAGAGTGACGAGACCCCGCTGATTCGGGATCTCTGGAAGCTCTGCTGTTGAGACGCACTGCAACACCTCGACATGCAGGTGTGGATTTGGACGCGGCACCAGCCGTGTTGTGGACTGCTAGCCTTTGAAGGCAGCAAGACTTCCCACGTCAGCACCACGACTCGCAACCTGTTCTTCGAACTGGATGCAGCAGGGGGCGCCAGCACACCTGTCACGCCACTCGCATTTTTTCTTGTCTCGTCATTTCAACGACGCAACCCCATCCCATCTTTCCGCCTTCTTGTGGCCTGTCTTCCTGTCCCCCTGTTGATGTGCCACTCTGTGCTGTTCTCTGGTGTGTGATACCCCAAGCGTTCGTCCCGTGCAGCGTCTGACACTCCCTTGATGCTGTCCCATATTTCTGTGCATGCTGTGTCAGTGTTTTGCTTCTGTTGCCCAGCAGGTTGTTCTGTTCCAAGAGTGCATCGTGGTCGACGACAGGCCCCTGCCGTCCTTCGTCGGGTCGCTGTCAAAAAGCCACGGTGCAGCTATCCTGACCTGCCGTGTTGCCGGGACAGACACGGGTATCTGAGAACCTTCACACAGACAGAGAAAGCTTGTAACCTCAGGAGGAGTGTGTGTGTGTGGTGACAAATCTGAGCAAGAATGAATTGCAAGATAGTCGTCCTCGCACTCTGTCCTTCGTCACAACCCAAACAACTAAAACGTGAAGACAAATGGCGCGGCAGTCATCGTTGCCCCCTTTCGTCGACGTGGGACCGATCAGTTTTTTGCTATAACCTGCTCAGGTCACGGTAAAAAAGACTGTTGGCAGCGCACGTATGGACACCCATACACGCACAGGTGCGCACAAACAAAAGGATCCGCTTGTGCAACACATTTTCCCCCTCACACACACACACCCGCACTCACACCATGGCTGCCCCAAGGACTGCCGAGCGCTTCAGAGTGCGCGACATCGATGTAGACAACCTGATGCCTCTCCAATTGGTGAACGGGTACGAGCCGGTGGCACCTAAGGAAGGGTGCGCGTTCCCCGAATGCACCACCGCCCATGATGGGCCGGTTGCAGGGAACTGTGCGGTGTGTGGCCTCGGGGAGTACACCAGCTGTATGGAACAGCTCCTCCCGGAAGGAACGCTGCGGGCGTTCCAGGTGGCCAGGGAGGACGGGAGGCGTGTGTGCCCCGTCTGCTCTTGGATCCATGAGGGGTCCAAGAGCGAGCCCCGCCCGGAGGCGGGGCTCCTCCCACCAGTGACTGTGCACATCATGTGTGTGCACTTTCTGTTTTCCCAGCACAATGAAATGACCCGGCAATGCTGAACCAGGCGAGAGTGCTCAGCTGCTCGGAAGGATCGCTACTGCTCTCTTCCTCTGCTGCCAAGGCAAGGTGCCATTCTGCCTTGTGCTCCTGCGGCCTTGTCATCCAGCTGGAAGGGCGCAAGAACGGCTTCGCAAAAAGTCTCTTGCCCCTCCGGCTGAGGTATGGCTGCAGGACCCAAACAGGCGACATGTGCCCTGCCTGCCTGCCCCCATCCTGCCTGGTCTCCTTACGCCCGAGACTTCTTCGGATGTTCAAAGGGAAGAGGAGGCGCGTGCAGGGCTGGGGGTGGACGTAGCACAGAGCCGAGCGTCATAAGTTAATGACTGAACCACCCCTGTAAAGAAACGAACCCAGCCCGACATCCCCTGCGCGTCACAAACTGGGTGGCTGCGCGGTCTGCGCAGCACGCATTTTTGTGGTGGCAGAGTGGTGATTTTGTTTGAGGCCCTCTCGTGTGCGAATTTGATGCTTCCGTGTCTTTTATCTTGCTGGATCTTGCGACCCCACCCGTATCCCCCGCCACTTCATCAACCGGGCACGGAGCGCGGGGCTCGACACAAAAAGTGGAGATCTGTGTCTCAACCAAAGGAACTGTACACAGGTAATGTTTTGGTCGCCACTGTTTTGCTGTCAACTTCTCGATCCAGCGCGGGTACGGATGGTTTCGTTGTGAGCTCCAATCATAGCACCTTTGATAGTGACCCCCCTGCAGTGGTGGTCGTGCGCCCCTCAGCGCGCACCTCTTCTGTGGGGTGTGCCGGGTGATGGTGCCGATACACCGCATTCCTGCGGCTCAAAATCAAAGCGACACACCAACGGTGACACAGGAGGGTGCCTGAAGCAGCTTTTCTGCCTGGGCCCTTTTTTTCCAGCCGGATTCTTCCTGATGCTTCGACTCGGGAATTTCCACCTCAAAAGAAAGACGTTCCCTCCGCGGTCTAAGCTTGAGGCACCCTTCAGAAATACAAACCGAAGAACATGTTGAACACACACAGGGTACTTTCCTTTGGAAGTGTGCTCTCACAAAGAGTAGGTGGCGCGCCGGCACACGTTGACACAGCGTGAAGGTGAAGGTGAAGGCAACCCGCTGCCCTTCATCCTGCTTTCAGGAGACGGGGCTCTCAATGGCACATCAAGCCTCTGCTTGTGTCGATGACAAAACGAATACCACGCCCTCCATCCACCCCCCACCCCAACCCCCCCCCCTCCCTCTGAATAATGTGCTGTGGTGTGATGTGGTGTACGTCATTGTGCTTTTCGTACCACCGATTCGAAACGAAAACTTGGCAAACCGCGTTCGTCAAGAATGGAACCAAAACAACGAAACGAACAGGATGGCACAAGGAATTCCCAGGTCAGGAATAGCTAGCATTTCCTGTTGATGATACCTATCATGATAGCGGAATCGGGAGGGGGTTGGGGGGGCAGTTGTGTGCAACCTACGCTGTACAGGAAGATTAACATGCGTGCCAACAGCGGAACACAGCCCCCTTCCCCCTTTCTCCCTCCGCCCTCCCGTCCCCCCCCTGCAGTGGTGTGCCTGCGAGCTCATATATCTCGCAGCCAGGCCATGGTGCAGCACCAAACCGTACACCATCTCGCTCGGAACCAGGAATTGGATGTGCCCTGTCGCGTCCCTTCTATTTTGCACCCACCCCCCGACAACCTGCATCACAGCTCTGTGCTTTACTTTTCTCCGCTTCACAACTCCCACAATCCCCACACCCACACCCGTGAATTGAAAAAATTGAAAAAGAAATAGTGAATTGTTGAAAAAAGAGATTCAATAATCTGGGGGGTCTTCGCGACGGGGTGGTCGTCAGTGCATTTTAGTGCATTTCCAGTTGAATTGGCTGAAAGCTGACGAAGATTGACGAAGGATAACGACCAGCGAAGACTCTCCATCTCAGCCGTTCTTCCGATGCTTGCTTGCTTGGTTTTGGGGTGGGGTGGGTTGGAAGCGCATACAGATTGTTTGTTTGGGGCCACACCCCCATGCGCGCATTAGCTTCCGCCCCCCTTGACCCCCACTCCCCTGTCCCTCTCTACGCTCCCAACTTTATTCGCATCTTCCCCCTTTCAATGTTTGCCACCCCCCGACAACCTGCATCACAGCTCTGTGCTTTACTTTTCTCCGCTTCACAACTCCCACAATCCCCACACCCACACCCGTGAATTGAAAAAATTGAAAAAGAAATAGTGAATTGTTGAAAAAAGAGATTCAATAATCTGGGGGGTCTTCGCAACGGGGTGGTCGTCAGTGCATTTTAGTGCATTTCCAGTTGAATTGGCTGAAAGCTGACGAAGATTGACGAAGGATAACGACCAGCGAAGACTCTCCATCTCAGCCGTTCTTCCGATGCTTGCTTGCTTGGTTTTGGGGTGGGGTGGGTTGGAAGCGCATACAGATTGTTTGTTTGGGGCCACACCCCCATGCGCGCATTAGCTTCCGCCCCCCTTGACCCCCACTCCCCTGTCCCTCTCTACGCTCCCAACTTTATTCGCATCTTCCCCCTTTCAATGTTTGCCACCCCCCGACAACCTGCATCACAGCTCTGTGCTTTACTTTTCTCCGCTTCACAACTCCCACAATCCCCACACCCACACCCGTGATGTTGCCCCTCCTGTCCTGCTCCTCATCCTCTCCCCAGTTACGAAATGAACAAGGAACTGTTGAAAACTTTGAAAACAAAAGAATGAATTGTTGAAAAAGAGATTCAATACTCTGGGGGTCTTCGCGACGTGGTGGGTCGTCAGTGCATTTTAGTGCATTTCCAGTTGAATTAGCTGAAAACTGACGAAGATTGACGAAGGATAACGACCGGCGAAGACTGTCCATTTCTCCATCTCCCTTTCTCCCCACCCCCACTCCTGGAATGCACCTCTCACCCTCGTTTGGAATTAGCTGAATCGAGGTCCCGCCCCCCCTCAGAAACACATCTCTCTTTCTCTTCCCCTCCTGGAATGCCTGTTTCACCCCCCCACCCGTGACAGGGCAGTGGTGGCGGTGCCAAAGGCCCAACTCCAACAAGCAGGTTACCCTGTGTGGAATGGTCCTCTGGTTCGTGTTCGGCATCTGCCCTCCCCCCCATCTTCTCGCACACCTTCATAATATCACCCGCCTTCCTGTGGAAGGTGGCCTGGCCTTCGTAACGCGCATCAGCTCTTTTGTTTTGATAGTTTGGCGCAGCCCAACTGGTGGAGTCTTTCTGTTGCTTCGTTTTGCTGGATCTCGCAATCTCACCCACTCACACCACTTCGTCAAGACAAGGGGAGTGGTGTTCACAAAGAGTGGGGGTGTTCGCATTCCAACAGGCCGTTTCCTGGCAGTTGTTGGTTTGTTGTTTCGTTTTGCTGTCACTTCATGATCTAGCGGGGGGGGCACAGAGAGTTTTCGAAGAAGACTGCGCCGAATTGAGTTTTTCTGGCTTTGCACAGCCTGGGATTATTTTACGGCAGTATTGAACAAGCGTACATGGTGTGGGGTGGGTGAAGGTGGGTATTTTCGAGGCGAGCTAGCCTCACGACCTCTACCTGCTGGGTCCTCTTCGGAGCGCAGGCGATTCCACGTTCCGGGAGGAATACCCACACAGCTCTAGAGAAGGAGCGAGAGAGAGATGTCCGCCTTGCTGTCCCCCTCCGGTACAGATTAGGAGGCCGGCCTCTGCTTTTTCCGCCATGTGTGTGAAGCTGATTCCATTGATTCATGTCTCCACCAACTCGCACCCACCAACCAACCTCCTCAAGAGTCAGGGAGGTCAACCTCTTTGCATTACTTTTCCCACTTCACTATCCCTCCACCAACCTCATATATACTCCTACCATTTCCTACCCACTCGGGCTATACTCTAGCGGACGGCTGTCTGCGTCCGGCGGACATCTGGACATCCACAGTTTTGAGCACCGAGGTCTGTACGTCCGCAGGGTTCATAGCCAGGGTTCCTCCCTACCAAGCTCCATCAACCTCCTCCCCACCCCACTCTTCTGTCTGGGTCAGGGGGTCACGGGTTCTGCTCCTATCCCCATCCTCGGTTGCATGAACGGCCTGGAGCACAACGTGTACACCCTCCCACCCCCCCTGTTCACCCCATTCCTCTTCTCCTCCTCTTTTCTCTCTCTCTCTCACCCACGTCACGCCAGCTGCAGTGTATATCTCTTGGATGACACAGCTTGTATTGCGAGTACTGCTGTGTTGCGTGGGTGGGTGCAAAAAATGGGACACGACCCTATCTGGCGTGCTGCTGCCACATGTGGCAGTGTGCACCGGTTGTGTTGCAAGCGACAATCTGTATTTCCAACACAGGGTGGCCTTCCGCTAAGCGGTGCCGATAAAGAACCCTCTTTTGGTGTTTCTCCCATTTCTTTGTGAGGAACTCCGCCAAAAGATCTGCCGACTTGCAACGGTTAGCGGAGACACCCCCTAACATTTCTGATGACAACCCGAGTGCGCCGAATTGAGTTTTTCTGGCTTTGCACAGCCTGAGATTATTTTACGGCAGTATTGAACAAGCGTACATGGTGTGGGGTGGGTGAAGGCGGGTATTTTCGAGGCGAGCTAGCCTCACGACCTCTACCTGCTGGGTCCTCTTCGGAGCGCAGGCGATTCCACGTTCCGGGGGGAATACCCACACAGCTCTAGAGAAGGAGCGAGAGAGAGATGTCCGCCTTGCTGTCCCCCTCCGGTACAGATTAGGAGGCCGGCCTCTGCTTTTTCCGCCATGTGTGTGAAGCTGATTCCATTGATTCATGTCTCCACCAACTCGCACCCACCAACCAACCTCCTCAAGAGTCAGGGAGGTCAACCTCTTTGCATTACTTTTCCCACTTCACTATCCCTCCACCAACCTCATATATACTCCTACCATTTCCTACCCACTCGGGCTATACTCTAGCGGACGGCTGTCTGCGTCCGGCGGACATCTGGACATCCACAGTTTTGAGCACCGAGGTCTGTACGTCCGCAGGGTTCATAGCCAGGGTTCCTCCCTACCAAGCTCCATCAACCTCCTCCCCACCCCACTCTTCTGTCTGGGTCAGGGGGTCACGGGTTCTGCTCCTATCCCCATCCTCGGTTGCATGAACGGCCTGGAGCACAACGTGTACACCCTCCCACCCCCCCTGTTCACCCCATTCCTCTTCTCCTCCTCTTTTCTCTCTCTCTCTCACCCACGTCACGCCAGCTGCAGTGTATATCTCTTGGATGACACAGCTTGTATTGCGAGTACTGCTGTGTTGCGTGGGTGGGTGCAAAAAATGGGACACGACCCTATCTGGCGTGCTGCTGCCACATGTGGCAGTGTGCACCGGTTGTGTTGCAAGCGACAATCTGTATTTCCAACACAGGGTGGCCTTCCGCTAAGCGGTGCCGATAAAGAACCCTCTTTTGGTGTTTCTCCCATTTCTTTGTGAGGAACTCCGCCAAAAGATCTGCCGACTTGCAACGGTTAGCGGAGACACCCCCTAACATTTCTGATGACAACCCGAGAGCGCTATGCCCCCCTCCTCCTCCTCCTCCCGACTTTGTTGAGCATTTCGATTGTGATCGAGCAACGAATAGGACTGCCCTTCACTTTAGCCGAACACCCCCCTCCCCCCCACTGTCCCCCCACCTGCATCTCGAGTGAATGGAGGCCGATGATACGCTTCCTTCATCGAGTTCACTCTTCACGACCCCCCACGACTCCATTTCTCGGGTAGTAGAAAAGGGGGAGGGGGGTAATGATCCTAACGACAGCAATCCCTTTCGCCTCCTGTATTGTCTACGGACCCCCGACAGCCATCCCGCGTTGCCTGTCGCTGCAGTTGTTGCACCGCTGTGCTCCGCGACGGAGAGTTCTGTTGATAACATAGTGTGCACTCAGGACAAAGCCCAAATCATCATGCGCAGGGCACAGTCCTGAGGCTAACCACACAAGGACCAGCTGATGCCACGCCCGCAACACAACAGGGTGGGATCAGGGGAGCTAGGGTGACCTCCCGATCCCCCGGTATCTCTTGTGTTCTTTGTGCACACAACACACAGTCCTGTGAAGTGCCACAGGTGCGTCCCTCCCGTTCTCCTTGCCTGTCCCTCTCTACGCTCCCAACTTTATTCGCATCTTCCCCCTTTCAATGTTTCCATTCAGTTCATACAACGAAATTTCCCATGCTGATCCCCCATCCCATGTGCGTCGTTTATCTCTTAATCTCGTCGATTTGCTGAACCACCCCCTTCCCCCCCTTCGGTGTTGGCTTTAGGCCTTGCCCATTTCAAAGCCAAAGCCACCATACCCACCGCCCATCCCCTCTCTTCCCCCACCCCGTAGTACAAAGAAATACAGATCTGAAAGAGCGATCGCATTCCAGACCCGATTTTGTGTCCTGCAATATTTGTCCCGTTCCCCTTCAACCCGTGAGTGATATACCTGCTGATAGCAAATATGTCCTCACCAACTTTGACCACCTGTTGTCTGCTTTCTGTTCGTTTTCATGCTGTGCCAAACCAAAGAAACTCTCGCATGAGAGGGTTTTTTTGAATTTGCAGGCTTTTTGCTTCATCTCGTTTGTGTAACCCCGCAATTGCTTTTGTTTTGGTTTGGTGGCGTAACACAATGTTGGAATGGACCAATTTTATAAGGCGGCAAACAGGGGCATGATGTATCAATATGGGTCAAATGAGCAAGCCGAAAACGGCCGAAGCGTTCTATCCAGGCACTGGATGATTCATTACTGGCCATCTTCGCTTGCAGTATTTAAGCCCATCGAGGTACCAATCCGTCTGTGCCGCTCGTTGTCCTGGCATCGCATTCCACACCCGCCAATCGAACATGAGCCCGTTCCTCCCGCGCTGTCAGTCATCCAGAGACGCGGCAGGGCTGCTGAAACTAGGTTCCTCGAGAGAAAGAACAAGAGAGAGAGAGTGTGTGTCGGGTGACCGCACGATCTGCCTGGAAGACCCGAGGAGCAGTAAAGCAAAACATGCAGGCAGGCAGGCAGGTTGGTGATGTGGGCTGGTCTTTGTATTTCTTCTGCTTTTGTGACTGCTGCGGCTGTTTTGCGACTCCACTGCACGGCACTCCCACCACCACACCCCACACAACGACACTCACACCACTACACACCCTGGACAGGATTATTCTCCCGCATTCGGGTATATCATCGGAAAAGAGGGCGCCATGCGTCGCTGCGCTATTCTGCTGCTGCTGGCAGCTGCGGCAACATGCAGCCCCATCGCGTGCAAGACGCTCGCATCTGTGGAGCTGTGCATTGCAGGGGATGATGACCTCAGCAGCACCTTTGCGAAGTGCGCTGCACCCAACGCGACGGACGCATCGACCGGGATCCTGTCTCTGACGGCAGGGCTGTCTGGGGTGCAGTTCCTGGACGTGGACGCTGTGGAGGGGAGCATCACGTGCGTGGATGGGGCAGCGCACGTCACCCTGCTGTCCGGCGGGATGACGGTGCACGTGTCGGACACGCTCCCGCTCGAGATCACAGCGATCGACCTGGCGCTGACGGTGACGCAGACCCCCTCGGGCCCTGCCATCGACTGGCAGGGGACCCTGATGGAGGGCGAGATCTCCCTCGAGGAGTTCACCGACTTCAGCATCGGGTTCCACGTGTCGCGTGCCAATGCGAGCGCAGGGCTGTCGACAGACATCTTCCTCGACATCGACGACCTGCTGGGGGCGGAGCTGGACCTGCCGTCGCGCATCTCGCTGAAGGAGCACGGGCTGGACTTCTTCAAGCAGGCTGTGAAGGACAGCACGTCGTGCCCGTCGCTGGTGGGGGCGGACAAGCACCTGCTGGCGGTGCCCGGCGTGGCTGCGGCTCTGAATGTGAAGCAGGCGATGTTCGACGTGTGCCTCTACCTGTCCGACAACGCGACGGCGGGGCAGCCCTTCCTGCGCTTCGAGGCGGACACGAAGAAGCCGCTCAGCATCCTCGGGATGAAGCTGGAGGCTGTGTCCGCCGATGTGACTGCCGCGTTCAACTCGACGAAGGCGATCAAGTGGGGCGGGATGGTTTCCGGGTCGGCCGAGCTTTTCGGCGCGTCTGCGTCTGCCGCCTTCACGGAGTCGGACCTGGATGCCCTGCAGGTGGCGGTGTCGGTGGTGAAGCCGCAGCTGAACTTCACCGGGTCTGTGTCGTACAACGCGTCGGGCTGCTCCTCGCAGAACAACGGGGCTGTGTTCTTGTCGGTGCCGAGTGCGGGGGAGCTCCAGGCGGAGGGGACACTGGCACAGAAGGACGGGTGCGCGGCGAACGGGAAACCCCTGTGGATTGTGACGGTGCCCTCTGCACAGGCCCTGGACGTGCACGGCGTGTCGCTGACGGACGTGTGGGCGCAGCTGGAGTCGTCCGAGGTGGGGCAGGAGACGAAGTGGTCGGGGGAGGTGCGCGGGACGGCGCAGCTCGGGAAGACCCTGACGGGGACGGGGACGGTGCTGTTCTCCGAGGACGAGGGTGTGACTGCCTTCACTGTGGCGGGGGAGCTGCAGGTCGGCGGCCTCTCTGGTGAGGTGATGCTGGCTGCACACGACGGTGTGCTGCAGGGGACGGGCACTGTGTCGTTCCAGGACACAACTGCCGCGGTTCAGCTGTCGCAGCTGGCGGCGAACGTGACGCACGTCAGCACCTACAACGCCGGGAACGCACACCTCCCCGTGTGGGACATCCAGGCCTCGATGGCGTCGCTGGAGATCCACGGCTTCGCCCTGACAGACGTGCTCGTGGCGCTGAAGGGGACCTTCGGAACGCCCGACAATGCAGGCGACAAGCCGGTGATTGAGTGGAGCGGGTCGGTGACCGGGACGGGGAGGCTGGGCGCCGTGTCTCTCCTGATGACGGCTGAGATCGAGAAGAACGAGCTCGCATCCCTGACGGGGCAGCTGAAGGTGGAGACGGACGGGGTGTCGTTCGAGGGCAGTGTCGAGGTGCTGCCGGACGTGACGGGGGCCGGCTGCGCGTCGATTGCCGGAGACGGTAACCTGCTGCTGGTGGAAACCAAGCACACGTTCGAGGCGTCGCTGCAGTACGACGAGTGTGCCACGGCCACAGGTGCGGCAAGGTACACGGTGTCGGGGACGGCAACGGTGTTCTCCTACCAGGGCCTCGAGCTGACGATGGCCGCCCTCCACCTGAAGGGTCTGGTGAGCGACAAGCCGGGGAAGGACCTGGAGTGGGCCGGGACTGTGGCAGCAACTGCGAACCTGTTCGGCGGATCGTCTGGCGCAAAGGTGTCGTTCGCTGACGGGTCGCTGCAGGCGGTGGACGTGCACACGCGCTTCATGACGGGGAACGGTGCCCTGTCCGGGGCACTCGAGATCGGGTACGTCAACAGCTGCACGCAGCCGTCCAGCGGGTCTGCCGCCGTGGCTGTGCGCCTTGCGGGTGCTGACGAGCTGAAGATCAACGCGGATGTGCTGTACTACAAGTGCACGGGTGCGATGTCCCTCGACACGACGGTGGCAGTGGACTGGAACGGTCCGGGCGGCCACTTCGACGAGGTCACCGTGTCGCTGAAGGCGGGTGGGCACGGCGGGGCGGCGATGCTGAGCACGCGCACCTGGATCGGCAAGGTGACGGCACGTGCTGGGGGTCTGTCGGTCGACATCGAGTTCAACAGCAGCGCGAACGCAACGTCGGTGGAGGCTGTTGTGTCGTACGAAGACGACAACATGCGTCTGACAACGGCAGTCGGGAACGCGGCGAACAACTGCCACGGGTCGGGGCTGCTGGTCCTGAAGAACCTGCCGCACCAGGTCCCTGCGATGGAGCTCGACGTGGCCTACGCCGCCCCGTGCGGGCAGTCGACGCAGTGGGACGTGTCGGGGTCGCTGACGAACCTCGAGATCCCGTTCATGGGGAAGACCCTGGTGCTGAACGAGGCCTCTGTCAAGGTGTCGTCGAACGCAACCGGGCACAAGGCTGTGGAGCTGGTTGGTGTCTTCATGGACGACTTCGACATGACGCTGGCCTTCCCCGTCCCTGTGCGCTCTGCCGAGGAGGTGACGCTCGTGGGCCGTGTGCGCCAGGGGCGCGGGATCAGCGTGGACCGCTTTGCCTCGACGTGGCAGGGGTCCGGGTCGCCCTTCTCGGCGTCCATGGCTGTGGCGGCACCCACCATGGCGCAGGACATGAAGAACACGGCGCTGGGCAGCGCTGTGCTGGAGATCAACTTCGGGAAGGGAGTGACGCTGATGGCGGAGGGGCTGCTCTTCGGGATGCAGTTCGACGCCCTCCTCGCCCTGCAGAAGAAGGCGACCGCCACAGGCAGCGCGTGGCAGTACGGCGTCGCCTTCACCGCCTCCCGCGCGTCGGCCCCCACGGGCCTGCCGAAGGTGCTGTCCAGCGCCCTGGACGCCATCAGCCCTTCGTGGGTGCGGTTCTCCCTCGCACGCTCCGAGATGACGGTGGGCGGTGTGACGCTGCGCCGCGGCCTGTCCCTCGCCGCCTTCATGGGTGTGGAGAGCGGGATGATGAAGAAGGTGTTGACGGCAGCACCCGCCTCCCTGAAGGAGCGCATCACGGAGTACATTGCGGACGGGGGGCTGATTGTGCGCGCCGACATCGTGTCTGCCAGCCAGGTGACGATCTTCGTGTCGCTCCGTGGGGACGTGAAGCTGAGCGACAGGGTGTCGCTGCGCGAGGTTGCGCTTGCCTTCATCATCGAGAGCGGGCCGCCCCAGATCGGCTTCATGGTGACCTTCGACTTCACTGTTGGGAAGGGGGCACACGCCAAGGACCTGACCGCCAAGGGCTTCATGAGCCTGTCGCTCACAGGCAGCCTCACGCTGGCGGCAGCCATCGACTCGGATGAGCCGTGGGTGAACCCGTTCGGTGTGCGCGGTGTGGCCGTGCTGTTCCCGCTTGGGGTGAAGCTGACCCTCTCGCCGCCCACCATGCTCCCGTCTGCGTTCGCGCTGATTGGCGGGACCCAGATCGGCGGCACGTCGGGGTCCGTGGCGGTCGGGATCGACCTGCAGAACTTCAGGAACACGGCGGTGATGGCTGAGGTTACAGACTTCAACTTCCACAGGATGCTCCGCGAGCTGGCACGGTGCGACCAGTGCCTCGGGAAGGTGGGGAACGTGCTGACCGACATGTCGATGGAGCGCTTCACCGGGTCCTTCAACCCCGACCCCTTCAACCCGGTGGCGATCCGCATCACGGACGTGGCACGCACCATCCCTGCCGGGATCACAGTGGAGGTGAAGAACCTGGACCTGTGGGGTGTGATCAAGATCGACGAGGCCAGCTTCCGCATGATCAACGGTGAGATCGAGGCGGTGCTGCGCCCTGCCGCCATCGACTGGGGTGTGATCCAGATCACCGGTGCGGACGGGACCTCGGGACCGCTGTTCGCCCTGACGCTGCGCCGCGACAGGCAGGCGCTGGAGGTGCACGGGCGTGCGGTGATCCTGGGGCAGTCGGTGACCCTCATGCTGGAGGTGTCGGACAGCGGCGTCTTCGGGTACTTCGCCATCTCCATGGGCAGGGCCCTGGAGGCGGAAGTCTCCCTCAGTGTGGTCGGCAGGCCCGGCAGCCCTGACTTCCGCTCCTTCATCAGCGCGTCGATGAAGAGCGACGTGATTGCTCTGGTGGTCGACATCGCGACGGAGTTCCTCCACGACTTGAGCAAGTCTGCACTGAGCGCACTTGACCGTGCCTCGAGTGCCCTCCAGTCGGCGCAGAAGAAGCTTGACGACGGCATCGCCAAGCTTGACGCTGCCTACGCCAAGGCTGAGTCGAAGATCAACGGTGCACAGGCCTCTGTGGGGAAGCTGCAGCAGAAGATGAACTCGAAGTGGAACTCGTGCAAGTCGAAGGAGAGCCGCTGCCGCAGGCGTTGGTGGACGTGTGGGGCTGTCCCGATCTGCTGGATTGAGTACGGCGCCATCAAGGTCGCATACAAGGTGGCGTACGGGGTGCTGGAGGGGGCGAAGAAGCTGGTGCAGGGCATCATCAACGGTGCGAAGGGTGTGGTCAATGCCGCGGAGGGTCTGGTTGCCACTGCACAGCGCATCGTCGACTCCGCGAAGAGCGTGGTCAAGGCTTTCGACACCATTGTGTCGCACGTGGGTGGGCTGCTGCGCAACGCTCTCCGCCTCCACTCTCTCTCGTTCGAGGCCGAGCTCAGCCGCGACGTCAAGAGGCTGGCCATCGAGGTGGACATGACTGTGGTGGGGACCCGCTTCCAGTTCGGGTTCGACAGCGGGATGGGCATCAAGGAGATTGCCGGCGGGGTGTACTCGTCCTTCCGTGGTGAGATGAAGAAGCAGTGGGGCCACCTGATCCGCAACATTTGAGGAGGTGACAGTGTCCAGCAGCTCCCTGTTCACTGAGGTCCCACTGGCTTGGTCAGGCCGGAAGGCGGCACTGTGTTGATCGTGGGGGCTTGTGGCATTGCTATCCCTGTCTACTGTCAGCAGCACAGGAGGTTCAGCACATCCAGGGGCACTGTATCCCAGGTGTGTTGGAAATAGTAACGCGCACCAATGCACATGTAGTATTTCATTCTTTAGCTTTAGCTTCCCCATTAGCTTTCCCTCTTTCATATCTTGGAACCTGCTGTTTTGATTTGGTTCAAAACGCAGGGTCGCACGAACCTCTCATTTTCCACCGATGTTGTTGTGCACACCAGTGGGGACGGGGATCGAAACTAAAACAGCAGAAACTGATCCGCTTCCTCTTCCCCGCACTGAGCCGGGGGGGGGAGCCAATGCATAATGGGCGGGCAGTGATCGTGGGCTGGTGTTTGTGTAGCAGAGTGACGAGACCCCGCTGATTCGGGATCTCTGGAAGCTCTGCTGTTGAGACGCACTGCAACAACAACCTCTGCATGCAGGGTGGGTGTGTCCGGCTTGGGCACCAGGGATGCAACCGGTCACGCCACCACCACCACTGTCCGGACCCTCGCATTTTTTGTCTCGTTTTTTTATTCAACGGCGCAACCCCATCCCATCTTTCCGCCTTCGTCCCGTACCATCTTGTGGCCCGTCTTCCTGTCCCCCTGTTGACGTGCACTCTGTGCTGTTCTCTGGTGTGTGATACCCCAAGCGTTTGTCCCGTGCAGCGTCTGACACTCCCTTGATGCTGTCCGATATTTCTGTGCATGCTGTATCAAGTCGTTGTGTGGTGTTAGTGTTTTGTTTCTGTTGCCCAGCAGGTTGTTCTGTTCCAAGAGTGCATCGTGGTCGACGCCAGGGCCCTGCCGTCCTTCGCCGGGGCGTTGGCTGTCCATGACACCACGGTGTCACTACCCTGACCTGCTGTTGCCGGGACAGACACGGGTATCTGAGAACCTTCACACAGACAGAGAAAGCTTGTCACATCAGGAGGAGTGTGTGTGTGGTGGCAAACCTGTGCATAAATGAATTGCAGTATCGTCATCTCTGTCCTTCGTCACAACCCAAACAACTAAAACGTGAAGACAACTGGCGTGTCAGTCATAGTTGCCCGCTTTCGTCGACCGTGGGACAATCAGTTTTTCAATTGAGTGCATCATGTGTGCACTTTTAAATTTGCCAGCACATCGAAATGAGCGTCTGACGAACAGATGCGATGCTCTGCTGCTTTTGTTCCGTGTCCCCAGCCCCACCCCCCCAGTCCCTAGCAAGGACCCACACTCTTGACCCTCGGCCATCACACCACTGGTTCGCAATGCCCTGATGTGGTTCACCGCTCGGTACTGGTGACCCTGCTCGCACCCGTCTCGACATGCACACCACCCGGACCACACTTGCCGTCTCATGCATCGGATCGTTGTTCAAACCACGTGAGATCTTCACAACTCATACCAACAGCAAGGCCTGCCCCAGGTTGCCGGCTGCCTTGCTATTCCCCCCACCAGAGGGCAAGGACGGAGATACGGGTTCACCGATTCGCCATCCTTCATGTCATGGCTTGTGAGTGGAGCGCCTTTTGGTCACTTTGTACGCCTCACTGCCTGATAGCTTTGCACGTCAGACTTGTGGTTGTTGATGCAGGATATTGTGTTTCTATTTTTATGACAACGAAATGACCCGGCACTGCTGAACCAGGCGAGAGCGCTCAGCTGCTCGGAAGGATTGCTACTGCTCTCTTCCTCTGCTGCCAAGGCAAGGCGCCATTCTGCCTTGTGCTCCTGCGGCCTTGTCATCCAGCTGGAAGGGCGCAAGAACGGCTTCGCAAAAAGTCTCTTGCCCCTCCGGCTGAGGTATGGCTGCAGGACCCAAACAGGCGACATGTGCCCTGCCTGCCTGCCCCCATCCTGCCTGGTCTCCTTACGCCCGAGACTTCTTCAGATGTTCAAAGGGAAGAGGAGGCGCGTGCAGGGCTGGGGGTGGACGTAGCACAGAGCCGAGCGTCATAAGTTAATGACTGAACCACCCCTGTAAAGAAACGAACCCAGCCCGAGATCCCCTGCGCGTCACAAACTGGGTGACTGCGCGGTCTGCGCAGCACGCATTTTTGTGGTGGCAGAGTGGTGATTTTGTTTGAGGCCCTCTCGTGTGCGAATTGGATGCTTCCGTGTCTTTTATCTTGCTGGATCTTGCGACCCCACCCGTATCCCCCGCCACTTCACCAACCGGGCACGGAGCGCGGGGCTCGACACAAAAAGTGGAGATCTGTGTCTCAACGAAAGGAACTGTGCACAGGTAATGTTTTGGTCGCCACTGTTTTGCTGTCAACTTCTCGATCCAGCGCGGGTACGGATAGTTTCGTTGTGAGCTCCAATCATAGCACCTTTGATAGTGACCCGCTGCAGTGGTGGTCATGCGCCCCTCAGCGCGCACCTCTTCTGTGGGGTGTGCCGGGTGATGGTGCCGATACACCGCATTCCTGCGGCTCAAAATCAAAGCGACACACCAACGGTGACACAGGAGGGTGCCTGAAGCAACTTTTCTGCCTGGGCTCTTTTTTTCCAGCCGGATTCTTCCTGATGCTTCGACTCGGGAATTTCCACCTCAAAAGAAAGACGTTCCCTCCGCGGTCTAAGCTTGAGGCACCCTTCAGAAATACAAACCGAAGAACATGTTGAACACACACAGGGCACTTTCCTTTGGAAGTGTGCTCTCACAAAGAGTAGGTGGCGCGCTGGCGCACGTTGAGGGTGAAGGCAACCCGCTGCCCTTCATCCTGCTTTCAGGAGACGGGGCTCTCAATGGCACATCAAGCCTCTGCTTGTGTCGATGACAACACGAATACCACGCCCTCCACCCACCCCCCACCCAGCCCTGCAGCCCTCCGCCCACTCCCTCCCATCGCCCCAATCCTGTCACTCACTCACCCCACCCCGCACTCCAACCCTCTAAAGAATGTGCTGTGGTGTACGTTACTGTGTGCCATCCGTGTCGCCGATTTGAAACGAATCCTTGCCAAAAACTAACACCATGCCGTGTTCGTCAAGAAAGGAACCAAAAGAAACGAACCGGATGCGACAAGGGATTCCCAGATCAGGAAGGACGGTTTCCTGTTGATGATACCTGCATGGTGGAACAGGGAGTGCGTTGGGTGGGCAGATGCCTGTGTGCGTCTCTGTCTGACTGACCCACACAAGGGAGGTATCATCATAGTTAGCTCAGTCCGACCCCCAGAAACAAAAAGACCGACGTGTGTGCATGGAAAAGGCACCCAGGCAACGGAACACGACCCCCTCCTTCTCCACCCCCTCCCATCCCCCCCCCCCCTCTGCTGGGGCCTCGCATCCCTTCTGGCCAGACCACGGTGGTGGGGAACGTCCCCGCCTCGTATATACACCGTCTCGTTTGGAATTAGCTGAATCGAGGTCCCGCCCCCCCTCAGAAACACATCTCTCTTTCTCTTCCCCTCCTGGAATGCCTGTTTCACCCCCCCACCCGTGACAGGGCAGTGGTGGCGGTGCCAAAGGCCCAACTCCAACAAGCAGGTTACCCTGTGTGGAATGGTCCTCTGGTTCGTGTTCGGCATCTGCCCTTCCCCCTTCCTCTTCTCGCACACCTTCATAATTTCCCCCACTTTCCTGTGGAAGGTGGCCTGGCCTTCACAGAGCGCAGCCCAACTGGCGGGAATTCTCTGTGGCTTTGTTTTGCTGGATCTCGCAATCTCACCCACTCACACCACTTCGTCAAGACAAGGGGAGTGGTGTTCACAAAGAGTGGGGGTGTTCGCATTTCAGCAAGCCGTTTCCTGGCAGTTGTTGGTTTGTTGTTGCGTTTTGCTGTCACTTCATGATCCAGCGGTGGAGGCACAGAGAGTTCCCGAAGAAGACTGCGTCGGATTGAGGTTTTCTAGCTTTGCACAAACTGAGATTATTTTTTTGGGGGTCTTCGCTACGGGGTGATCGTCAGTGCATTTTGGTGCATTCCCTGTTGAATTAGCTGAAAACTGACGAAGATTGTCGAAGTTTGTCGACCAGCGAAGACCCCCTTTGTCGCGGTATTGAACAAGCGTACATGGCCGGGGCAGTGGAGGGGTGGGAGGTGGGGAGGTATTTTCAAGGCGATCTAGCCTCACGACCCCCACCGATTCCACATTCCGGGGGGAATACCCACACAGCTCGAGAGAAGGAGAGAGAGAGATCGCCGCCTTGCTGTCCCCCTCCTCCGGTACAGATTAGGATAAGGCCGGTCTCTGCTTCTTCCTCCCTGTGTGTGAGGCTGATTTCATTTGCCACGTCTCCCCCAACTCGCACCCTCGTCCACCCACCTACCAACCTCCTCAATCTGCATACCGAGTGAAGGCAGGCCAACTCTCTGTACATTACTTTTCCCACTTCACGACCCCACCCACCCACCTCCTGAGCACGACTACCATTTCCTACCCCCTTGGGTATAGTCCAGCGGACGTCCGCAGGGTTCATAGCCAGGGTTCCTCCCTACCAGACTCCATCAACCTCCTCCCCACCCCACTCTTCTGTCTGGGTCAGGGTATCACGGGTTCTGCTCCTATCCCCATCCTCGGTTGGATGAATGGCCTGGAGCACAACGTGTACACCCTCCCACCCCCCTTTTCACCCCATTCCTCTTCTCCTCCTCTTTTCTCTCTCTCTCTCACCCACGTCACGCCAGCTGCAGTGTATATCTCTTGGATGAGCCAGTTTGTACTGCGAGTACTGCTGTGTTGCGTGGGTGGGTGCAAAAAATGGGACACGACCCTATCTGGCGTGCTGCTGCCACATGTGGCAGTGTGCACCGGTTGTGTTGCAAGCGACAACTCTGTATTTCCAACACAGGGTGGCCTTCCGCTAAGCGGTGCCGATAAAGAACCCTCTTTTGGTGTTTCTCCCATTTCTTTGTGAGGAACTCCGCCAAAAGATCTGCCGAATTGCACCGGTTAGCGGAGACACCCCCTAACATTTCTGATGACAACCCGAGAGCGCTATGCCCCCCTCCTCCTCCTCCTCCCGACTTTGTTGAGCATTTCGATTGTGATCGAGCAACGAATAGGACCGCCCTTCACTTTCGTCGAACACCCCGTGCTATTGGTTTGCCTGGATTTGGCGCACGAACAACAGCCTTCTCTGTTGTTTCTACGGGGCCTTCGCCGCGGTAACAACTTCAGTAGCAACGAAACAAAAGAACTGTGGCACAAGGTGGAGCTGCCTCACAGAACTGGTGTTCCCAAAGTGCCGCAGTGATGACACACAGTTCCGCCCCCCTTGACCCCCACTCCCCTGTCCCTCTCTACGCTCCCAACTTTATTCGCATCTTCCCCCTTTCAATGTTTCCATTCAGTTCATACAACGAAATTTCCCATGCTGATCCCCCATCCCATGTGCGTCGTTTATCTCTTAATCTCGTCGATTTGCTGAACCACCCCCTTCCCCCCCTTCGGTGTTGGCTTTAGGCCTTGCCCATTTCAAAGCTAATGCCACCATACCCACCGCCCATCCCCTCCCTTCCCCACCCCGTAGTACAAAGAAATACAGATCTGAAAGAGCGATTGCATTCCCGACTCTTTTTGTGTTTTTCACATTTTGTTTCCCCTCTTCATCCCCTTCACCAACCCGTGAGTGATATACCTGTTGATAGCAAATATGTCCTCACCAACTTTGACCTCCTGCTTTCTGTTTGTTATCATGCTGTGCCAAACCAAAGAATCTCTCGTGTAACGTGTGAGAGGTTCTTTGAGTTTGCAGGCTCTTTGCTTCATCTCGTTTGTGTCTCCTTTGTTGCATTTGGTTTGTTTTGGTGGCGTAACACAATGTTGGAATGCAGCAGTTTCATACAGTGGCAAACAGGGGCATGATGTATCAATATGGGTCAAATGAGCAAGCCGAAAACGGCCGAAGCGTTCTACCCAGGCACTGGATGATTCATAACTGGCCATCTTCGCTTGCAGTATTTAAGCCCATCGATACACCAATCCGTCCGTGCCGCTGTTGTCCTGACATCGCATTCCACCACCGCTAGCATCCAAGCAACACGCATCTCAACTCCATGAATACCAAGGGACCCGCAAAAGCCCGGCGCAGTTTTGTTGCGCACGGATTTTGCAGGCCCGAACCCCCGCTTCCTCTTTTTTGACATTTGAAATAACAGAACCCCCGAGTGGCAGAACGATTGAGGGAAACAGGCCGGGCCGGCCACCCCCCACCCCCTCCGCTTCTGCCATGCCATCCCTCCGGTCAGCTCTGCTGGACGCACTGCATGCCACTGCGACACATCATCCCAACAGGAAGACCCGCGAGCGGTAAGACAGTGTGCCACAATGGACGAGGTCTTCGACACGCTGAGCAAGCAGTGGGAGGAGATGACGGGGCATGCGATTGAGGCGAACGACGAGGCCCTCGCAGAGCTGTCCGCGCTTTGGAAGAACAGCTCGATGGGGCAGTTCGAATTCAGCGCTGCTGGGCTGGGCGACGCTGTCTCTGTTGCGAAGGATCAGGCCTGGCGTGAATACAACGGGTTTGTCAGCGCTGTGGACTGGGAGGACAAGTGGCTCATGTACCTCGGCGGCTTCCATGGCGTGCTGTGGCTGGTCTTCTTCGGAGCGATCATCTTCGGGGCATCGCAGAACTTCAAGGTGGCGTTCTTCGTGCTGATCGCAGGCCTCTGTGGCTCTGCCCCATACCTCAACTCCTACGCCGCAGACCACTGGGAGCAGTTCTCCAAGCAGAACTACTTCGATGAGCGCGGCGTCTTCATGTCTGTGATGTGGAGCGTCCCTCTTCTGGTGCTCCTCTTCGCCGTCCTGCTGCTCATCCTTAGCGACCTGTGCAGCCTGATGGTGCAGCTCAAGGTGCAGCAGATCAAGCAGCAGCGCCGCCGGAAAGCCAAGGCAGAAGCAGCCGCAGGTGCTGCAAAGGACCCGGTCGCAAAGAAGGAGGATTAAGATGCGAGAGGGAGGGTGTGCTGCTGACTGGTGCTTCAGGTTTTGGCCGCGCCACGAATCTTCACGGGGGAAGGTCAAGAGCTCTGTGTGGGGATCGCGCTGAACAGCGATGATCACACTTTAAGCCGATGGGGGCCTTCGCCCTGTGCCAACACAATGTCAGTTGCTTTGGTTGGTTGCCCCCCCCCTTCTTGTGAGGCGACTCACTTTTCTGCACTCCTGAGCGAAGGCCCCGACTGGGAGAGATACAGAGAGAGAGAGAGAGAGAGAGAGGACCTTACCCCGTCGTATACCGAGGTGCCCGACCGGGACACGCGAAGCGAACAGTGGGACCCTACTCCCGTAGCCCCCACCCGTGACCCCCTCGACACGGTCAGCCCGAGGTCGGCGCCGTGCGGCGCTGAGCGCTATGCCCCCCGTTCGGAGGTGCTGGCTCGCAACGTCTGCAGGGCCCACTCCAAGCCCAAGTGCCATGACTGCGACGCGGCGGGGCACAACCGAACCCTGCGAATGGAAGACTGCTGCCGGGCCCACCACCGCCAGGATGACGGACTGCCCGTGCAGTTCTGCAGCACGCACCGGCTGCTCCGCTGCGGCACCTGCAGCTCCTCCAACATGTGCTGCAAGCGTGGCCACCACGGCTGCCGCGACCATGACCTGCCCCCCTGCGGGGTCTGCGCCTCTCTGCCTGAGATGGATGACAGACGCCCCACCCCGCCGCCCCATGTGCCGCCAACCCCGCCCTTCCCAGAGGCGACTGCGCCTACCGTGGGGGATCTTCCCTCCACCACGCCACCCCGTGTGCCTGCGCCTCAGCCCTCCCCTGAAGCGACCCCGTGTCCCGCTACTCCCGAGCCCGCCACCCCTCCAGTTATCCTGAAGAGGCTGGCCCATACCGTGTGCTCCCCGGGCTCACCCCACCGCCACCTGATGCAGCCTCGTAGGAGGCTCGCACCCGACGGCGTCAGGCCATCCATCCCCGCCGTGGCGCAGCTGAAGCGCACCGCCTTAGAGGCGCATACCGGTTCCACCCCGGCACTGCCTGCCCAAAGGCCTAGGGTCGACCACGTGATCCCCACCGCTAACGCTGACGTTGACGTGGGCGCCGCTGATCCGGACCCACCTTCTCCTACTACCTCCCCTCCCGACGGCGTGTCCGTTGACGCAGCCCTTCCCCAAAGGCCCCGTTCTGGTGCCTCTTCCTCCTCCGCCCGTGCGCGGTCACCGCACGCGCCCACAGGCTTCCGGGCCTACCTTAATCCTCCTTCCTCACGTAGCGCGTCACCGGGCGCTACAGACCGTGTGGCGCCTGCGCCTCCTCCTCCTCCTGTGTCACTTCCCTCACCCCACCAGAGCAGCTCCTCTCTCAAACAAGGGGAGTCTACCGGGCCGCGGGCCCGCGTAGTTAAGTAGACGACACCCTTGGGGTGCGAGTATTTTCGTTTCGGGGATATTCACACTATAAGCATACGAGAGAGAGAGAGAGACCCTCCCCCCCGTCATCCCGTGCCTGATTCCCCCCGTGCTTGGTACCAACTCCCCCGCCCCGGCCTACAATGGCCATGATCGCGAGGATCAAGCGGCTGCAGGCGTCGACGCAGCAGCTTCTCGCAAGCGGGCGCAAACTCTCGGAGGACGAACTGGACGTCGTTATGACGTTCATGGAGCAGCAGGGCGCGCTGCTCGTGACGCTGTTGGGTGGTGAAACACCTACTACCTCTGCAAGCCCGCCGATGGCGGCGCCACCCGCACAGCAGCAGCAGCATCAGCATCAACATCAGCAGCAGCATCAGCAGGCGCCACAGCAGGCGCAACAACAACCGAAGAAGAAGTCGAACGAGGCATCATCGACAAAGCATCCGCACACCACGGCGCAGCAGCAGCAGCAGCAGCCGACGCAGAAGCCGAAGCAACAGCAAGGGCAGCAGCAACAGCGGAAGGGGCCGGCAGCGACGGCCCCCCAGCAAGGATCCGGGTGGGTGACGATGGCGCGCAAGCCGCCCGTGCCACCTCCCCCGGCCCTCGCGGCCCCCCCGGCGGCTTCAATTGCCGCCACGCAGATCGGGGTCGCGCCGCGCGGGCTCCTCTTCGCGCAGCAGGCGAAGCGCGCGAAGGAGCTGCTTGAACTCGCGCAGGCAGCGGTAGCGGAGGACTCGCAGCGTGCCTATGCTGTGATCTGCGGGACACGCTTCGCCGGCGCGTCGGAGGAGATGCTCACCCTGGTGGGTGGGATGGTGCGCCCGCTGTGGGTGGCGACGGCGGGGAACATCCCCTTTAACAGCGGGGTGCCGGCGGGAAGCGACGGCGTGCCGGGCGTTGCCCATGTCGACGCCGTCCCACGGGGGGAGGAGCGGACGAGGGTGCTCGTCTTCTGCGTGGCCGCGGCTCACACGTCGAAGGACACGTGGACCGCGCTGACGACGGGCACCGACAGCCTGACGGTCCTGCAGGGGCTGGCGCGGCGGGCGGCGAGCGACGCCGGCAAGGTGCGGGTGCGGCCGGAGCAGGTGTGGCGGCCACAGTGGCGCAAGGGCCGGGTGGACGCGATGGTGCGTGTGCCACGGGAGGCTGTCACCAGCCTCCTTCAGGCGTCGGGGGCAGGAGGCTGTTTCTGGAAGGAGCTGCAATTTGCCGGCGGCCGCGAGCCGTACGCGGCGATTCCCCTCTGCAAGGGTACAACACTGTCGGAGGCACGCGCCGCCGCGAAGGGGCTGGGACCCGCTGCGCTCGGTCTGGTGTACGGCGTGAGGACACTGTCGGTTCGCGTGGCGACACCCCAGCAGGCTGAGGCGGTGCGCGCCAACCTCGGAGATAAAGCTGAACCGGCTCGTGACCCCCTCATGAAATGGGTGGTATCCGGGGCCCGTGGGCAAGAGCACGCCGACGACATCCTGTTCGACTTGCGGCGGGCGGGAAATGGCTGGAACGCGAGTGTGATAAACTCGCGCGCTAAAAGCGGACAGCGCGTGCTCGTCGTAACGGCGCCAACACCCCCCCCCTTTAGTTGTATAACGAGGGCGGGCCGCCCCTCCCTCTGGGTGAGGGAATGGGCGAAAGAGGACGCCCCCCCGCAGGATGTGCGGCGGTTCAAGCCCGCGCCCGCGGCTGGCCCCCCGGCCAAGGTGAAGCTGCCGGAGCGCTACGTGTCATCCCCACCGACGACACCTATCGCCCCCCCGCAGGTCTCCCCGCAGGCCCCTCCGCAGGACCCCCCGCCGCCTCCACAGGCACCGCCAGCCGCGGCCCAGGCTGAACCCGCCGCAGATGAGACCGCGGCCCCTCCTCCTGCCGCCGGCGGGGGCGACGACGTTGACGACGAGAGCTCCGCCGACATGCTCTCAGCTGACGGGGAGGACGGTGCCCCGCGTGCGGACGCCAACGGCAAGCGGCGTCGGGTGGTCTCCGGGGGCGACGGGGCCGAAGAGGAGGACGACATCGACGAGATGCTGGGGCAGCCTTCGTCGAAGGGCTGGGGGGAGCGCATCAGCTCTGCGGTGTCCGACGCGATGGACTACGTCTCCCCGATCCGCAAGAGGAATGTGAGCATCCACATTCACCAATGGGGCGTCGGGTACAAGGCCACAATGAACACCCGCTGCCAGCTGTGCGAAGCGGTCGTGGGCAGGCAGTACACGCTGAAAAGCTGCGAGGGATGCAATCAGGTGGCATGCGCGAGCTGTGCAAACCTGCACAAGTGACTTCCCACCCGGGATAAGCGACTCGCAGATGCTGCGTATCTGCGCCTCCCCACGCACGGGGACATCGAGACGAACCCAGGCCCCGCTATCACCCTGGCTTCCGTGAATGTGACGGCGCTGCTTCCTCACCTCGAGAAGATCACGCTGATCCCTGCCGACATCGTCTGTCTACAAGAAACTGCCCTGACCAAGCACATGCAGGAAGAGGTATCGACGCACCTTTCCCAGGAGCGGATATGGTCCACGGCTTGGGGTGCACCCCGCGACGGCGTTAAAGGCAACCTTGTGAAAGGCACCAAAGGCGGAGTCGGCATCCTTGCGCGGAAGCCCGCCCCGCTCGTGCGCCTCTCCACCCCCACGACACTGGAACGTTTTGCAAGCGATGGCCGTTTTGTACACGCAAAGGTGGCAATCGGAGATGGTAGCTCCTTCCTGCACGTCCTATGCGTGTACGCCCCGTCGGGTCAGAAGCGGCGCAAGTCTGGGAAAACCTTCGCCGAACGGGAGCGACTCCTGCATGCGGTGCTGCTAGACTACGGCAGATGCTTGGGCGACGTGCCGGTAGTGGTGATGGGCGACCTCAACACCGACAGGGATGCGTCGCCCACCCTCGCACATGCACTGGACAACTACTGGGCCGATGCTGCGGCACTGGCCGCACAGGCCACCGGCACCACGCCCCCTTCAACCTTCACCTCCACTACATGCGAGGGGACACGTATCGACTACGCGCTGCTGAACCCGATCGCAGCGCAGGCCCTTACGGCGTGCGATGTTCGGGACGTGGGAGTGCCGAACCACCTCTGCGTGACGATGACTCTCGACGTTCAGGTCTTCGACCAGACGTGCCTCAAATACAGGGTCCCCAAGCAAATCCGCGTTCCTCGGGCCCCCCCCGGGGATACCACCGCGCCCCCTCCTACTCCATCCCTCTCGGGGTTCGAGGGAGCCCTGCGGCGGGGCGACCTTGACAATGCCTGGAAACTGCTCTGCGAAGCGTGCGAGACCTACCTCGTGCAATTGGCGGGACTTTCAGCTGGTGCCTCCCGCGCCTACATCGGCCGTGGGGATGTACGCGAGCCACGGAAGGTCCGCCTGTGTGCGAGGGAATCACGGGCACCGGATGGGCTGGGAGCCGCGTCCTGCCGTGAGCTGAAACTGCGCGCTGCCATCCGACGCCTAGAGGAGTTGGTGGGCGCCCGCATGCGTCTTGGCAACGGCCTGCTGCCATACGATGTTTCACGCTGCTGGGAGAAGTGCAGAACACTGGTATGTGAGCTGCCCACCAACCAGGATGTGCCGGCTGGCGGCCGGCGCGACGGTACCCCGCCCCTTGCGGTGCTCCAACGCCTCCTCCACGGGACGCGCGCGGAGTGCCGACGGATTCTCTCTGAGGTGGTGCACCAGCGCCGAGGCCTGCTCCGCGACGACTTCCGGAGACGTTGCCGTGAGGATGCGAAGAGTGTCGTGGCGATGCTGAAGGGAGAGACGCCCAGCACTGCCGACACGGTGCGGCGACCGGACGGGACCTTCACCGCCAACCTCGCTGAGATGGACAGCATCCTGCAAGGAGCCTGGGACAGCATCCTGCGGCTGTACCCTGATCGCGTTGGGGAACCCGAATTTGCGCCGTTCATGGAGCGCTTCGGGAAATACGTACACCACACTCCGATGACTATATCCGACATCACGGGGTCAGACCTCATCGCGCTGGCACAGATGAAGCTAGCGAAGTCCAAGTCGGGCACCTGCGGCGTCGACGGCTGGAGACTGGAAGAGGTTGCACTTCTGCCGGTGGGGCTAATGGATGGGTTTGCAGCCCTCTTCAACAGCATCGAGCGTACCGGCTCTTGGCCCGAGGCGCTGAGAACCGCACTGGTGACGCTCATCCCCAAGGGCGAATACGCTGGCGACCCGCTCGGACTTCGGCCCATCACGGTCACGAGCCTGGTGTACCGCATATGGGCCTGCCGCCGTCTGCAGGATGTTGTCGTATGGCAGGAGGGCTGGATTGACCCCTCTCAACACGGCTTCCGCCCCGGCCACCGCGCCGACGACGCGCTGATGGACCTCACGACCCAGATTGAGGAAACGCTCCTGGACAAGGACACCTCGATCTACCTCCTGGCGCTCGACTTCTCGAAATGTTTCGACAGGGTACCCCAGCGCTTAGTCCTGGAGCTGGCGCGTGCAATGGGGCTGCACGAGCGCATCCTCCGGCCGCTGGAAGCGATGTACTCGCGCCTCCGCCGTCGCTTCAAGACCCCACTCGGAGTGGGGGGGGAGTTCGATGTGACGAACGGAATTCTTCAGGGCTGCCCATTGTCGGTCGTCCTCATCAACGCGCTGCTCTCCGTCCTGGTGAAAGCGATCCAGGAAGAGAGCGGGGGGGCCCTCAGCATATCGTACGCGGATGACGCCACTATCATCTCGCGTGTCTCTGAGGCGCTGACACAACGTGGCGCGGACATCACGGGCGAGTTCTGCGCAATAACGGGAATGCGCCTAAACGAAAAGAAGACCATTGCCATGGGCGTGCATCGCGTGGACCCCTCCTCTGGCGCACGCCCTCGATATGTCGGCACCATCGCTGTAAATGGGGCCACCTTCCCCACCAAAACCGCCTCACCTGCACTAGGCGTGCGCGTCTGTGTGTCACCAGCGTTCATAGACCGCGGCGACGACGGACGGGCGAGTAAAGCGCATGCCCCCTTACGCCGCCTGGGCAGCTCGCCTGCGACCTTTGAGCAGCGACACGGCCTGATTGCTGGCGCAGTCATGCCCCGAGCGATCTTCGGTGGCTGGTATGCGCCCATTGACCACCGGGTCCTCCGCGACCTAGAGACCCGAGCCTCAAACTGCCTATACGGTGACCGCCATCCCTCCCGCAGCACCGCAGCGGCCCTCTCCATTGCCTCGGAGGGACACCTCCTTCACCCAGGAATCATAGTGCCGTATCGCATGCTGCTCCTACTTCTAGACTCCTGCCGCCGCCTACCAGAATTGATCCCGCGATTCAACCGCATTCGGGCCATGTATGCGCAAAAAACACGCATCGACGTCCCCCTCGGGCCTATCGGGCTTGCGCTCAAAAAAGGACTGCCGCCGGCCTCCCTCACCTGCGGCGATGATGTTTCCCTCATATCTGCTCCAGGAGGTTCCGAACCACTGCTTTCACTCGAAGTGGCGGCACGGAACCATGTGCTACGCGAGGCGCTGCGTCACAACATCTGGCGAAGGCTTGCTATCTCCAGACCCTCCTTCGGCGGTGTGGAGGACGGCGTTGACACCGTGCTGACAAACGACTTCTGGCAATCATGTGGGGATCCTGTGCTCGCCGCTGCGATGCGCTGCATTATTGTTGGGGGCGTGTTCCTGGCAGACCGCTGGGGACGCAATAAGCTTGGGGCTGCGACGGACTCCGCGCCTGACGGGCCGGAGGCCGAGCGCTCGACCGCTCCTACTCCACCTCCTGTGACCGCTGCCGACCACGCCACAGCACCCGCGGACGGCGACGCTGCCGGTGACACCGATGATGACGACGACTCGTCGAGCTCAGCCCCGTCCGAGTTCGATGTCCTCGACGACTCGGGTGAGGTGCCCCTACCCCTCACAGCAACACAGCCGGAGCCGGGTAGCGACCGCCTCTGCCGGAATTGCGATACGGGCTCCCCCGAAACCGTCACGCATCTCTTCTGGGAATGCCCTGCCCACAACGACGTCCGTGCCCGGGAGCGGTACGCGGGTCTCTGTGAGGAGCGCCTCTCATGGCCGCCCTGCCTAGCCAACTGGGGCATCATACCGAAACCCCTATCCGGTACGGTGCGGGCGAAGGACCTGCACCACCTAATGAGCACGATAGTCGCCCGCAGAGATGTGCTGGAACGTGAGCGCCTCGGGGTATCCCCAACTGTTTGCGCGTGGGACGCAGCGCTAGCGCGACCCGCTGCGCCCCATCAGTCCGACCTGGCCTCACTGCCGGACAACCCACCCCGCTGGACTCACGGAGAGTGCATCATGCGTGCCCTGCGGGCCTGGCTCGGTCGTCTCACCTGGACGAGGGAGGGGTCCGTCTCCTTCTGCGAGCTCGCCATCGACTTCGAGGTCTTCTCCGGGCTCGACGTCTGCCCGATCGCTACTGGCGCCCCGGCAGGAACCCAGCCCGCCCCACTCAACATGCGTGGACGCATGATGGGGCAGATGTTGAAATACCTTGTCTCCCAGTGTGAAGCAGTTAACCTCCGCGCGCCCCTGCCTGGCGCGTTTGTCTCGCGTGTCTACTGCCTCCGCGCGGTGGGGGTGAAGGAAGTCTGGGGCGGTCTTGAGCCGCGCCCCCGCTTTGCCTGCCACGGGCTCACCACCCGTATCCTGATCGAGCAGATTCCCCGCGCGATCCACTGGGCCTCGAGCAAGTCGTGGGGCCTGGACCTTACCCCGTCGTATACCGAGGTGCCCGACCGGGACACGCGAAGCGAACAGTGGGACCCTACTCCCGTAGCCCCCACCCGTGACCCCCTCGACACGGTCAGCCCGAGGTCGGCGCCGTGCGGCGCTGAGCGCTATGCCCCCCGTTCGGAGGTGCTGGCTCGCAACGTCTGCAGGGCCCACTCCAAGCCCAAGTGCCATGACTGCGACGCGGCGGGGCACAACCGAACCCTGCGAATGGAAGACTGCTGCCGGGCCCACCACCGCCAGGATGACGGACTGCCCGTGCAGTTCTGCAGCACGCACCGGCTGCTCCGCTGCGGCACCTGCAGCTCCTCCAACATGTGCTGCAAGCGTGGCCACCACGGCTGCCGCGACCATGACCTGCCCCCCTGCGGGGTCTGCGCCTCTCTGCCTGAGATGGATGACAGACGCCCCACCGCTTGCTGCAAGAAGGGCCACCACGCCCCTCCCGCCCCTGCGACGCCTGTGGAGGCAGACGCCCCCACCCCGCCGCCCCATGTGCCGCCAACCCCGCCCTTCCCAGAGGCGACTGCGCCTACCGTGGGGGATCTTCCCTCCACCACGCCACCCCGTGTGCCTGCGCCTCAGCCCTCCCCTGAAGCGACCCCGTGTCCCGCTACTCCCGAGCCCGCCACCCCTCCAGTTATCCTGAAGAGGCTGGCCCATACCGTGTGCTCCCCGGGCTCACCCCACCGCCACCTGATGCAGCCTCGTAGGAGGCTCGCACCCGACGGCGTCAGGCCATCCATCCCCGCCGTGGCGCAGCTGAAGCGCACCGCCTTAGAGGCGCATACCGGTTCCACCCCGGCACTGCCTGCCCAAAGGCCTAGGGTCGACCACGTGATCCCCACCGCTAACGCTGACGTTGACGTGGGCGCCGCTGATCCGGACCCACCTTCTCCTACTACCTCCCCTCCCGACGGCGTGTCCGTTGACGCAGCCCTTCCCCAAAGGCCCCGTTCTGGTGCCTCTTCCTCCTCCGCCCGTGCGCGGTCACCGCACGCGCCCACAGGCTTCCGGGCCTACCTTAATCCTCCCTCCTCACGTAGCGCGTCACCGGGCGCTACAGACCGTGTGGCGCCTGCGCCTTCTCCTCCTCCTGTGTCACTTCCCTCACCCCACCAGAGCAGCTCCTCTCTCAAACAAAGGGAGTCTACCGGGCCCGCGTAGTTAAGTAGACGACACCCTTGGGGTGCGAGTATTTTCGTTCCGGGGATATTCACACTATAAGCATACGAGAGAGAGAGAGAGAGAGAGAGAGAGGGAGGTCTCCTGGTTACCTGAAGTGGTGTGTGTGGGCGCACAAAGCTAGATGGACAAGCATAGCTGGTGGCATGAGCCACCACTTCACCTGACCAAACAAACACCTTCGGTGGGATGGGGGCAGAGTCGGCGGCCGGCATTGTTGTTGCGTGCGGGGGAGGCAGAGAGAACCACCCGCTTGTGCCCCATTCTGCCGCACCAGTCCGGAAATGAAACCGTTGCCCCCTCGGGCCACGTGCCCCTACCGCGTCCAGCCCGACGCCTGCCGCACAACGGCTCGCCTGGATGCAGACCCCTGTGGGGATGCCCTCCGCCGGGTGCGCTCGGGCATCACCAACGTCGCCCCTCCTCCGCAGCAGGAGGTTTCCCATTGACGTGGCGGAGCGACCTCCGCTGCTCCACCCGGTGAGACCCGCTCTGTCCACCAGGAGCACGGAGGCCCCGTGCCACCCCGTCCAGCCCCGCCCGGGCCCCCAGGTGGAGAAGCAGTCGCGGTGTGTGGCTGGGCCGTCCCCATGGCCCCACCGTGCGTTTCCGCCGCCGCACCGCTGTTCCACCACTGCCTGCCTGGATCACGCCCCGCCCCGTCCACATTGCCCCGTCGTACTCCCGTGGGCGGGGGATCCTCGAACCACGCGCGTCTCCCGTGGGTGTGTGAAGCGTCCTCCCGTGGGGATGTAAACATTTGTCTGCGCATCCCATAGCGCAAAACCACCGCCGTCACCCCGGGGGCCAGCCTCCGCCGCGACTGCCGCCCGCCGCCGGCAGAACATCCGCGCTTCCTACCCATGACGCGCCAGGACCCGCCTAGTGGCACCCGCCACACGCCCGATGTCCCACATTGACAAGGTGACATACCCGCTCCGTCCCGCCAGTCCCGCGGCAAAACGGAGCCGCTCGCGGGCGACGTCTCTCTTATGTCACCCCAGGCGTTCCACAGCACTGGCTGGAAAAATGGAGGCGGACTTCGTATCGCTCAGCTCCGCCCCCGCCAGCGTGCTGCGTCCGCGAAACTAGGCCCGCCCGCTGGCGCCCCGCCGCAGTCGCCTCCAAAGGGAGGAGGCCGCCGCTGTACGCGGTGCGGCGGCGTCCGACAGGCGCCCCAGCAGGCCTCCGATAAGGACGACGCGGACTGCGCCACGTATGGCGCATACGAAACCCCCCATTGATAACGCTGCCCACCTCGAGCCGTCACGTCGCCTCCTGTGACACGGCACCCTGGTGGACAACCCCCACGTACGTCGCTCCTCCCCGCGAGCCCGTGCCTCTGATCCACCGGAGAGGGCACCGTGGTGGCGGGGAGCGCCGAGAGCAGACCGGTGGCGGCCTCGTGGCCGCGGTCCCACGGGCGGAGGTCCCTATCGCCCTGCGAACCATTGGGTCAGTCCTCGACGCCGAAAAACTTTCCCCCAGCATGGCTCTGGTATCGCGCCGTCGTCGCCGGTTCTGCATTTCGGGGTGCTGCAGCTCCTGGACCGATGACCCCTTGCCTTCGGCGGTTTTTGACGGCCATCTTCCAACTCGATTGACATCACTCCCCCAGGCAGCGTGGCCTGAATCCGCCGCCCGAGGGCCCCGTATTTCGGGGGGACCCCCTAACACGGCGGGCCGGTCGAGACCCGGTACCGGCGTATGGCGCCCACGACGTCAGATGGGTTCGTGGCATGTGTATCACGCTCTGCTGCCTTCGCCCCGCACTGACCGTTGTCCGATCCGACGGCATGGGCGACGGCTGCACCTGCCCATCGGCCTGCCAGACGTAGCGCAGGTCGGGAAGGCCTTCCCGCGGCCCCCAAAGCCTTTGGCTCCATCGCAGCCGCCTCGGCCCGCTGCAGCAAGATTACTGACGCCTCCGCGGCTTAGGCCGGCGACATTTCCGGGGCCTTCCGCGGGCGGATGCATACCAACACCCGCCGCAGAGCCGGCACGTGCGGAGGCCACCCACGCCCCGCCGCGCGCCCCCAAGAGGGACCTCTCGACGTAGATCACCTCCATCCTCGGGGCGATGCCCTCCTGGCGCATGCCCCACATATCACCCTATACGGCTCTGGCGTCTGGTGCCATCGTGTGTGCCCGCGAGAGAGACACCACCACCTGCGGTCTCACCTCCGTTACGCATGAAACCGCTGCGCCCTTCGAAGCCTCCAGCCACGATACCACACTCGCGAATGTCACACACCGTTGCGCCCCGTCGCTTGTGGGAAATCTACTAGTGCCCCACTTGGCGTAGTCGTGCTGCCGTCCTGACGGCACGCTCCCCCGTCTCCCGCGGTGGAATCACAGCGCCCGCTTCTTTGCTGCCTACTCTCTCCGTCCCCGTCAGCCGGCATCGATTTCCTCGAGGGGTGTTCGCGCCGTGCGTGCGGCCGATTGTGTGCCACTGCGGCGCGCAGCCCTTTGGCCCGCCCGCCCGGGCAGAACGTGTTGGCGCCGGCTGCTGCCTGCCGCGCCCATCTTTGCCTGACAACACTCCGCTCTGGTACCGGCCGATCGCCTGCTTCGCAGCGTCTCGACCCTGAAGCAGCCCCGCTCCGGCGCCGGTCGTATGTCTGCCGCGCCGCATCTTTGCCCTGAGGCGCTACGCGCTGGCACTGGCCGATCGCCTGTCACGCAAATTCTCGACCCGCGCTAGTCTAGGCCGTGATCTGTTATGCAGCGTCTTGGCCCGGAGGCACCACCCTCTTTGTCCGTTCATATATCTGCCGCGCCGCGTCTTTGCGCGACTGCCTTACGCTCTGGCACAGGTCGTGTGTCTGCTGTACAACGTCTTTGCCCTGAGGCGCTCCCGCTCTGGCGCCGGCCGGCCGCCTGCCGCCCCGCGGCACGCTTTGCTCGAGTGCCCCTACACTTTAGCGCTGGTTGTGTGTCCGCCGCGCAGCGTCTCGGCCCGACGGCACCACGCTCTGGCGCTCGTTGTCTGGTTTCCACGCAGCGTCTTTGCCCGTAAGCACTACCCTCTAGCGCCGGTCCGCCGCGCACCGTCTTGGCTGCATCACGTACTGGCGCTGGTCGTGTGTCTGTCGCGCAGCGTTCTGGTCCGTTGGCACTACGCTCTGGCGCTGTTTGATTGGCTGCCGCGCAGCGTCTTGGCCCGTAGGGCCTACGCTCTTGCGCTGGTCCACTGCGCAACGACTTTGCCCGACGGCATCACGCTCTGGCGCTGGTCGTGTCTGTCGCGCAGCGTCTTGGCCCGCAGGCACTACGCTCTGGTGCTTGTCTGTCTCGCAACGTCTTTGTCCGAAGGCATCACGTTCTGGCGCTGGTCGTGTGCCTGTTGCGCAGCGTCTTGGCCCGTAGGCACGCTCTGATGCTGTTCTGCCGCGCAACGTCTTGGCCCGAAAGCATCACGTTCTGGCGCAGGTCGTGTGTCTGTCGCGCAGCGTCTTGGCCCGCAGGCACTACGCTCTGGCGCTGGTCTGCCTCGCAACGTCTGTGCCAGACGGCATCACGTTCTGGTGCAGGTCGTGTGTCTGTCGCGCAGCGTCTTGGCCCGGAGGCACTACGCTCTTGCGCTGGTCTGCCGCGCAACGTCTTGGCCCGAAGGCATCACGTTCTGGGGCTGGTCGTGTGCCTGTTGCGCAGCGTCTTGGCCCGCAGGCACCACGCTCTGGCGCTGGTCCACCGCGCAACGCCTTTGCCCAACGGCATCACGTTCTGGCGCTGGGCGTGTGGCCGTCGTGTAGCGTCTTGGCCCGAAAGCATCACGTTCTGGCGCAGGTCGTGTGTCTGCCGCGCAGCGTCCTGGCCCGCAGGCACTACGCTCTGGCGCTGGTCTGCCGCGCAACGTCTGTGCCAAGCGGCATCACGTTCTGGCGCTGGTCGTGTGTCTGTTGCGCAGCGACTTGGCCCGGAGGCACTACGCTCTGGCGCTGGTCTGCCGCGCAACGTCTGTGCCAGACGGCATCACGTTCTGGCGCTGGTCGTCTGTCTGCCGCGCAGCGTCTCGGCCCGGAGGCACTACGCTCTGGCGCTGGTCTGCCGCGCAACGTCTGTGCCAGACGGCATCACGTTCTGGCGCTGGTCGTGTGTCTGTTGCGCAGCGTCTTGGCCCGGAGGCACTACGTTCTGGCGCTGGTCTGCCGCGCAACGTCTGTGCCCAGCGGCATCACGTTCTGGCGCTGGTCGTCTGTCTGCCGCGCAGCGTCTCGGCCCGGAGGCACTACGCTCTGGCGCTGGTCTGCCGCGCAACGTCTGTGCCAGACGGCATCACGTTCTGGCGCTGGTCGTCTGCCTGTTGCGCAGCGTCTCGGCCCGGAGGCACTACGCTCTGGCGCTGGTCTGCCGTGCCACGTCTGTGCCAAGCGGCATCACGTTCTGGCGCTGGTCGTCTGTCTGCCGCGCAGCGTCTCGGCCCGAAGGCATCACGCTCTGGCGCTGTTCGAGTTTCGGCTGCCGCGCAGCGTCTTGGCCTGGGGACACTACGCTCTGGCGCCGGCCTGCCGCGCCAACGTCTTGGCCCAAAGGTGCCACGTTCCGGCGCTGGTCGTGTGTCCGCCGTGCAGTCTTGCCGCCCTCGCTCCGCCGGGAGGCGCACACGCCCCACTTCGGCGGCAGCCTGAACCTAAGGGGCTGACCGCCGCTGGCCAGTCCCGTTTCAGTGCGTATCATCCCGCTGTTTGCCGAATATCTCGAGCAGGCGGCGTACGCATTCCTCATACCTTGGTCTCGCGAGAGCTCTCCCGATGCCCGACCGGACAGCGCCGGCAGCCTCCCCGTCATTTCGCGTCTGCGACGAGTCACTGCAGGAACAGGCCCCCCGCCGAGCGACGAGGTCGGATGCCTCCGTTCATGAGCCGCGTACAGGAATCAAGCTTTCCCTGACGCGGTGGAAGCCCACCAACCCCCGCTCGGTTCGCGGCGCCGACCCCCTGGGTACTCCTTGAGCCCAGGTCACCCTAGTCACCATCCGCCCTCATGTCGGCGAGGGTGCGGTACATTTTAACCGCTCCACTCGCGTATTGGCGAAATCCCCCCCCCCGTGCACACTCAGAAACCCGGCCCGCGTCGGCGGCCGGCATTGTTGTTGCGTGCGGGGGAGGCAGAGAGACCGGGGAAACCCAAAACTCCTGATGAAGGATGTTGTGGTGTCGGTCGGTGCTCCCCTTCCAACCTTGCTCCTCGGCAAGTGGCAGAATGTATTACTCAGCAGTGACACAGCGAAAGAGAGAGAGAGAGAGAGAGAGAGAGAGGGTGCGTGAGGGTATTCTTGTCATGGGGATCTTCGCACCTGAAGCATACGAGAGAGAGAAAGAGAGAGCGAGGGCGAATCTAGAGAATACCCGCACTGCGCTGTCCCCTTCCCCACCCCTTCGTCCTGCCAAAAAATATTCCTCTGCCCACCTGGATGGCCCAAGCGCCTCACACCGGGGCCCCCTCCCCTCCTGGTGGCCCACCTGGCATGGCAAAGTTCTCCAAAGAAAACCGCAGATGACTGAGCAGATTTTGCATTCCAACACCCCCAACGTGCTTTTTGGCTGGTGGTCACTTCGCTTTTCCTCTTCTCTGGGGCATTTTCCCAGGCGTCCCCCAGTTGTCGTGGAAGGGCCTGTAGATGTCTTTTCTGTCCGCCTTTCCTTCCCGAGGTTCGCCCCAGGTTTAGAAATGGGCCTGCTTAGTGCCATCGGAATGGTTTTATGTCTGTGCTCCTCAGGAATGGCTCAGAGTGAGAGAGTGAGAGAAAGGGGTTTGCGGGTGTTCCCGTTACGGGGATATTCGCACCTCAAGCATATGAGAGGGAGGGGGGTACTTTGCGTTGGCTGCACCTCCGAGGGAGAGCAGCAGGCCCAGCGGCGCGTTGTTAATGAAGTAGAGAGAAAGAGACATATCGCGGGGTGTTCTCATCACGGGGGGCTGGGTATTCACACTTTTGAGGGGGTGGTGGTGGGGGGGAGGGGGGTAGGGGGGTCGTCGCCCCTGCGCCAGAAGAAGAAAAAGGGTGTGTCGGGTCCGTCTCCGCATTCTGGTGGGTGGCATCTTTTCTTTTTGTTCGTTAGGCAACTGGGGGGGGGGGGGATCTTGCGCCACTCTCACACCACTTCATCAGACCGGGGAGTTGGGTGTGCACAAAGAGTGAGGGGGCCTGTCTGCGTTTCCAGCTAAAACAACGTCCGGCAGTGGTTTTGTTGTCTCGTTTGCTGTCACTTCACGATCCAGCGGGGACACAGACTGATTTCCACTTCTGGGTGCAATTAACCCTTACAGCCCGGTGGGGGGGCGACTTAATTCACCAAAATCCGGGATTTTGGCCACCTTCCCCAGTAAGGATTTTTCCACTCCACCAAAATCAGAATTTCTTTTTATGGTGAACTGCGTTGTTTCAGAACGATCCGAGAATCAACTTTCTTTTGAGAAAAAAAATATTTTTTTTTCACGGCAGGCCACTCACAATGACCACCCAAAATATTTTTCGCCGGTTTGGGACCCAACCACATATCCGAACCAGACCCCCAGATCTGAGAAAAATGTCAGAAAAATGCGTTTTTCGGGCAGAACGAGGACAGAGCATTCCACGATGCCCAGAGTTTCTGAAAAATCCCAAAAAAATCGACTTTTGCCTGCTGACCCAATATTCCGGTGAAAAAGGTGAAAAATACAGGGTCTGTGGGGTCGGGTCACCAGACCCAGATGTGACTTTCGGGCAGTTTTGGGGCATATCTTTCCAGAAACACGTTTTTTGGGTGTCTGGGGGTGTTTCGAGGCCATTTCTGTGGCCACAGACGCAGGTCTCCCGGGTGGCCAAAAACCACCAAAAACCTGGAAATAGGTGGACTCACAATTTTTTCTCGGCGGGAAAAAAATTCAATTTTGGACTTTTTTCGAAAAAATTGTTGTCGTGAAACGCGCTGCTCTGGCCGTTTCCGAGAATATTTTTTTTTCCGAAATTTTTTTTCTGGCGATAGTGGGGCGACTTATGTAAATTGGATGTAAATTGGGCCACCCTCTCCAGGCTGTGTTACGCAGCCTAGTTTTTTGCACTCCCCCGGATTTTCGAAACATGGCGAAAACGCGCTTTTTCGAGGCAAAAACAATTCACCATAAAAAAATCGAGGAAAAAGGTGGAGTACAGTCCCCATTACTGGCCATACAGAAAATGGACCCCCAAATCCGAAAAAACGCGATTTTCAGGATTTTCCGAAAAATCGCATTTTCCCTCCTTGCAACCATTTTAGTCGGGAGACCGCGTCGTAAATTTTCTCTTGCTTCTTTGCAACGTTCTGCGACATCTGAGTTCACCATAAAAAAAATCGGTCAAAAATTCGTAATAGAACGCTTCTGGTTGCCCAGTGCGAAAAAAATTGGACTTTTCGACACACATGTGTGTCGTTAGGTACCAAAGGGTTAAGGCACCCCTTGTAAGGCACCCCTTTTTATGTCTGGAGAGATAGACTACAACCACGAGAGAGGGAAGGGGCGGAGCGCCGGAAGAAGCAAACATAGGGGGTTGTGAACGACCCCCCACCCCCCCCCCCCCCCCCTCCCCTCCCAAAGCGACTTCCTGATTTTTGAGCAGTTTTGAACATGGTCGAGAACAGCATTTGTCTTTGTACCTAGGGTATCCCGAGAGAATGTCACCCCCCCTCAGCCTCCGCTTGGGGGGTGACATTCTTCAACGGTTGCCCTGTGTAGCGGCTGGGAAGAATGTCACCCCCCCTCGGCCCTGGGCCCTCGAGGGGGGTGACATTCTCTCGGGGTACCATATATGTGCTGCAAACCCAACACGAATTCCCTTCAGGACACACACACACACACACACACACAACTCTCGCAGAGCAGGAGTTTCCCCAACTGGTTCTCTGTCCCCCCCCCTCTCTGAAATCCTTGACACCGCGACACAATTGTCGTGCCGCTCCCCTGAAAACGCTCCAGCCAACGCAACTTCGGGTCTCTCTTTCTGTGCACATTTAACCCTGTTGGTGAACCCCTCTGTGTCAACCAGTGTCACTGCGACACCCTAATTAGGGTCCCCCCACGGCTTCACTCTTCAGTAGTTCTGGGTTGGAGGACCCTCTGAGGCTGGCAAGGTGTGAAGGCGGTGGCAGAGCGGGCACGCCACAATGTTCACCACAGCTGGACCTGTCCTGCCGTATGGGGCACGCCTTAGGGTGGAGGGCGCGCTGAAGACCGTCAACATGATTGTCACCCTCGGCCTTCTGGCCTGCCTTGTCGTGACCATCACCGACATTACAACCAGGGCGGAGAGGACCTTGGAGGAGTTCTGGGTCAGCAAGGGGGACTTCGATCTCAGCCCTCGCCTGAAGGGTGTTCTGGCGTATAACGCCGACTGCTCTGTTGACATCGACCTGGTTTTGGGGGACTACGACGTGAGGGGGTACACAATAGACAGCAACACGCGGCTGCCTCTGATGGCGCATGCGGCAGGTCTGATCCGGCGGGGCATCCTCGTCGCCTGTGGTGCGGCCCTCCTGACTATCCTCAATAAGGTGGCCTTTAATTACAACATCCACGAGATTCGCTACCACAACTATGTTGTCCCGAAGGGATATCTCGTGCTCCTGGAACTGCTCGGGATAATATGGGCGATCGTTGCGCTGAACCATCCGTACACCCTGTCGCAGGACATCGGAAAGTATATCAAGATCTGCGCTGCCCCGATTGAATTCGACTCCCACCTCTACGAAGCCCCTCCGTTCATCGCGCTGTTCATCGCATTCGGGGTGGTGCTGGTGACCTACGCTGTAAACTACCTGATCCTGTTCAACCACTCCGCACGCCCCGTCCCCAACGACATCCTCGATGAGTGGCAGGACATCAAAGCCCTGTTGCCGCTCGTCCCCTGGGAGGAAGGCCTCCCTACAGAGATCGAGGCTCTGATGCAACGTGAGATGGACGGGGACAACGGAGACCCTGGGATCAAACACCTGCTGGCACGCGAGCTGGACCTGATCCCGTCAGAGGCTGTCGAAGAGCTTGTCGACCCTCCACAGGAGGTGATGAGCTACTGAATGTGGGGGGGGGGGGGGCGATGGTGGAGGGGGGTAGGGTATACTCGGTTGGCCAGCCTCATTTTCTGAGTAACCAATGTGTGGGATTTGAGATTGGCCAACTGGCTCGCGACACCCTTGACTGTGTTTGGGGGGCGGGAGGGGGGGGGGGACTCCCTTCTATTTAAAGTATGGCCTCTCGCCTACTTCAAGGAATCAGTCGAGTCGCCACGCAGCTGTATTGCAGCCATATTATTGTACATTCGATCCGGAAGGATTGTGTTGATATTGGGGGGGAGGAGGGGGTGGGGGGATGATGGAAAGTGAAGAGAGACGCCACCAACCTGTCTCGTTCCTTATGTGATATGATATGGCAAGGGCGGCACAGCTGTTGGTTGTGTACCAATAAAGCAACGCTTCAGCTTGCCCCTTGATGCTGCCAACCTGATGTATCTGTTATTTTTTTTGGAGCTGAAATGCGCCATGTGAAAAGAATACCCGAAGAGCCATCCCCAGATTATCCGCCGGATGGCGTCTTTATTGAATGAACCCCACACAGCCCCCCCCCCGACCCAACATTCTAGCTTTGACCCGTGATGTTTTGTTTCGGCCTTAACCACCCCCACCCCCACCCCGTTGGCTTCTGCCAGGGGGGACCCAGCGGAGTCGAGGAAGTCTCGAAACCGCCCCCGACACGAATACCCTCCATACCCCCCATACCCCCTGCTGCGCTGCCTGGGGTCGCCGCCGCCGTTGATTGGGGTGGGAGGGGAGGGAGGGGGGGGGGTGGGGTTGTCCACACGACGCGGTCTTCACCTCCCGGCGGGTACCCGGCCGGGTACCCGGGTTCCCGCCTCCGGGTACCCGGCCGGGTGGTCCGCCGGGTACCCGGGGGTACCCCCGGATACCACCGGATACCGGGATCCGGGTACCCGGATCCCGGTATCCGGCCGGGTACCCGGCCCGGGAACCCGTGAATTATTGTCCATAACCCAAAGTGTATAGGGGGATCCTTTTCAATTTTTTTTTTCGGGGGGGTCCTATTTTGGACGTTTGAGCCCGATTTCGAAGGAATTTTTGAGTTTTGAGCCTATTTTGGGCCCTAAAACGCGTTAAAACGGGTCCCGGAATTTCCGGAAAATGGCTGTTTTTTGGCCTTGGCGAAATTTCGCCCAAACTATTGACCCAAACTTGTCTGGGCCCATAATCGGGTCCTGGTGGTCTGGAACTGTCCATTTTCGAAGGCAGTCGTGAGAAAATCGCGACGTTTCGCCCCGAATTCTCACTCATGTGACCCCAAAAATCAAGCAAATGAGGTTTGCTCCGGCTTACACAACTCCAAATCCGAGTTGTGGAAGCCGGACCTTGTTGTGGGAGAAAATCGGCCAAGTGAGGAGGTTTCTTGTGCGAAATTCGAGCAATAAAGCTCAAGTAATCAAATGCCATGACCCCAACCACAACCCCACCCCCTGCCCTCTGCCCCCCACCCCTGTGCAGGTCATGTGCCCCATCCCATCCCGTGTTGCCTTGTTGCAGATTTTCAAATCGGGAAATTTCAGGTGACCCGATGATAGGGATGTACCCCGAGGGTCTACCTGCAGGGATCCACTTTTTGCTATGCCTGCATTGCTGCTGTTTGCGCTTCTCGCCTCCACACACCACCCTGGGGGGAGGGACAGAGGGCGGAGGGGGCTACACACTTACACAACCGATTCGGTCAAACAATGCCACGTCATCCCCATTGGGGTCCTGGACCGCGGCGTCTCTCCCAGCGAATTGGTGTCGTCATCAGGCAGGCTAAGTAGTTGTCTACACAGGACATTGGTTTTAAGGGGGGTCTGAGTTCTGCGGAACTGGCTTCAAGGGACGCCCCCTCGTAATGACTGGGTGGATGGAGCCAAGTAATACCAGGTGGTCGGACACCGGAACTCTCGGCATTTATTAGTCGCGGGAACTGTGTCCGTGTGGTAGGTGACCCCTTCCGATTCCACTGATTCCACTCTTGAACATGTAGTGTTGAAAGATACTTGGTGTTCTGATGTTTTACAGGGTACTTGACAAAGGAAAGAGGGTGGTCAGTCTTGTGATCCACCCTGAATCCTTCCTGTGAGCAGCAGATCCACAACACCTTGACTTCTTTCAGCGGCTGTATTGATATTGCCTGACACAGCAAACATGATTCAATTGGAGGAACAAGCCTCGTACACCAGCGGCCCAAAAGGTGGATTTCATGTATGGTTTTAGGATTTCCCTTATTACTGATGGTGTAGAGACTACAAAGCCTGACCTGATGACGCCGCCATGAACCTGGGAGACACGCCGCGTGAGAAGGGACCTCGGTGCGGGGTGGCGTGAAGATCCTGCCTGAGTGCCCTCGTCGGGACCCGCGGTAAACCGTGGCGTTCCCCCCGAGGCAAGTCCAGGACGAAGGTTGCAGATAACCGCTGCACCTCTTCGTCCGAAAGGAGCTCACAGGATAGGGGAACTGCCCACACCCCACTCACGACAGCGTATCCGAAAGGTGCACTGCGCGTGTGGTGGCGGTGTCGGGTCCAGACCCACCTCGTTCCCCCATGCCCGTCAGTTGTTGCCCCTGCAGGGGTGGCTGCTGTCTGGCATGGGGGGCGCCCTCCCTGCCTTGCAAGGGAAAATGTAGAACGGCATGCCAGGCGTGTATCTATTTCACGGAATGAAAATAGGAATTTGGGGAAAAAATATTTTTTTGCACTATTTTTTTTGCACTTTTTTCCTTTGGATTTTATTGTGACCCTACTTGGTATTGGCAGAATTTTTTTATGTTCCCGGTCTTGGATGTGCTCAAACATTCAAAAGAACACATTTTCCGTGGCCAAAAAATTTTTTGCACCCGGAGGTGGGGATGGGGGTGGTGGTCACTACTTTTTTGCACCATTTTCCTTTGGGTTTTATTGTGACCCTACTTGGCATTGGCAGAATTCTTTTATGTTCCCGGTCTTGGATGTGCTCAAACAGTCAAAAGAACACATTTTCCGGGTGCAAAAAAATGTTGCACCTGGGGGGTGGAGAGGGGGGTCGGAGGGCGGTGGTGTGAGAGGCTTGCTCTCGAGCTCAAACCAACAGATGTTCACTACCGTGGCCTCCGGCGGCTGGGGGGCTCCGCCCCCCAGACCCCCCTGTGGCGTGTCTTTGCGCGACAATTTATCGTCCCCCCATGCGACATGTGCTATCTGTCAGTTGTGTTGTACTTGAGCGTATGCGACTATGGAGCCAGGCCAACAGACGTTCGCTACCGTGGCCTCCGGCGGCTGGGGGGCTCCGCCCCCCACACCCTCCTGTGGCATGTGCCTGGTCTTGGAGCCAAGCCCTTGCGCGTACGGGGCTGCGGCATGTCGGTTCCAGCACCCTCGCGGGAGGCTGGGCCCGAGCACTGATCTCTAAGAGACGAACCACCTTGCGAATGCGATCGGGTTTGCGGGCTTGCGGCCATGACATCTCGAAAGGGTCGTCGTGGGCCCGTGATCATGTTTCGGGTTCGACTTGGTGGGCATCCGTGGCGATTCGCGGAACCACGTGTATGTGTGCGAGGAAGCAAAGAGATAACACACCAGGAGCCACGCAGCACCAGGTCGACCTGGATCTGATCGAGCTCAGGGGGAAGGAAGCACAGTCACCAAAGTGATATCACCGCCGGCCTCAACCACCAAACTGCAACCGCAGAAGTTCCGCTATTCTCACAAGGGAAGGCGCCCTGGGATGTAGCAGTGATTTGTGTGCAGCGCCATCAAGTGACACTGACCGCCTTGAACAGAGAGGTAGTGTACAGATGGCGATCAGTGAGAGGGCGTGCTGTGTCCTTCCACTTCCCCATCTACCTCCATTCGTTCACCGTTGTTGATAGCGATTTTTTCGCCATTTTTTCGAATCGTATGCATCGGTCAGGCCAAGTGAATCAAAATAGCGCAAAAATCACACCAAAATCTGTGTCTGAGGCACAGAAATCGTGCAAAAAAGCACCCAAAAAAAGTGCAAAAAAACCAAAATAGGATTTCGAAAATCGGCCAAAATACCCCCAAAATAGAGCCACACCTGCGGCATGCTGCCCGTTTCTTCATTTTTTCACCTTGCCTGGCAGGGGGGGGCCCACCCTCACGGGGGGAAAAAGAGGAACGGCATGCTAACCGGGACCTCCCGGGTACCCGGAAAGGTGGAGACCGCGTCGTGCACGCATGCAGGAGCACCTTCTTGTCCCCCCCCCCCTCGTTTGGGGGGGGGGGGGGGGGGGCGTGCCCTGTGGCTAAGTCTCGACTCTCTGCCCCACACACCCTCGTCTGCCAGGCGGTGACAAAGCTGTTGTGTGCCCGCGCTGAACCAACTGGCTCTGGCAGGAACTGTTTTGGAAAATTCCTGGTTGGTCCTTCTCAAAAGCCTGCCCTGTCAAGCCTGCACACAGGTCGGATTTAAGGCGGAGTTTAAGCTGTCCTCCTCCACTGCAGTTGTGCGTATGCAGCACTCTGCGAGGTCCCCCCCCCCCCCCCCCCCCCTCTAGGAGAAACCTCTCAGGTGTGGCACACCCGAAAATCCGGATGTGACATCCCCATCTTCTCTGGGGTTCTCCGTGAAGAGCTCGAGAGGTTGGGCCCTGGCAGTCCTGTGTCTTAATGCTGCAGTGCGTATCTCCATAGCGAGGCTTGTGGTGTTCTGCTGGAGTTTTAAAAGTGCCGTCAACGGGGGCCTTCGCTACCAAGTGTGACTGAGTGAGAAAAAGTGAGCCACGGCCCACTTCCCCTCACTGGCTGACGAGCTGTGACGAGCCGTGACTGGTAGCGAGGGCCCCCAACCAGGAGTTTCTTTTTGGAGTTCGGGCCTTTCACTCCAACGTGGAGTATCGCCCTACACCCCACGTCCCCCCCGCCCCCCCCGCCCCGCCCTGACAAAACTGGCGCCACACTGACACAGCGTTGGCAGGGCGAAGGCGACCCCCAGTTCCCCCGTTTGTAATCGGAAGAAACCACCCCCCCCATCCCCCTTCCCACCTTGCCTGAAGGGCATTGCAATCAGTGGTGTTGCGTCTTGCAGTAGCCCCCCCCGACCCCCCGACCCCCCTAGCCCGCTAACGGCCCTGGCGTTGCGACCCGTATCCCTCCGGGTAACTGCGCCCTCTGTTCCCTTCCCGTTGCTCAGACTGTCAGGCGACACGTGAGGATGCTGGCCGTGCTGTAACATGTTGTGGCAGAAGCACAGAATCACCACACGATCAAAGCCTGTCCCGCAGTGCCTGTTTCATCGTGGCTTGGAGGTGCACTGCGAGCAGCATCGGTCGTGCAAATTGCAATAAACCGGCGCCCTGCGAGTTACCCGCTGCAGATAGGATCGCCCCCCACCGTGTCTCGCCCCGCCCCACCCCCACCCCCGCCGCCCACACACCTTGCGCAAATGTCGGCCTGCATAGTATGCCATACCGGAGTGGAGAGGAGAGGAGCTCAACCCAAACCACACCGCCCCTGCGCAGGCATATGCATTCAACCCTGCCCCACACGCGATGTTGCCTCCGCTGTTCGGGGGGGACGACACCATGTCGGTGCGTGGGGGCTCCCCTGTCCCGGCACCCGTGACACCTGAGTTTGTGCCGCTCCCCGGTGCCTATGGGCGCACCTTGGGCGGCGGGCGGCCCCCTCTGGGGCAGCGGACGATAGACAGCAGGCTCGGTGGGGTCGGCGGCCCCCGAACACGAGGCGATGACACTGAGCGGTACCTGAAGGAGTCAGAGTTGCAGCTTGCCCAGCTGTTGGAGGTCCTGGAGAAGGAGCACACAGCCTCCCGGCGCGAAGTGGTGTGCTTCTGCAGCCACACGCAGAGGCATACGACAAGGAAGGCTGAGGGGCCCTCTTTCTCGCTGGATGACACGGATGACGACTGCTGGAGCCCGATTGTGCAGACCATCGGGTACAACGCACGGCAGGCAGCAGGCGACACAGGGCACACGCACCACGAAGGACAGGACCACCGTGACGAAGGAGGTGACAGGGCCCCGACCGACCCCGAGACTCTCTTCGCTCGTGCAGGGATGGTATGGCTCGTGGTGTGGTCGTGTCTCGGGGGGTCGGAGGGTCGAGCGCCGGGGAGGAGAAGTGTGGGAGGCAGGCCAGATATCCATCCCTCCCGGTGCTGCGCACTGATGGGGGGGTGGGGGTGGGGGTGGGTGATTTATCCACAGCAGTGGTAGCAGAGTCTCGGAGCTCCATTTTGAGTAGTCGGGTCCCGACTGCAGTGCCGTGTGGATATAGAGGCTGTGAGTCATCACTGTTTGGGGGAGGGGGGGGAATGTTGCCGCGAGTGGTTTTCGCACACAGCAAGATTCTTCGCAGTAGAAAATAGAGTTGGCAGTGATTTGGGTGGTAAAATATAATCCGCCTAGCTTTGTTGTTATGACTGCGCATATTCACACCATCATCAGGGGAACCATGTGATGTTTGTTCACCCGGGTTTGGCGCACAAATATCGCCTTGTATTTTTTTGCCAAAGAATATATCGCTACAACTGAAAGGCTGCCCTGCAGCACCGATCGTTCGTCTCACACCCCCCCCCCCCCTGCAGAGTGTTGTGGGCGTCTTTCTCCTCCTGGTCGTCTGGTTCCGCGTGGAGCGTGCGAACAAGCAAGTCTGCCTCGATATGTCTGCCACTCTGGAGTTGATGTCAGTTATTAACAACAGACGACTGCGTCCGGTATGGTTCTTGTCTATGGTTGGGTGGGCAGGCAGGGGTGTCTGTTTCGTGTGGCTCTTTTGACTCATGTGAGTCACCCACCAGCCAGGCATGTTTCAGCCACGTACCAACACCGCGGCAAAGACTGTGCCTGTTGATTTTGTGTGCCTGACTTTGTCACAAACAGCCAGACTATCTTTTGGTTGGGTTGCCGCTTTCTTTGGAAACAAGAGCCAAACAAGCCCAGGCAGATCGGGCACAACAGACACGATCAGAATACAAGAGGACTTCCAAGGGGGGATGTCTGATCTATCGCATCACTGATGCATAACGGCCCAGGCACCTTTTGCCGGAGCCAACCGAACCCAGAACTTGGCTGAATCGCCGATTCTATTTGCTCAAATCAACAGCCCCCAGCCGTCTCGAGGTGTCGGGCTTACCATCTTTTTGCGCCCACCAACCCCCTCCTGCAGAAAAAAGACTTCGTCCAGCTGATTCTGATGGCCGCACTGCTGTTCTATCTGCTCCGCAAGGTGCGTGTCGATTGCACCCTCGCATCGATGTTCTTTGCGATGTCCATGGTGTCTCTGGTGGAGGCCCCTTGATTGCCCAGCAGAGCTGGCTTTGCTGGGTGCTACCATGTGCAATCTTTGACAAGAGAAGAGTGCCGAAGGTCCGAAAAACGTCTTTCTGATGAATAATGAGGATCTTGTCAGGCGAGAATGCAATGATATGCGAAGGGCTTGTCGTCGCACAGCTCTTGCGGCCTGACTCGAACAACGTGTTTCATGATGTTTTTTTTCTGTGTGATAAACCGAAAAGGTCTCAGCATCTCTTTGTCTTTACCAGTCACGTACAACGAAGCGAGGTCGCAAAGGATGTCGTACGACCGAATATTTTGCCCCAACAAGTTTGCTTTGCTACAGCGAAAGAACCAGCACGAGTCTCAATCGGCGCGAGTGTGTTTGATACAACAACATCACCTATTCACGGCAACACCCCTTCTGTGGGGCCACCACGGTGCACCGCCGCTCGTGCACAAACAACTTTTCACAGGGCCTCAACCCAGCCATGAGACAGTAACTGCGCGCTCAACGAAAATCGGTTCGTGTGCTGGCTCATGAGAATAATTGGTAATTGCCCATTATCACAGGGCAACGAAACAAAACAAGACTTAGGGGGGTGACGACTTTTCCGGCATTTTTCGGCTTTTTTCGGGTTTTTTCGGGTCCCGTGCGTTTTTCTCCCTTTGCCAAAATGCGTGAAAAATCCCCCCTGGAGGCCGGAAAAACCCGGAAAAAAGACCCGAAAAAAATCGGAATCGTCACCCCAAAATTTCGGGTTTTTCCGGCTTTTTTTCGGGTCTGGGGCCGTGGTAAGGCCAGGGTTTGTAGGGGGAGATGCTCGCATTTTTTTTTGGGGGGTAGCAAAATGGGTCGTTTTTGGACATCTGAGCCCACTACGAGGGGTCCCGGAGCCCGGAAACGCTGTTGTAGGGGCTCAAACGGGGAAGCAGTCGCAACAAACAACAGGCCACTACGGAGACCTCGGCCGATGCTCACAGACAAAAGTGGCCCGATCTCCCCCACCACAATAGTGGCCTTGCCCGATCTCCCCCGATCTCCCCCGACACATGAGTGTGGTTGCCCGATCTCCCCCGACACATTAGTGGGGTTGCCCGATCTCCCCAGATCTCCCCCAACACATTAGTGGGGTTGCCCGATCTCCCCCGACACATGAGTGGGGTTGCCCGATCTCCCCCGATCTCCCCCGACACATGAGTGTGGTTGCCCGATCTCCCCCGATCTCCCCCGACACATTAGTGGGGTTGCCCGATCTCCCCCGACACATGAGTGGGGTTGCCCGATCTCCCCCGATCTCCCCCGACACATGAGTGTGGTTGCCCGATCTCCCCCGATCTCCCCCGACACATGAGTGTGGTTGCCCGATCTCCCCCGATCTCCCCCGACACATTAGTGGGGTTGCCCGATCTCCCCCGATCTCCCCCGACACATGAGTGGGGTTGCCCGATCTCCCCCGATCTCCCCCAACACATTAGTGTGGTTGCCCGATCTCCCCCAACACATGAGTGTGGTTGCCCGATCTCCCCCGATATCCCCCGACACATGAGTGTGGTTGCCCGATCTCCCCCGATCTCCCCCGACACATGAGTGTGGTTGCCCCATCTCCCCCGATCTCCCCCGACACGTGAGTGGGGTTGCCCGATCTCCCCCGATCTCCCCCGACACATGAGTGGGGTTGCCCGATCTCCCCCGATCTCCCCCAACACATTAGTGGGGTTGCCCGATCTCCCCCGATCTCCCCCACCACATTAGTGGGGTTGCCCGATCTCCCCCGATCTCCCCCAACACATTAGTGTGGTTGCCCGATCTCCCCCGACACATGAGTGGGGCTGCCCGATCTCCCCCGATCTCCCCCACCACATTAGTGGGTTTGCCCGATCTCCCCCGATCTCCCCCAACACATTAGTGGGGTTGCCCGATCTCCCCCGATCTCCCCCAACACATTAGTGTGGTTGCCCGATCTCCCCCGATCTCCCCCACCACATTAGTGTGGTTGCCCGATCTCCCCCGATCTCCCCCAACACATTAGTGGGGTTGCCCGATCTCCCCCGACACATGAGTGGGGTTGCCCGATCTCCCCCGATCTCCCCCAACACATTAGTGTGGTTGCCCGATCTCCCCCGATCTCCCCCACCACATGAGTGGGGCTGCCCGATCTCCCCCGATCTCCCCCAACACATTAGTGTGGTTGCCCGATCTCCCCCGACACATGAGTGGGGTTGCCCGATCTCCCCCGATCTCCCCCGACACGTGAGTGTGGTTGCCCGATCTCCCCCGATCTCCCCCAACACATGAATGTGGTTGCCCGATCTCCCCCACCACAATAGTGGCCTTGCCCGATCTCCCCCGATCTTCCCCAACACGTGAGTGGGGTTGCCCGATCTCCCCCATATCATTCGGGTACTTGGCGGATCTCCCCCATATTATTGGAGCACTTGGCTGATCTGTCCCGCTCTCCCCCATGTAATTGGGGCACTTGGCTGATCTGTCCCGATCTCCCCCATGTCATTGGCGCACTTGGCTGATCTGTCCCGCTCTCCCCCATGTAATTGGGGCACTTGGCTGATCTGTCTCGATCTTCCCCATGTCATTGGCGCACTTGGCTCATCTGTCCCGCTCTCCCTCATGTAATTGGGGCACTTGGCTGATCTGTCCCGATCTCCCCCATGTCATTGGCGCACTTGGCTGATCTGTCCCGATCTCCCCCATATCATTGGAGCACTTGGTTGATCTGTCCCGATCTCCCCTATGTTATTGGGGAACTTGGTTGATCTGTCCCGATCTCCCCCAGGTCATTGGAGCACTTGGTTGATCTGTCCCGATCTCCCCCAGGTCATTGGGGCACTTGGCTGATCTGTCCCGATCTCCCCCACATCATTGGAGCACTTGGTTGATCTGTCCCGATCTCCCCCATATCATTGGAGCACTTGGTTGATCTGTCCCGATCTCCCCTATGTTATTGGGGCACTTGGTTGATCTGTCCCGATCTCCCCCACATCATTGGGGCACTTGGTTGATCTGTCCCGATCTCCCCCATATCATTGGAGCACTTGGCTGATCTGTCCCGATCTCCCCCATGTCATTGGAGCACTTGGTTGATCTGTCCCGATCTCCCCTATGTTATTGGGGCACTTGGTTGATCTGTCCCGATCTCCCCCACATCATTGGGGCACTTGGTTGATCTGTCCCGATCTCCCCCATATCATTGGAGCACTTGGCTGATCTGTCCCGATCTCCCCCATGTCATTGGAGCAGTTGGTTGATCTGTCCCGATCTCCCCTATGTTATTGGGGCACTTGGTTGATCTGTCCCGATCTCCCCCATGTCATTGGGGCACTTGGTTGATCTGTCCCGATCTCCCCCATGTCATTGGAGCACTTGGCTGATCTGTCCCGATCTCCCCCATGTCATTGGAGCACTTGGTTGATCTGTCCCGATCTCCCCCAGGTCATTGGGCCACTTGGCTGATCTGTCCCGATCTCCCCCATGTCATTGGAGCACTTGGTTGATCTGTCCCGATCTCCCCCACATCATTTGGGCACTTGGTTGATCTGTGCCCATCTCCCCCATGTCATTGGAGCACTTGGTTGATCTGTCCCGATCTCCCCCATGTCATTGGGGCACTTGGTTGATCTGTCCCGATCTCCCCCAGGTCATTGGGCCACTTGGCTGATCTGTCCCGATCTCCCCCATGTCATTGGAGCACTTGGTTGATCTGTCCCGATCTCCCCCACATCATTTGGGCACTTGGTTGATCTGTCCCGATCTCCCCCATGTCATTGGAGCACTTGGCTGATCTGTCCCGATCTCCCCCATGTCATTGGGGCACTTGGTTGATCTGTCCCGATCTCCCCCATGTCATTGGGACACTTGGTTGATGTGTCCCGATCTCCCCCACATCATTGGGGCACTTGGTTGATCTGTCCCGATCTCCCCCACATCATTGGGGCACTTGGTTGATCTGACCGATCTCCCCCATATCATTGGAGCACTTGGCTGATCTGTCCCGATCTCCCCCATGTCATTGGAGCACTTGGTTGATCTGTCCCGATCTCCCCCACATCATTGGGGCACTTGGTTGATCTGTCCCGATCTCCCCCATGTCATTAGGGCACTTGGTTGATGTGTCCCGATCTCCCCCATATCATTGGAGCACTTGGCTGATCTGTCCCGATCTCCCACATGTCATTGGAGCACTTGGTTGATCTGTCCCGATCTCCCCCATGTCAGTGGAGCACTTGGCTGATCTGTCCCGATCTCCCCCATGTCATTGGGGCACTTGGTTGATCTGTCCCGATCTCCCCCATATCATTGGAGCACTTGGCTGATCTGTCCCGATCTCCCCCACATCATTGGGGCACTTGGTTGATCTGTCCCGATCACCCCCATATCATTGGAGCACTTGGCTGATCTGTCCCGATCTCCCCCATGTCATTGGAGCACTTGGTTGATCTGTCCCGATCTCCCCCATATCATTGGAGCACTTGGCTGATCTGTCCCGATCTCCCCCATGTCATTGGGGCACTTGGTTGATCTGTCCCGATCTCCCCCATATCATTGGAGCACTTGGCTGATCTGTCCCGATCTCCCCCACATCATTGGGGCACTTGGTTGATCTGTCCCGATCACCCCCATATCATTGGAGCACTTGGCTGATCTGTCCCGATCTCCCCCATGTCATTGGAGCACTTGGCTGATCTGTCCCGATCTGCCCCATGTCATTGGGGCACTTGGTTGATCTGTCCCGATCTCCCCCATGTCATTGGAGCACTTGATTGATCTGTCCCGATCTCCCCCATGTCATTGGGGCACTTGGTTGATCTGTCCCGATCTCCCCCATATCATTGGAGCACTTGGCTGATGTGTCCCGATCTCCCCCATGTCATTGGAGCACTTGGTTGATCTGTCCCGATCTCCCCCATGTCATTGGGGCACTTGGTTGATCTGTCCCGATCTCCCCCATATCATTGGAGCACTTGGCTGATCTGTCCCGATCTCCGCTATGTCATTGGAGCACTTGGTTGATCTGTCCCGATCTCCCCCAGGTCATTGGGGCACTTGGCTGATCTGTCCCGATCTCCCCCACATCATTGGAGCACTTGGCTGATCTGTCCCGATCTCCCCCATATCATTGGAGCACTTGGCTGATCTGTCCCGATCTCCCCCATGTCATTGGAGCACTTGGTTGATCTGTCCCGATGTCCCCCATATCATTGGAGCACTTGGCTGATCTGTCCCGATCTCCCCCATGTCATTGGAGCACTTGGTTGATCTGTCCCGATCTCCCCCACATCATTGGGGCACTTGGTTGATCTGTCCCGATCTCCCCCATGTCATTGGAGCACTTGGCTGATCTGTCCCGATCTCCCCCATGTCATTGGGGCACTTGGTTGATCTGTCCCGATCTCCCCCACATCATTGGGGCACTTGGTTGATCTGTCCCGATCTCGCCCATGTCATTGGAGCACTTGGCTGATCTGTCCCGATCTCCCCCATGTCATTGGAGCACTTGGTTGATCTGTCCCCATCTCCCCCATGTCATTGGGGCACTTGGTTGATCTGTCCCGATCTCCCCCACATCATTGGGGCACTTGGTTGATCTGTCCCGATCTCCCCCATGTCATTGGAGCACTTGGCTGATCTGTCCCGATCTCCCCCACATCATTGGGGCACTTGGTTGATCTGTCCCGATCTCCCCCATATCATTGGAGCACTGGGCTGATCTGTCCCGATCTCCCCCATGTCATTGGAGCACTTGGTTGATCTGTCCCGATCTCCCCCACATCATTGGGGCACTTGGTTGATCTGTCCCGATCTCCCCCATATCATTGGAGCACTGGGCTGATCTGTCCCGATCTCCCCCATGTCATTGGAGCACTTGGTTGATCTGTCCCGATCTCCCCCAGGTCATTGGGGCACTTGGCTGATCTGTCCCGATCTCCCCCATGTCATTGGAGCACTTGGTTGATCTGTCCCGATCTCCCCCACATCATTTGGGCACTTGGTTGATCTGTCCCGATCTCCCCCATGTCATTGGAGCACTTGGCTGATCTGTCCCGATCTCCCCCATGTCATTGGGGCACTTGGTTGATCTGTCCCGATCTCCCCCATATCATTGGAGCACTTGGTTGATCTGTCCCGATCTCCCCCATGTCATTGGGGCACTTGGTTGATCTGTCCCGATCTCCCCCACATCATTGGGGCACTTGGTTGATCTGTCCCGATCTCCCCCATATCATTGGAGCACTTGGCTGATCTGTCCCGATCTCCCCCATGTCATTGGAGCACTTGGTTGATCTGTCCCGATCTCCCCCATATCATTGGAGCACTTGGCTGATCTGTCCCGATCTCCCCCATGTCATTGGGGCACTTGGTTGATCTGTCCCGATCTCCCCCAGGTCATTGGGGCACTTGGCTGATCTGTCCCGATCTCCCCCATGTCATTGGAGCACTTGGTTGATCTGTCCCGATCTCCCCCATATCATTGGAGCACTTGGCTGATCTGTCCCGATCTCCCCCATGTCATTGGCGCACTTGGCTGATCTGTCCCGCTCTCCCCCATGTAAATGGGGCACTTGGCTGATCTGTCCCGATCTCCCCCATGTCATTGGGGCACTTGGTTGATCTGTCCCGATCTCCCCCATATCATTGGAGCACTTGGTTGATCTGTCCCGATCTCCCCCATGTCATTGGGGCACTTGGTTGATCTGTCCCCATCTCCCCCATGTCATTGGGGCACTAGGTTGATCTGTCCCGATCTCCCCCACATCATTGGGGCACTTGGTTGATCTGTCCCGATCTCCCCCATGTCATTGGAGCACTTGGCTGATCTGTCCCGATCTCCCCCATGTCATTGGGGCACTTGGTTGATCTGTCCCGATCTCCCCCACATCATTGGGGCACTTGGTTGATCTGTCCCGATCTCCCCCATGTCATTGGGGCACTTGGTTGATCTGTCCCGATCTCCCCCACATCATTGGGGCACTTGGTTGATCTGTCCCGATCTCCCCCATATCATTGGAGCACTGGGCTGATCTGTCCCGATCTCCCCCATGTCATTGGATCACTTGGTTGATCTGTCCCGATCTCCCCCACATCATTGGGGCACTTGGTTGATCTGTCCCGATCTCCCCCAGGTCATTGGGGCACTTGGCTGATCTGTCCCGATCTCCCCCATGTCATTGGAGCACTTGGTTGATCTGTCCCGATCTCCCCCACATCATTTGGGCACTTGGTTGATCTGTCCCGATCTCCCCCATGTCATTGGAGCACTTGGCTGATCTGTCCCGATCTCCCCCATGTCATTGGGGCACTTGGTTGATCTGTCCCGATCTCCCCCATATCATTGGAGCACTTGGTTGATCTGTCCCGATCTCCCCCATGTCATTGGGGCACTTGGTTGATCTGTCCCGATCTCCCCCATATCATTGGAGCACTTGGTTGATCTGTCCCGATCTCCCCCATATCATTGGAGCACTTGGCTGATCTGTCCCGATCTCCCCCATGTCATTGGAGCACTTGGTTGATCTGTCCCGATCTCCCCCAGGTCATTGGGGCACTTGGTTGATGTGTCCCGATCTCCCCCATGGCATTTGAGCACTTGGCTGATCTGTCCCGATCTCCCCCATGTCATTGGGGCACTTGGTTGATCTGTCCCGATCTCCCCCACATCATTGGGGCACTTGGCTGATCTGTCCCGATCTCCCCCATATCATTGGAGCACTTGGCTGATCTGTCCCGATCTCCCCCATGTCATTGGAGCACTTGGTTGATCTGTCCCGATCTCCCCCACATCATTGGGGCACTTGGTTGATCTGTCCCGATCTCCCCCAGGTCATTGGGGCACTTGGCTGATCTGTCCCGATCTCCCCCACATCATTGGGGCACTTGGTTGATCTGTCCCGATCTCCCCCATATCATTGGAGCACTTGGCTGATCTGTCCCGATCTCCCCCATGTCATTGGAGCACTTGGTTGATCTGTCCCGATCTCCCCCATGTCATTGGAGCACTTGGCTGATCTGTCCCGATCTCCCCCATGTCATTGGCGCACTTGGCTGATCTGTCCCGATCTCCCCCATATCATTGGAGCACTTGGTTGATCTGTCCCGATCTCCCCCAGGTCATTGGGGCACTTGGCTGATCTGTCCCGATCTCCCCCATGTCATTGGAGCACTTCGTTGATCTGTCCCGATCTCCCCCATGTCATTGGGGCACTTGGTTGATCTGTCCCGATCTCCCCCATGTCATTGGAGCACTTGGCTGATCTGTCCCGATCTCCGCCATATCATTGGAGCACTTGGTTGATCTGTCCCGATCTCCCTCACATCATTGGGGAACTTGGTTGATCTGTCCCGATCTCCCCCACATCATTGGGGCACTTGGTTGATCTGTCCCGATCTCCCCCATATCATTGGAGCACTTGGCTGATCTGTCCCGATCTCCCCCATGTCATTGGAGCACTTGGTTGATCTGTCCCGATCTCCCCCATATCATTGGAGCACTTGGCTGATCTGTCCCGATCTCCCCCATGTCATTGGAGCACTTGGTTGATCTGTCCCGATCTCCCCCATGTCATTGGGGCACTTGGTTGATCTGTCCCGATCTCCCCCATGGCATTTGAGCACTTGGCTGATCTGTCCCGATCTCCCCCATGTCATTGGGGCACTTGGTTGATCTGTCCCGATCTCCCCCACATCATTGGGGCACTTGGTTGATCTGTCCCGATCTCCCCCATATCAGTGGGGCACTTGGCTGATCTGTCCCGATCTCCCCCATGTCATTGGAGCACTTGGCTGATCTGTCCCGATCTCCCCCATGTCATTGGCGCACTTGGCTGATCTGTCCCGATCTCCCCCATATCATTGGAGCACTTGGTTGATCTGTCCCGATCTCCCACAGGTCATTGGGGCACTTGGCTGATCTGTCCCGATCTCCCCCATGTCATTGGAGCACTTCGTTGATCTGTCCCGATCTCCCCCATGTCATTGGAGCACTTGGCTGATCTGTCCCGATCTCCCCCATATCATTGGAGCACTTGGTTGATCTGTCCCGATCTCCCTCACATCATTGGGGAACTTGGTTGATCTGTCCCGATCTCCCCCACATCATTGGGGCACTTGGTTGATCTGTCCCGATCTCCCCCATATCATTGGAGCACTTGGCTGATCTGTCCCGATCTCCCCCATGTCATTGGAGCACTTGGTTGATCTGTCCCGATCTCCCCCAGGTCATTGGGGCACTTGGTTGATCTGTCCCGATCTCCCCCATGGCATTTGAGCACTTGGCTGATCTGTCCCGATCTCCCCCATGTCATTGGGGCACTTGGTTGATCTGTCCCGATCTCCCCCACATCATTGGGGCACTTGGTTGATCTGTCCCGATCTCCCCCAGGTCATTGGGGCACTTGGCTGATCTGTCCCGATCTCCCCCACATCATTGGGGCACTTGGTTGATCTGTCCCGATCTCCCCCATATCATTGGAGCACTTGGCTGATCTGTCCCGATCTCCCCCATGTCATTGGAGCACTTGGCTGATCTGTCCCGATCTCCCCCATGTCATTGGCGCACTTGGCTGATCTGTCCCGATCTCCCCCATGTCATTGGGGCACTTGGTTGATCTGTCCCGATCTCCCCCACATCATTGGGGCACTTGGTTGATCTGTCCCGATCTCCCCCATGTCATTGGAGCACTTGGCTGATCTGTCCCGATCTCCCCCATGTCATTGGAGCACTTGGTTGATCTGTCCCGATCTCCCCCATATCATTGGAGCACTTGGCTGATCTGTCCCGATCTCCCCCATGTCATTGGAGCACTTGGTTGATCTGTCCCGATCTCCCCCATGTCATTGGAGCACTTGGCTGATCTGTCCCGATCTCCCCCACGTCATTGGGGCACTTGGTTGATCTGTCCCGATCTCCGCCATATCATTGGAGCACTTGGTTGATCTGTCCCGATCTCCCTCACATCATTGGGGCACTTGGTTGATCTGTCCCGATCTCCCCCACATCATTGGGGCACTTGGTTGATCTGTCCCGATCTCCCCCATATCATTGGAGCACTTGGCTGATCTGTCCCGATCTCCCCCATGTCATTGGAGCACTTGGTTGATCTGTCCCGATCTCCCCCATATCATTGGAGCACGTGGCTGATCTGTCCGGATCTCCCCCATGTCATTGGAGCACTTGGTTGATCTGTCACGATCTCCCCCATGTCATTGGAGCACTTGGCTGATCTGTCCCGATCTGCCCCATGTCATTGGGGCACTTGGTTGATCTGTCCCGATCTCCCCCATGTCATTGGAGCACTTGGCTGATCTGTCCCGATCTGCCCCATGTCATTGGGGCACTTGGTTGATCTGTCCCGATCTCCCCCATATCATTGGAGCACTTGGTTGATCTGTCCCGATCTTCCCCATGTCATTGGGGCACTTGGTTGATCTGTCCCGATCTCCCCCATATCATCGGAGTACTTGGCTGATCTGTCCCGATCTCCCCCATGTCATTGGAGCACTTGGTTGATCTGTCCCGATCTCCCCCATATCATTGGAGCACTTGGCTGATCTGTCCCGATCTCCCCCATGTCATTGGAGCACTTGGTTGATCTGTCCCGATCTCCCCCATATCATTGGAGCACTTGGCTGATCTGTCCCGATCTCCCCCATGTCATTGGAGCACTTGGTTGATCTGTCCCGATCTCCCCCATATCATTGGAGCACTTGGCTGATCTGTCCCGATCTCCCCCATGTCATTGGAGCACTTGGTTGATCTGTCCCGATCTCCCCCATGTCATTGGAGCACTTGGCTGATCTGTCCCGATCTGCCCCATGTCATTGGGGCACTTGGTTGATCTGTCCCGATCTCCCCCATATCATTGGAGCACTTGGCTGATCTGTCCCGATCTCCCCCATGTCATTGGAGCACTTGGTTGATCTGTCCCGATCTCCCCCATGTCATTGGAGCACTTGGCTGATCTGTCCCGATCTCCCCTATGTCATTGGAGCACTTGGTTGATCTGTCCCGATCTCCCCCATATCATTGGAGCACTTGGTTGATCTGTCCCGATCTCCCCCATGTCATTGGGGCACTTGGTTGATCTGTCCCGATCTCCCCCATATCATTGGAGCACTTGGCTGATCTGTCCCGATCTCCCCTATGTCATTGGAGCACTTGGTTGATCTGTCCCGATCTCCCCCATGTCATTCGAGCACTTGGCTGATCTGTCCCGATCTCCCCCATGTCATTGGAGCACTTGGTTGATCTGTCCCGATCTCCCCTATGTCATTGGAGCACTTGGCTGATCTGTCTTGATCTCCCCTATGTCATTGGAGCACTTGGTTGATCTGTCCCGATCTCCCCCATATCATTGGAGCACTTGGTTGATCTGTCCCGATCTCCCCCATGTCATTGGGGCACTTGGTTGATCTGTCCCGATCTCCCCCATGTCATTGGGGCACTTGGTTGATCTGTCCCGATCTCCCCCATATCATTGGAGCACTTGGCTGATCTGTCCCGATCTCCCCCATGTCATTGGAGCACTTGGTTGATCTGTCCCGATCTCCCCCGCATCATTGGGGCACTTGGTTGATCTGTCCCGATCTCCCCCATGTCATTGGAGCACTTGGTTGATGTGTCCCGATCTCCCCCATATCATTGGAGCTCTTGGCTGATCTGTGCCGATCTCCCCCATGTCATTGGAGCACTTGGTTGATCTGTCCCGATCTCCCCCATATCATTGGAGCACTTGGTTGGTCTGTCCCGATCTCGCCCATGTCATTGGGGCACTTGGTTGATCTGTCCCGATCTCCCCCACATCATTGGGGCACTTGGTTGATCTGTCCCGATCTCCCCCATGTCATTGGAGCACTTGGCTGATCTGTCCCGATCTCCCCCATGTCATTGGGGCACTTGGTTGATCTGTCCCGATCTCCCCCATATCATTGGAGCACTTGGTTGGTCTGTCCCGATCTCCCCCATATCATTGGAGCACTTAGCTGATCTGTCCCGATCTCCCCCATGTCATTGGAGCACTTGGTTGATCTGTCCCGATCTCCCCCATGTCATTGGGGCACTTGGTTGATCTGTCCCGATCTCCCCCACATCATTGGGGCACTTCGTTGATCTGTCCCGATCTCCCCCATATCATTGGAGCACTTGGCTGATCTGTCCCGATCTCCCCCACATCATTGGGGCACTTGGTTGATCTGTCCCGATCTCCCCCATGTCATTGGGCAACTTGGCTGATCTGTCCCGATCTCCCCCACATCATTGGGGCACTTGGTTGATCTGTCCCGATCTCCCCCATATCATTGGAGCACTTGGCTGATCTGTCCCGATCTCCCCCATGTCATTGGGGCACTTGGCTGATCTGTCCCGATCTCCCCCATGTCATCGGAGCACTTGGTTGATCTGTCCCAATCTCCCCCATATCATTGGAGCACTTGGTTGATCTGTCCCGATCTCCCCCATGTCATTGGGGCACTTGGTTGATCTGTCCCGATCTCCCCCATATCATTGGAGCACTTGGTTGATCTGTCCCGATCTCCCCCATGTCATTGGGGCACTTGGTTGATCTGTCCCGATCTCCCCCATGTCATTGGGGCACTTGGTTGATCTGTCCCGATCTCCCCCATATCATTGGAGCAGTTGGCTGATCTGTCCCGATCTCCCCCATGTCATTGGGGCACTTGGTTGATCTGTCCCGATCTCCCCCATGTCATTGGGGCACTTGGTTGATCTGTCCCGATCTCCCCCATGTCATTGGGGCACTTGGTTGATCTGTCCCGATCTCCCCCATATCATTGGAGCAGTTGGCTGATCTGTCCCGATCTCCCCCATGTCATTGGGGCACTTGGTTGATCTGTCCCAATCTCCCCCATATCATTGGAGCACTTGGTTGATCTGTCCCGATCTCCCCCATATCATTGGAGCAGTTGGCTGATCTGTCCCGATCTCCCCCATGTCATTGGAGCACTTGGTTGATCTGTCCCGATCTCCCCCATATCATTGGAGCACTTGGCTGATCTGTCCCGATCTCCCCCATGTCATTGGAGCACTTGGTTGATCTGTCCCGATCTCCCCCATATCATTGGAGCACTTGGCTGATCTGTCCCGATCTCCCCCATGTCATTGGAGCACTTGGCTGATCTGTCCCGATCTCCCCCATGTCATTGGAGCACTTGGTTGATCTGTCCCGATCTCCCCCATGTCATTGGGGCACTTGGTTGATCTGTCCCGATCTCCCCCATATCATTGGAGTACTTGGCTGATCTGTCCCGATCTCCCCCAGGTCATTGGGGCACTTGGCTGATCTGTCCCGATGTCCCCCATGTCATTGGAGCACTTGGTTGATCTGTCCCGATCTCCCCCAGGTCATTGGGGCACTTGGCTGATCTGTCCCGATCTCCCCCATATCATTGGAGCACTTGGCTGATCTGTCCCGATCTCCCCCATGTCATTGGAGCACTTGGTTGATCTGTCCCGATCTCCCCCATGTCATTGGAGCACTTGGCTGATCTGTCCCGATCTCCCCCATGTCATTGGAGCACTTGGCTGATCTGTCCCGATCTCCCCCATGTCATTGGGGCACTTGGTTGATCTGTCCCGATCTCCCCCATATCATTGGAGCACTTGGCTGATCTGTCCCGATCTCCCCCATGTCATTGGAGCACTTGGTTGATCTGTCCCGATCTCCCCCATATCATTGGAGCACTTGGCTGATCTGTCCCGATCTCCCCCATGTCATTGGAGCACTTGGTTGATCTGTCCCGATCTCCCCCACATCATTGGGGCACTTGGTTGATCTGTCACGATCTCCCCCATGTCATTGGAGCACTTGGTTGATCTGTCCCGATCTGCCCCATATCATTGGAGCACTTGGCTGATCTGTCACGATCTCCCCCATGTCATTGGAGCACTTGGTTGATCTGTCCCGATCTCCCCCATGTCATTGGGGCACTTGGTTGATCTGTCACGATCTCCCCCATGTCATTGGAGCACTTGGCTGATCTGTCCCGATCTCCCCCATATCATTGGAGCACTTGGTTGATCTGTCCCGATCTCCCCCACATCATTGGGGCACTTGGTTGATCTGTCCCGATCTCCCCCATATCATTGGAGCACTTGGTTGATCTGTCCCGATCTCCCCCAGGTCATTGGGGCACTTGGCTGATCTGTCCCGATCTCCCCCATGTCATTGGGGCACTTGGTTGACCTGTCCCGGTCTCCCCCATGTCATTGGGGCACTTGGCTGATCTGTCCCGATCTCCCCCATGTCATTGGAGCACTTGGCTGATCTGTCCCGATCTCCCCCATGTCATTGGGGCACTTGGTTGATCTGTCCCGATCTCCCCCACATCATTGGGGCACTTGGTTGATCTGTCCCGATCTCCCCCATGTCATTGGAGCACTTGGCTGATCTCTCCCGATCTCCCCCATGTCATTGGGGCACTTGGTTGATCTGTCCCGATCTCCCCCATATCATTGGAGCACTTGGTTGATCTGTCCCGATCTCCCCCACATCATTGGGGCACTTGGCTGATCTGTCCCGATCTCCCCCATGTCATTGGAGCACTTGGTTGATCTGTCCCGATCTCCCCCATGTCATTGGGGCACTTGGTTGATCTGTCCCGATCTCCCCCATATCATTGGAGCACTTGGTTGATCTGTCCCGATCTCCCCCATGTCATTGGGGCACTTGGTTGATCTGTCCCGATCTCCCCCATATCATTGGAGCAGTTGGCTGATCTGTCCCGATCTCCCCCATGTCATTGGGGCACTTGGTTGATCTGTCCCAATCTCCCCCATATCATTGGAGCACTTGGTTGATCTGTCCCGATCTCCCCCATATCATTGGAGCAGTTGGCTGATCTGTCCCGATCTCCCCCATGTCATTGGAGCACTTGGTTGATCTGTCCCGATCTCCCCCATATCATTGGAGCACTTGGCTGATCTGTCCCGATCTCCCCCATGTCATTGGAGCACTTGGTTGATCTGTCCCGATCTCCCCCATATCATTGGAGCACTTGGCTGATCTGTCCCGATCTCCCCCATGTCATTGGAGCACTTGGCTGATCTGTCCCGATCTCCCCCATGTCATTGGAGCACTTGGTTGATCTGTCCCGATCTCCCCCATGTCATTGGGGCACTTGGTTGATCTGTCCCGATCTCCCCCATATCATTGGAGTACTTGGCTGATCTGTCCCGATCTCCCCCAGGTCATTGGGGCACTTGGCTGATCTGTCCCGATGTCCCCCATGTCATTGGAGCACGTGGCTGATCTGTCCCGATCTCCCCCATATCATTGGAGCACTTGGCTGATCTGTCCCGATCTCCCCCATGTCATTGGAGCACTTGGTTGATCTGTCCCGATCTCCCCCATGTCATTGGAGCACTTGGCTGATCTGTCCCGATCTCCCCCATGTCATTGGAGCACTTGGCTGATCTGTCCCGATCTCCCCCATGTCATTGGGGCACTTGGTTGATCTGTCCCGATCTCCCCCATATCATTGGAGCACTTGGCTGATCTGTCCCGATCTCCCCCATGTCATTGGAGCACTTGGTTGATCTGTCCCGATCTCCCCCACATCATTGGGGCACTTGGTTGATCTGTCACGATCTCCCCCATGTCATTGGAGCACTTGGTTGATCTGTCCCGATCTGCCCCATATCACTGGAGCACTTGGCTGATCTGTCCCGATCTCCCCCATGTCATTGGGGCACTTGGCTGATCTGTCCCGATCTCCCCCATGTCATTGGAGCACTTGGTTGATCTGTCCCAATCTCCCCCATATCATTGGAGCACTTGGTTGATCTGTCCCGATCTCCCCCATGTCATTGGGGCACTTGGTTGATCTGTCCCGATCTCCCCCATATCATTGGAGCAGTTGGCTGATCTGTCCCGATCTCCCCCATGTCATTGGGGCACTTGGTTGATCTGTCCTGATCTCCCCCATATCATTGGAGCAGTTGGCTGATCTGTCCCGATCTCCCCCATGTCATTGGGGCACTTGGTTGATCTGTCCCAATCTCCCCCATATCATTGGAGCACTTGGTTGATCTGTCCCGATCTCCCCCATGTCATTGGGGCACTTGGTTGATCTGTCCCGATCTCCCCCATATCATTGGAGCAGTTGGCTGATCTGTCCCGATCTCCCCCATGTCATTGGAGCACTTGGTTGATCTGTCCCGATCTCCCCCATATCATTGGAGCACTTGGCTGATCTGTCCCGATCTCCCCCATGTCATTGGAGCACTTGGCTGATCTGTCCCGATCTCCCCCATGTCATTGGAGCACTTGGTTGATCTGTCCCGATCTCCCCCATGTCATTGGGGCACTTGGTTGATCTGTCCCGATCTCCCCCATATCATTGGAGTACTTGGCTGATCTGTCCCGATCTCCCCCATGTCATTGGGGCACTTAGTTGACCTGTCCCGATCTCCCCCAGGTCATTGGGGCACTTGGCTGATCTGTCCCGATGTCCCCCATGTCATTGGAGCACGTGGCTGATCTGTCCCGATCTCCCCCATATCATTGGAGCACTTGGCTGATCTGTCCCGATCTCCCCCATGTCATTGGGGCACTTGGTTGATCTGTCCCGATCTCCCCCATGTCATTGGAGCACTTGGCTGATCTGTCCCGATCTCCCCCATGTCATTGGAGCACTTGGCTGATCTGTCCCGATCTCCCCCATGTCATTGGGGCACTTGGTTGATCTGTCCCGATCTCCCCCATATCATTGGAGCACTTGGCTGATCTGTCCCGATCTCCCCCATGTCATTGGAGCACTTGGTTGATCTGTCCCGATCTCCCCCATATCATTGGAGCACTTGGCTGATCTGTCCCGATCTCCCCCATGTCATTGGAGCACTTGGTTGATCTGTCGCGATCTCCCCCACATCATTGGGGCACTTGGTTGATCTGTCACGATCTCCCCCATGTCATTGGAGCACTTGGTTGATCTGTCCCGATCTGCCCCATATCATTGGAGCACTTGGCTGATCTGTCACGATCTCCCCCATGTCATTGGAGCACTTGGTTGATCTGTCCCGATCTCCCCCATGTCATTGGGGCACTTGGTTGATCTGTCACGATCTCCCCCATGTCATTGGAGCACTTGGCTGATCTGTCCCGATCTCCCCCATGTCATTGGAGCACTTGGTTGATCTGTCCCGATCTCCCCCATGTCATTGGAGGACTTGGCTGATCTGTCCCGATCTCCCCCATGTCATTGGGGCACTTGGTTGATCTGTCCCGATCTCCCCCACATCATTGGGGCACTTGGTTGATCTGTCCCGATCTCCCCCATATCATTGGAGCACTTGGTTGATCTGTCCCGATCTCCCCCATGTCATTGGGGCACTTGGTTGATCTGTCCCGATCTCCCCCACATCATTGGGGCACTTGGTTGATCTGTCCCGATCTCCCCCATGTCATTGGGGCACTTGGTTGATCTGTCCCGATCTCCCCCACATCATTGGGGCACTTGGTTGATCTGTCCCGATCTCCCCCATATCATTGGAGCACTTGGTTGATCTGTCCCGATCTCCCCCATGTCATTGGGGCACTTGGTTGATCTGTCCCGATCTCCCCCACATCATTGGGGCACTTGGTTGATCTGTCCCGATCTCCCCCATGTCATTGGAGCACTTGTCTGATCTGTCCCGATCTCCCCCATGTCATTGGGGCACTTGGTTGATCTGTCCCGATCTCCCCCACATCATTGGGGCACTTGGTTGATCTGTACCGATCTCCCCCATGTCATTGGAGCACTTGGCTGATCTGTCCCGATCTCCCCCATGTCATTGGGGCACTTGGTTGATCTGTCCCGATCTCCCCCATATCATTGGAGCACTTGGTTGATCTGTCCCGATCTCCCCCACATCATTGGGGCACTTGGTTGATCTGTCCCGATCTCCCCCATGTCATTGGGGCACTTGGTTGATCTGTCCCGATCTCCCCCACATCATTGGGGCACTTGGTTGATCTGTCCCGATCTCCCCCATGTCATTGGAGCACTTGGTTGATCTGTCCCGATCTCCCCCATGTCATTGGGGCACTTGGTTGATCTGTCCCGATCTCCCCCATGTCATTGGAGCACTTGGCTGATCTGTCCCGATCTCCCCCATGTCATTGGAGCACTTGGTTGATCTGTCCCGATCTCCCCCACATCATTGGGGCACTTGGTTGATCTGTCCCGATCTCCCCCATGTCATTGGGGCACTTGGTTGATCTGTCCCGATCTCCCCCACATCATTGGGGCACTTGGTTGATCTGTCCCGATCTCCCCCATATCATTGGAGCACTTGGTTGATCTGTCCCGATCTCCCCCATGTCATTGGGGCACTTGGTTGATCTGTCCCGATCTCCCCCACATCATTGGGGCACTTGGTTGATCTGTCCCGATCTCCCCCATGTCATTGGAGCACTTGGCTGATCTGTCCCGATCTCCCCCATGTCATTGGAGCACTTGGTTGATCTGTCCCGATCTCCCCCACATCATTGGGGCACTTGGTTGATCTGTCCCGATCTCCCCAATGTCATTGGGGCACTTGGTTGATCTGTCCCGATCTCCCCCATGTCATTGGAGCACTTGGTTGATCTGTCCCGATCTCCCCCATATCATTGGAGCACTTGGTTGATCTGTCCCGATCTCCCCCATGTCATTGGGGCACTTGGTTGATCTGTCCCGATCTCCCCCATATCATTGGAGCACTTGGTTGATCTGTCCCGATCTCCCCCATGTCATTGGAGCACTTGGCTGATCTGTCCCGATCTCCCCCATGTCATTGGGGCACTTGGTTGATCTGTCCCGATCTCCCCCATATCATTGGAGCACTTGGTTGATCTGTCCCGATCTCCCCCACATCATTGGGGCACTTGGTTGATCTGTCCCGATCTCCCCCATGTCATTGGAGCACTTGGTTGATCTGTCCCGATCTCCCCCATGTCATTGGGGCACTTGGTTGATCTGTCCCGATCTCCCCCACATCATTGGGGCACTTGGTTGATCTGTCCCGATCTCCCCCATGTCATTGGAGCACTTGGTTGATCTGTCCCGATCTCCCCCATGTCATTGGAGCACTTGGTTGATCTGTCCCGATCTCCCCCATGTCATTGGGGCACTTGGTTGATCTGTCCCGATCTCCCCCATATCATTGGAGCACTTGGCTGATCTGTCCCGATCTCCCCCATGTCATTGGGGCACTCGGTTGATCTGTCCCGATCTCCCCCATATCATTGGAGCACTTTGTTGATCTGTCCCGATCTCCCCCACATCATTGGGGCACTTGGTTGATCTGTCCCGATCTCCCCCATGTCATTGGAGCACTTGGTTGATCTGTCCCGATCTCCCCCATGTCATTGGAGCACTTGGCTGATCTGTCCCGATCTCCCCCATGTCATTGGAGCAATTGGTTGATGTGTCCCGATCTCCCCCATGTCATTTGAGCACTTGGCTGATCTGTCCCGATCTCCCCCATGTCATTGGGGCACTTGGTTGATCTGTCCCGATCTCCCCCATATCATTGGAGCAGTTGGCTGATCTGTCCCGATCTCCCCCATGTCATTGGAGCACTTGGTTGATCTGTCCCGATCTCCCCCATATCATTGGAGCACTTGGCTGATCTGTCCCGATCTCCCCCATGTCATTGGAGCACTTGGCTGATCTGTCCCGATCTCCCCCATGTCATTGGAGCACTTGGTTGATCTGTCCCGATCTCCCCTATGTCATTGGGGCACTTGGTTGATCTGTCCCGATCTCCCCCATATCATTGGAGTACTTGGCTGATCTGTCCCGATCTCCCCCATGTCATTGGGGCACTTAGTTGACCTGTCCCGATCTCCCCCAGGTCATTGGGGCACTTGGCTGATCTGTCCCGATGTCCCCCATGTCATTGGAGCACGTGGCTGATCTGTCCCGATCTCCCCCATATCATTGGAGCACTTGGCTGATCTGTCCCGATCTCCCCCATGTCATTGGGGCACTTGGTTGATCTGTCCCGATCTCCCCCATGTCATTGGAGCACTTGGCTGATCTGTCCCGATCTCCCCCATGTCATTGGAGCACTTGGCTGATCTGTCCCGATCTCCCCCATGTCATTGGGGCACTTGGTTGATCTGTCCCGATCTCCCCCATATCATTGGAGCACTTGGCTGATCTGTCCCGATCTCCCCCATGTCATTGGAGCACTTGGTTGATCTGTCCCGATCTCCCCCATATCATTGGAGCACTTGGCTGATCTGTCCCGATCTCCCCCATGTCATTGGAGCACTTGGTTGATCTGTCGCGATCTCCCCCACATCATTGGGGCACTTGGTTGATCTGTCACGATCTCCCCCATGTCATTGGAGCACTTGGCTGATCTGTCCCGATCTCCCCCATGTCATTGGAGCACTTGGTTGATCTGTCCCGATCTGCCCCATATCATTGGAGCACTTGGCTGATCTGTCACGATCTCCCCCATGTCATTGGAGCACTTGGTTGATCTGTCCCGATCTCCCCCATGTCATTGGGGCACTTGGTTGATCTGTCACGATCTCCCCCATGTCATTGGAGCACTTGGCTGATCTGTCCCGATCTCCCCCATGTCATTGGAGCACTTGGTTGATCTGTCCCGATCTCCCCCATGTCATTGGAGGACTTGGCTGATCTGTCCCGATCTCCCCCATGTCATTGGGGCACTTGGTTGATCTGTCCCGATCTCCCCCACATCATTGGGGCACTTGGTTGATCTGTCCCGATCTCCCCCATATCATTGGAGCACTTGGTTGATCTGTCCCGATCTCCCCCATGTCATTGGGGCACTTGGTTGATCTGTCCCGATCTCCCCCACATCATTGGGGCACTTGGTTGATCTGTCCCGATCTCCCCCATGTCATTGGGGCACTTGGTTGATCTGTCCCGATCTCCCCCACATCATTGGGGCACTTGGTTGATCTGTCCCGATCTCCCCCATATCATTGGAGCACTTGGTTGATCTGTCCCGATCTCCCCCATGTCATTGGGGCACTTGGTTGATCTGTCCCGATCTCCCCCACATCATTGGGGCACTTGGTTGATCTGTCCCGATCTCCCCCATGTCATTGGAGCACTTGTCTGATCTGTCCCGATCTCCCCCATGTCATTGGGGCACTTGGTTGATCTGTCCCGATCTCCCCCACATCATTAGGGCACTTGGTTGATCTGTACCGATCTCCCCCATGTCATTGGAGCACTTGGCTGATCTGTCCCGATCTCCCCCATGTCATTGGGGCACTTGGTTGATCTGTCCCGATCTCCCCCATATCATTGGAGCACTTGGTTGATCTGTCCCGATCTCCCCCACATCATTGGGGCACTTGGTTGATCTGTCCCGATCTCCCCCATGTCATTGGGGCACTTGGTTGATCTGTCCCGATCTCCCCCACATCATTGGGGCACTTGGTTGATCTGTCCCGATCTCCCCCATGTCATTGGAGCACTTGGTTGATCTGTCCCGATCTCCCCCATGTCATTGGGGCACTTGGTTGATCTGTCCCGATCTCCCCCACATCATTGGGGCACTTGGTTGATCTGTCCCGATCTCCCCCACATCATTGGGGCACTTGGTTGATCTGTCCCGATCTCCCCCATGTCATTGGGGCACTTGGTTGATCTGTCCCGATCTCCCCCACATCATTGGGGCACTTGGTTGATCTGTCCCGATCTCCCCCATGTCATTGGAGCACTTGGTTGATCTGTCCCGATCTCCCCCATGTCATTGGGGCACTTGGTTGATCTGTCCCGATCTCCCCCATGTCATTGGAGCACTTGGCTGATCTGTCCCGATCTCCCCCATGTCATTGGAGCACTTGGTTGATCTGTCCCGATCTCCCCCACATCATTGGGGCACTTGGTTGATCTGTCCCGATCTCCCCCATGTCATTGGGGCACTTGGTTGATCTGTCCCGATCTCCCCCACATCATTGGGGCACTTGGTTGATCTGTCCCGATCTCCCCCATATCATTGGAGCACTTGGTTGATCTGTCCCGATCTCCCCCATGTCATTGGAGCACTTGGTTGATCTGTCGCGATCTCCCCCACATCATTGGGGCACTTGGTTGATCTGTCACGATCTCCCCCATGTCATTGGAGCACTTGGCTGATCTGTCCCGATCTCCCCCATGTCATTGGAGCACTTGGTTGATCTGTCCCGATCTGCCCCATATCATTGGAGCACTTGGCTGATCTGTCACGATCTCCCCCATGTCATTGGAGCACTTGGTTGATCTGTCCCGATCTCCCCCATGTCATTGGGGCACTTGGTTGATCTGTCACGATCTCCCCCATGTCATTGGAGCACTTGGCTGATCTGTCCCGATCTCCCCCATGTCATTGGAGCACTTGGTTGATCTGTCCCGATCTCCCCCATGTCATTGGAGGACTTGGCTGATCTGTCCCGATCTCCCCCATGTCATTGGGGCACTTGGTTGATCTGTCCCGATCTCCCCCACATCATTGGGGCACTTGGTTGATCTGTCCCGATCTCCCCCATATCATTGGAGCACTTGGTTGATCTGTCCCGATCTCCCCCATGTCATTGGGGCACTTGGTTGATCTGTCCCGATCTCCCCCACATCATTGGGGCACTTGGTTGATCTGTCCCGATCTCCCCCATGTCATTGGGGCACTTGGTTGATCTGTCCCGATCTCCCCCACATCATTGGGGCACTTGGTTGATCTGTCCCGATCTCCCCCATATCATTGGAGCACTTGGTTGATCTGTCCCGATCTCCCCCATGTCATTGGGGCACTTGGTTGATCTGTCCCGATCTCCCCCACATCATTGGGGCACTTGGTTGATCTGTCCCGATCTCCCCCATGTCATTGGAGCACTTGTCTGATCTGTCCCGATCTCCCCCATGTCATTGGGGCACTTGGTTGATCTGTCCCGATCTCCCCCACATCATTGGGGCACTTGGTTGATCTGTACCGATCTCCCCCATGTCATTGGAGCACTTGGCTGATCTGTCCCGATCTCCCCCATGTCATTGGGGCACTTGGTTGATCTGTCCCGATCTCCCCCATATCATTGGAGCACTTGGTTGATCTGTCCCGATCTCCCCCACATCATTGGGGCACTTGGTTGATCTGTCCCGATCTCCCCCACATCATTGGGGCACTTGGTTGATCTGTCCCGATCTCCCCCATGTCATTGGAGCACTTGGTTGATCTGTCCCGATCTCCCCCATGTCATTGGGGCACTTGGTTGATCTGTCCCGATCTCCCCCATGTCATTGGAGCACTTGGTTGATCTGTCCCGATCTCCCCCATATCATTGGAGCACTTGGTTGATCTGTCCCGATCTCCCCCATGTCATTGGAGCACTTGGTTGATCTGTCCCGATCTCCCCCATATCATTGGAGCACTTGGTTGATCTGTCCCGATCTCCCCCACATCATTGGGGCACTTGGTTGATCTGTCCCGATCTCCCCAATGTCATTGGGGCACTTGGTTGATCTGTCCCGATCTCCCCCATGTCATTGGAGCACTTGGTTGATCTGTCCCGATCTCCCCCATATCATTGGAGCACTTGGTTGATCTGTCCCGATCTCCCCCATGTCATTGGGGCACTTGGTTGATCTGTCCCGATCTCCCCCATATCATTGGAGCACTTGGCTGATCTGTCCCGATCTCCCCCATGTCATTGGGGCACTTGGTTGATCTGTCCCGATCTCCCCCATATCATTGGAGCACTTTGTTGATCTGTCCCGATCTCCCCCACATCATTGGGGCACTTGGTTGATCTGTCCCGATCTCCCCCATGTCATTGGAGCACTTGGTTGATCTGTCCCGATCTCCCCCATGTCATTGGAGCACTTGGCTGATCTGTCCCGATCTCCCCCATGTCATTGGAACACTTGGTTGATCTGTCCCGATCTCCCCCATGTCATTGGAGCACTTGGCTGATCTGTCCCGATCTCCCCCATGTCATTGGGGCACTTGGTTGATCTGTCCCGATCTCCCCCATATCATTGGAGCACTTGGTTGATCTGTCCCGATCTCCCCCACATCATTGGGGCACTTGGTTGATCTGTCCCGATCTCCCCCATGTCATTGGAGCACTTGGTTGATCTGTCCCGATCTCCCCCATGTCATTGGGGCACTTGGTTGATCTGTCCCGATCTCCCCCACATCATTGGGGCACTTGGTTGATCTGTCCCGATCTCCCCCATGTCATTGGAGCAGTTGGCTGATCTGTCCCGATCTCCCCCATGTCATTGGAGCACTTGGTTGATCTGTCCCGATCTCCCCCATATCATTGGAGCAGTTGGCTGATCTGTCCCGATCTCCCCCATGTCATTGGAGCACTTGGTTGATCTGTCCCGATCTCCCCCATATCATTGGAGCACTTGGCTGATCTGTCCCGATCTCCCCCATGTCATTGGAGCACTTGGTTGATCTGTCCCGATCTCCCCCATATCATTGGAGCACTTGGCTGATCTGTCCCGATCTCCCCCATGTCATTGGAGCACTTGGCTGATCTGTCCCGATCTCCCCCATGTCATTGGAGCACTTGGTTGATCTGTCCCGATCTCCCCCATGTCATTGGGGCACTTGGTTGATCTGTCCCGATCTCCCCCATATCATTGGAGTACTTGGCTGATCTGTCCCGATCTCCCCCAGGTCATTGGGGCACTTGGCTGATCTGTCCCGATGTCCCCCATGTCATTGGAGCACGTGGCTGATCTGTCCCGATCTCCCCCATATCATTGGAGCACTTGGCTGATCTGTCCCGATCTCCCCCATGTCATTGGAGCACTTGGTTGATCTGTCCCGATCTCCCCCATGTCATTGGAGCACTTGGCTGATCTGTCCCGATCTCCCCCATGTCATTGGAGCACTTGGCTGATCTGTCCCGATCTCCCCCATGTCATTGGGGCACTTGGTTGATCTGTCCCGATCTCCCCCATATCATTGGAGCACTTGGCTGATCTGTCCCGATCTCCCCCATGTCATTGGAGCACTTGGTTGATCTGTCCCGATCTCCCCCACATCATTGGGGCACTTGGTTGATCTGTCACGATCTCCCCCATGTCATTGGAGCACTTGGTTGATCTGTCCCGATCTGCCCCATATCACTGGAGCACTTGGCTGATCTGTCCCGATCTCCCCCATGTCATTGGGGCACTTGGCTGATCTGTCCCGATCTCCCCCATGTCATTGGAGCACTTGGTTGATCTGTCCCAATCTCCCCCATATCATTGGAGCACTTGGTTGATCTGTCCCGATCTCCCCCATGTCATTGGGGCACTTGGTTGATCTGTCCCGATCTCCCCCATATCATTGGAGCAGTTGGCTGATCTGTCCCGATCTCCCCCATGTCATTGGGGCACTTGGTTGATCTGTCCTGATCTCCCCCATATCATTGGAGCAGTTGGCTGATCTGTCCCGATCTCCCCCATGTCATTGGGGCACTTGGTTGATCTGTCCCAATCTCCCCCATATCATTGGAGCACTTGGTTGATCTGTCCCGATCTCCCCCATGTCATTGGGGCACTTGGTTGATCTGTCCCGATCTCCCCCATATCATTGGAGCAGTTGGCTGATCTGTCCCGATCTCCCCCATGTCATTGGAGCACTTGGTTGATCTGTCCCGATCTCCCCCATATCATTGGAGCACTTGGCTGATCTGTCCCGATCTCCCCCATGTCATTGGAGCACTTGGCTGATCTGTCCCGATCTCCCCCATGTCATTGGAGCACTTGGTTGATCTGTCCCGATCTCCCCCATGTCATTGGGGCACTTGGTTGATCTGTCCCGATCTCCCCCATATCATTGGAGTACTTGGCTGATCTGTCCCGATCTCCCCCATGTCATTGGGGCACTTAGTTGACCTGTCCCGATCTCCCCCAGGTCATTGGGGCACTTGGCTGATCTGTCCCGATGTCCCCCATGTCATTGGAGCACGTGGCTGATCTGTCCCGATCTCCCCCATATCATTGGAGCACTTGGCTGATCTGTCCCGATCTCCCCCATGTCATTGGGGCACTTGGTTGATCTGTCCCGATCTCCCCCATGTCATTGGAGCACTTGGCTGATCTGTCCCGATCTCCCCCATGTCATTGGAGCACTTGGCTGATCTGTCCCGATCTCCCCCATGTCATTGGGGCACTTGGTTGATCTGTCCCGATCTCCCCCATATCATTGGAGCACTTGGCTGATCTGTCCCGATCTCCCCCATGTCATTGGAGCACTTGGTTGATCTGTCCCGATCTCCCCCATATCATTGGAGCACTTGGCTGATCTGTCCCGATCTCCCCCATGTCATTGGAGCACTTGGTTGATCTGTCGCGATCTCCCCCACATCATTGGGGCACTTGGTTGATCTGTCACGATCTCCCCCATGTCATTGGAGCACTTGGTTGATCTGTCCCGATCTGCCCCATATCATTGGAGCACTTGGCTGATCTGTCACGATCTCCCCCATGTCATTGGAGCACTTGGTTGATCTGTCCCGATCTCCCCCATGTCATTGGGGCACTTGGTTGATCTGTCACGATCTCCCCCATGTCATTGGAGCACTTGGCTGATCTGTCCCGATCTCCCCCATGTCATTGGAGCACTTGGTTGATCTGTCCCGATCTCCCCCATGTCATTGGAGGACTTGGCTGATCTGTCCCGATCTCCCCCATGTCATTGGGGCACTTGGTTGATCTGTCCCGATCTCCCCCACATCATTGGGGCACTTGGTTGATCTGTCCCGATCTCCCCCATATCATTGGAGCACTTGGTTGATCTGTCCCGATCTCCCCCATGTCATTGGGGCACTTGGTTGATCTGTCCCGATCTCCCCCACATCATTGGGGCACTTGGTTGATCTGTCCCGATCTCCCCCATGTCATTGGGGCACTTGGTTGATCTGTCCCGATCTCCCCCACATCATTGGGGCACTTGGTTGATCTGTCCCGATCTCCCCCATATCATTGGAGCACTTGGTTGATCTGTCCCGATCTCCCCCATGTCATTGGGGCACTTGGTTGATCTGTCCCGATCTCCCCCACATCATTGGGGCACTTGGTTGATCTGTCCCGATCTCCCCCATGTCATTGGAGCACTTGTCTGATCTGTCCCGATCTCCCCCATGTCATTGGGGCACTTGGTTGATCTGTCCCGATCTCCCCCACATCATTGGGGCACTTGGTTGATCTGTACCGATCTCCCCCATGTCATTGGAGCACTTGGCTGATCTGTCCCGATCTCCCCCATGTCATTGGGGCACTTGGTTGATCTGTCCCGATCTCCCCCATATCATTGGAGCACTTGGTTGATCTGTCCCGATCTCCCCCACATCATTGGGGCACTTGGTTGATCTGTCCCGATCTCCCCCATGTCATTGGGGCACTTGGTTGATCTGTCCCGATCTCCCCCACATCATTGGGGCACTTGGTTGATCTGTCCCGATCTCCCCCATGTCATTGGAGCACTTGGTTGATCTGTCCCGATCTCCCCCATGTCATTGGGGCACTTGGTTGATCTGTCCCGATCTCCCCCATGTCATTGGAGCACTTGGCTGATCTGTCCCGATCTCCCCCATGTCATTGGAGCACTTGGTTGATCTGTCCCGATCTCCCCCACATCATTGGGGCACTTGGTTGATCTGTCCCGATCTCCCCCATGTCATTGGGGCACTTGGTTGATCTGTCCCGATCTCCCCCACATCATTGGGGCACTTGGTTGATCTGTCCCGATCTCCCCCATATCATTGGAGCACTTGGTTGATCTGTCCCGATCTCCCCCATGTCATTGGGGCACTTGGTTGATCTGTCCCGATCTCCCCCACATCATTGGGGCACTTGGTTGATCTGTCCCGATCTCCCCCATGTCATTGGAGCACTTGGCTGATCTGTCCCGATCTCCCCCATGTCATTGGAGCACTTGGTTGATCTGTCCCGATCTCCCCCACATCATTGGGGCACTTGGTTGATCTGTCCCGATCTCCCCAATGTCATTGGGGCACTTGGTTGATCTGTCCCGATCTCCCCCATGTCATTGGAGCACTTGGTTGATCTGTCCCGATCTCCCCCATATCATTGGAGCACTTGGTTGATCTGTCCCGATCTCCCCCATGTCATTGGGGCACTTGGTTGATCTGTCCCGATCTCCCCCATATCATTGGAGCACTTGGTTGATCTGTCCCGATCTCCCCCATGTCATTGGAGCACTTGGCTGATCTGTCCCGATCTCCCCCATGTCATTGGGGCACTTGGTTGATCTGTCCCGATCTCCCCCATATCATTGGAGCACTTGGTTGATCTGTCCCGATCTCCCCCACATCATTGGGGCACTTGGTTGATCTGTCCCGATCTCCCCCATGTCATTGGAGCACTTGGTTGATCTGTCCCGATCTCCCCCATGTCATTGGGGCACTTGGTTGATCTGTCCCGATCTCCCCCACATCATTGGGGCACTTGGTTGATCTGTCCCGATCTCCCCCATGTCATTGGAGCACTTGGTTGATCTGTCCCGATCTCCCCCATGTCATTGGAGCACTTGGTTGATCTGTCCCGATCTCCCCCATGTCATTGGGGCACTTGGTTGATCTGTCCCGATCTCCCCCATATCATTGGAGCACTTGGCTGATCTGTCCCGATCTCCCCCATGTCATTGGGGCACTCGGTTGATCTGTCCCGATCTCCCCCATATCATTGGAGCACTTTGTTGATCTGTCCCGATCTCCCCCACATCATTGGGGCACTTGGTTGATCTGTCCCGATCTCCCCCATGTCATTGGAGCACTTGGTTGATCTGTCCCGATCTCCCCCATGTCATTGGAGCACTTGGCTGATCTGTCCCGATCTCCCCCATGTCATTGGAGCAATTGGTTGATGTGTCCCGATCTCCCCCATGTCATTTGAGCACTTGGCTGATCTGTCCCGATCTCCCCCATGTCATTGGGGCACTTGGTTGATCTGTCCCGATCTCCCCCATATCATTGGAGCAGTTGGCTGATCTGTCCCGATCTCCCCCATGTCATTGGAGCACTTGGTTGATCTGTCCCGATCTCCCCCATATCATTGGAGCACTTGGCTGATCTGTCCCGATCTCCCCCATGTCATTGGAGCACTTGGCTGATCTGTCCCGATCTCCCCCATGTCATTGGAGCACTTGGTTGATCTGTCCCGATCTCCCCTATGTCATTGGGGCACTTGGTTGATCTGTCCCGATCTCCCCCATATCATTGGAGTACTTGGCTGATCTGTCCCGATCTCCCCCATGTCATTGGGGCACTTAGTTGACCTGTCCCGATCTCCCCCAGGTCATTGGGGCACTTGGCTGATCTGTCCCGATGTCCCCCATGTCATTGGAGCACGTGGCTGATCTGTCCCGATCTCCCCCATATCATTGGAGCACTTGGCTGATCTGTCCCGATCTCCCCCATGTCATTGGGGCACTTGGTTGATCTGTCCCGATCTCCCCCATGTCATTGGAGCACTTGGCTGATCTGTCCCGATCTCCCCCATGTCATTGGAGCACTTGGCTGATCTGTCCCGATCTCCCCCATGTCATTGGGGCACTTGGTTGATCTGTCCCGATCTCCCCCATATCATTGGAGCACTTGGCTGATCTGTCCCGATCTCCCCCATGTCATTGGAGCACTTGGTTGATCTGTCCCGATCTCCCCCATATCATTGGAGCACTTGGCTGATCTGTCCCGATCTCCCCCATGTCATTGGAGCACTTGGTTGATCTGTCGCGATCTCCCCCACATCATTGGGGCACTTGGTTGATCTGTCACGATCTCCCCCATGTCATTGGAGCACTTGGCTGATCTGTCCCGATCTCCCCCATGTCATTGGAGCACTTGGTTGATCTGTCCCGATCTGCCCCATATCATTGGAGCACTTGGCTGATCTGTCACGATCTCCCCCATGTCATTGGAGCACTTGGTTGATCTGTCCCGATCTCCCCCATGTCATTGGGGCACTTGGTTGATCTGTCACGATCTCCCCCATGTCATTGGAGCACTTGGCTGATCTGTCCCGATCTCCCCCATGTCATTGGAGCACTTGGTTGATCTGTCCCGATCTCCCCCATGTCATTGGAGGACTTGGCTGATCTGTCCCGATCTCCCCCATGTCATTGGGGCACTTGGTTGATCTGTCCCGATCTCCCCCACATCATTGGGGCACTTGGTTGATCTGTCCCGATCTCCCCCATATCATTGGAGCACTTGGTTGATCTGTCCCGATCTCCCCCATGTCATTGGGGCACTTGGTTGATCTGTCCCGATCTCCCCCACATCATTGGGGCACTTGGTTGATCTGTCCCGATCTCCCCCATGTCATTGGGGCACTTGGTTGATCTGTCCCGATCTCCCCCACATCATTGGGGCACTTGGTTGATCTGTCCCGATCTCCCCCATATCATTGGAGCACTTGGTTGATCTGTCCCGATCTCCCCCATGTCATTGGGGCACTTGGTTGATCTGTCCCGATCTCCCCCACATCATTGGGGCACTTGGTTGATCTGTCCCGATCTCCCCCATGTCATTGGAGCACTTGTCTGATCTGTCCCGATCTCCCCCATGTCATTGGGGCACTTGGTTGATCTGTCCCGATCTCCCCCACATCATTAGGGCACTTGGTTGATCTGTACCGATCTCCCCCATGTCATTGGAGCACTTGGCTGATCTGTCCCGATCTCCCCCATGTCATTGGGGCACTTGGTTGATCTGTCCCGATCTCCCCCATATCATTGGAGCACTTGGTTGATCTGTCCCGATCTCCCCCACATCATTGGGGCACTTGGTTGATCTGTCCCGATCTCCCCCATGTCATTGGGGCACTTGGTTGATCTGTCCCGATCTCCCCCACATCATTGGGGCACTTGGTTGATCTGTCCCGATCTCCCCCATGTCATTGGAGCACTTGGTTGATCTGTCCCGATCTCCCCCATGTCATTGGGGCACTTGGTTGATCTGTCCCGATCTCCCCCACATCATTGGGGCACTTGGTTGATCTGTCCCGATCTCCCCCACATCATTGGGGCACTTGGTTGATCTGTCCCGATCTCCCCCATGTCATTGGGGCACTTGGTTGATCTGTCCCGATCTCCCCCACATCATTGGGGCACTTGGTTGATCTGTCCCGATCTCCCCCATGTCATTGGAGCACTTGGTTGATCTGTCCCGATCTCCCCCATGTCATTGGGGCACTTGGTTGATCTGTCCCGATCTCCCCCATGTCATTGGAGCACTTGGCTGATCTGTCCCGATCTCCCCCATGTCATTGGAGCACTTGGTTGATCTGTCCCGATCTCCCCCACATCATTGGGGCACTTGGTTGATCTGTCCCGATCTCCCCCATGTCATTGGGGCACTTGGTTGATCTGTCCCGATCTCCCCCACATCATTGGGGCACTTGGTTGATCTGTCCCGATCTCCCCCATATCATTGGAGCACTTGGTTGATCTGTCCCGATCTCCCCCATGTCATTGGAGCACTTGGTTGATCTGTCGCGATCTCCCCCACATCATTGGGGCACTTGGTTGATCTGTCACGATCTCCCCCATGTCATTGGAGCACTTGGCTGATCTGTCCCGATCTCCCCCATGTCATTGGAGCACTTGGTTGATCTGTCCCGATCTGCCCCATATCATTGGAGCACTTGGCTGATCTGTCACGATCTCCCCCATGTCATTGGAGCACTTGGTTGATCTGTCCCGATCTCCCCCATGTCATTGGGGCACTTGGTTGATCTGTCACGATCTCCCCCATGTCATTGGAGCACTTGGCTGATCTGTCCCGATCTCCCCCATGTCATTGGAGCACTTGGTTGATCTGTCCCGATCTCCCCCATGTCATTGGAGGACTTGGCTGATCTGTCCCGATCTCCCCCATGTCATTGGGGCACTTGGTTGATCTGTCCCGATCTCCCCCACATCATTGGGGCACTTGGTTGATCTGTCCCGATCTCCCCCATATCATTGGAGCACTTGGTTGATCTGTCCCGATCTCCCCCATGTCATTGGGGCACTTGGTTGATCTGTCCCGATCTCCCCCACATCATTGGGGCACTTGGTTGATCTGTCCCGATCTCCCCCATGTCATTGGGGCACTTGGTTGATCTGTCCCGATCTCCCCCACATCATTGGGGCACTTGGTTGATCTGTCCCGATCTCCCCCATATCATTGGAGCACTTGGTTGATCTGTCCCGATCTCCCCCATGTCATTGGGGCACTTGGTTGATCTGTCCCGATCTCCCCCACATCATTGGGGCACTTGGTTGATCTGTCCCGATCTCCCCCATGTCATTGGAGCACTTGTCTGATCTGTCCCGATCTCCCCCATGTCATTGGGGCACTTGGTTGATCTGTCCCGATCTCCCCCACATCATTGGGGCACTTGGTTGATCTGTACCGATCTCCCCCATGTCATTGGAGCACTTGGCTGATCTGTCCCGATCTCCCCCATGTCATTGGGGCACTTGGTTGATCTGTCCCGATCTCCCCCATATCATTGGAGCACTTGGTTGATCTGTCCCGATCTCCCCCACATCATTGGGGCACTTGGTTGATCTGTCCCGATCTCCCCCACATCATTGGGGCACTTGGTTGATCTGTCCCGATCTCCCCCATGTCATTGGAGCACTTGGTTGATCTGTCCCGATCTCCCCCATGTCATTGGGGCACTTGGTTGATCTGTCCCGATCTCCCCCATGTCATTGGAGCACTTGGCTGATCTGTCCCGATCTCCCCCATGTCATTGGAGCACTTGGTTGATCTGTCCCGATCTCCCCCACATCATTGGGGCACTTGGTTGATCTGTCCCGATCTCCCCCATGTCATTGGGGCACTTGGTTGATCTGTCCCGATCTCCCCCACATCATTGGGGCACTTGGTTGATCTGTCCCGATCTCCCCCATATCATTGGAGCACTTGGTTGATCTGTCCCGATCTCCCCCATGTCATTGGGGCACTTGGTTGATCTGTCCCGATCTCCCCCACATCATTGGGGCACTTGGTTGATCTGTCCCGATCTCCCCCATGTCATTGGAGCACTTGGCTGATCTGTCCCGATCTCCCCCATGTCATTGGAGCACTTGGTTGATCTGTCCCGATCTCCCCCACATCATTGGGGCACTTGGTTGATCTGTCCCGATCTCCCCAATGTCATTGGGGCACTTGGTTGATCTGTCCCGATCTCCCCCATGTCATTGGAGCACTTGGTTGATCTGTCCCGATCTCCCCCATATCATTGGAGCACTTGGTTGATCTGTCCCGATCTCCCCCATGTCATTGGGGCACTTGGTTGATCTGTCCCGATCTCCCCCATATCATTGGAGCACTTGGCTGATCTGTCCCGATCTCCCCCATGTCATTGGGGCACTTGGTTGATCTGTCCCGATCTCCCCCATATCATTGGAGCACTTTGTTGATCTGTCCCGATCTCCCCCACATCATTGGGGCACTTGGTTGATCTGTCCCGATCTCCCCCATGTCATTGGAGCACTTGGTTGATCTGTCCCGATCTCCCCCATGTCATTGGAGCACTTGGCTGATCTGTCCCGATCTCCCCCATGTCATTGGAACACTTGGTTGATCTGTCCCGATCTCCCCCATGTCATTGGAGCACTTGGCTGATCTGTCCCGATCTCCCCCATGTCATTGGGGCACTTGGTTGATCTGTCCCGATCTCCCCCATATCATTGGAGCACTTGGTTGATCTGTCCCGATCTCCCCCACATCATTGGGGCACTTGGTTGATCTGTCCCGATCTCCCCCATGTCATTGGAGCACTTGGTTGATCTGTCCCGATCTCCCCCATGTCATTGGGGCACTTGGTTGATCTGTCCCGATCTCCCCCACATCATTGGGGCACTTGGTTGATCTGTCCCGATCTCCCCCATGTCATTGGAGCACTTGGTTGATCTGTCCCGATCTCCCCCATGTCATTGGAGCACTTGGTTGATCTGTCCCGATCTCCCCCATGTCATTGGGGCACTTGGTTGATCTGTCCCGATCTCCCCCATATCATTGGAGCACTTGGCTGATCTGTCCCGATCTCCCCCATGTCATTGGGGCACTCGGTTGATCTGTCCCGATCTCCCCCATATCATTGGAGCACTTTGTTGATCTGTCCCGATCTCCCCCACATCATTGGGGCACTTGGTTGATCTGTCCCGATCTCCCCCATGTCATTGGAGCACTTGGTTGATCTGTCCCGATCTCCCCCATGTCATTGGAGCACTTGGCTGATCTGTCCCGATCTCCCCCATGTCATTGGAGCAATTGGTTGATCTGTCCCGATCTCCCCCAGGTCATTGGGGCACTTGGCTGATCTGTCCCGATCTCCCCCAGGTCATTGGGGCACTTGGCTGATCTGTCCCGATCTCCCCCACATCATTGGGGCACTTGGTTGATCTGTCCCGATCTCCCCCATGTCATTGGAGCACTTGGTTGATCTGTCCCGATCTCCCCCATGTCATTGGAGCACTTGGCTGATCTGTCCCGATCTCCCCCATGTCATTGGAGCAATTGGTTGATCTGTCCCGATCTCCCCCATGTCATTTGAGCACTTGGCTGATCTGTCCCGATCTCCCCCATGTCATTGGGGCACTTGGTTGATCTGTCCCGATCTCTCCCATATCATTGGAGCACTTGGTTGATCTGTCCCGATCTCCCCCACATCATTGGGGCACTTGGTTGATCTGTCCCGATCTCCCCCATGTCATTGGAGCACTTGGCTGATCTGTCCCGATCTCCCCCACATCATTGGGGCACTTGGTTGATCTGTCCCGATCTCCCCCAGGTCATTGGGGCACTTGGCTGATCTGTCCCGATCTCCCCCATGTCATTGGGGCACTTGGTTGATCTGTCCCGATCTCCCCCATATCATTGGAGCACTTGGCTGATCTGTCCCGATCTCCCCCATGTCATTGGAGCACTTGGTTGATCTGTCCCGATCTCCCCCATGTCATTGGAGCACTTGGCTGATCTGTCCCGATCTCCCCCATGTCATTGGGGCACTTGGTTGATCTGTCCCGATCTCCCCCATATCATTGGAGCACTTGGTTGATCTGTCCCGATCTCCCCCATGTCATTGGAGCACTTGGCTGATCTGTCCCGATCTCCCCCATGTCATTGGGGCACTTGGTTGATCTGTCCCGATCTCCCCCATATCATTGGAGCACTTGGTTGATATGTCCCGATCTCCCCCATGTCATTGGGGCACTTGGTTGATCTGTCCCGATCTCCCCCACATCATTGGGGCACTTGGTTGATCTGTCCCGATCTCCCCCATATCATTGGAGCACTTGGTTGATATGTCCCGATCTCCCCCATGTCATTGGGGCACTTGGTTGATCTGTCCCGATCTCCCCCACATCATTGGGGCACTTGGTTGATCTGTCCCGATCTCCCCCATGTCATTGGAGCACTTGGCTGATCTGTCCCGATCTCCCCCATATCATTGGGGCACTTGGTTGATCTGTCCCGATCTCCCCCATATCATTGGAGCACTTGGTTGATCTGTCCCGATCTCCCCCACATCATTGGGGCACTTGGTTGATCTGTCCCGATCTCCCCCATGTCATTGGAGCACTTGGCTGATCTGTCCCGATCTCCCCCATGTCATTGGAGCACTTGGTTGATCTGTCCCGATCTCCCCCACATCATTGGGGCACTTGGTTGATCTGTCCCGATCTCCCCAATGTCATTGGGGCACTTGGTTGATCTGTCCCGATCTCCCCCATGTCATTGGAGCACTTGGTTGATCTGTCCCGATCTCCCCCATATCATTGGAGCACTTGGTTGATCTGTCCCGATCTCCCCCATGTCATTGGGGCACTTGGTTGATCTGTCCCGATCTCCCCCATATCATTGGAGCACTTGGCTGATCTGTCCCGATCTCCCCCATGTCATTGGGGCACTTGGTTGATCTGTCCCGATCTCCCCCATATCATTGGAGCACTTTGTTGATCTGTCCCGATCTCCCCCACATCATTGGGGCACTTGGTTGATCTGTCCCGATCTCCCCCATGTCATTGGAGCACTTGGTTGATCTGTCCCGATCTCCCCCATGTCATTGGAGCACTTGGCTGATCTGTCCCGATCTCCCCCATGTCATTGGAACACTTGGTTGATCTGTCCCGATCTCCCCCATGTCATTGGAGCACTTGGCTGATCTGTCCCGATCTCCCCCATGTCATTGGGGCACTTGGTTGATCTGTCCCGATCTCCCCCATATCATTGGAGCACTTGGTTGATCTGTCCCGATCTCCCCCACATCATTGGGGCACTTGGTTGATCTGTCCCGATCTCCCCCATGTCATTGGAGCACTTGGTTGATCTGTCCCGATCTCCCCCATGTCATTGGGGCACTTGGTTGATCTGTCCCGATCTCCCCCACATCATTGGGGCACTTGGTTGATCTGTCCCGATCTCCCCCATGTCATTGGAGCACTTGGTTGATCTGTCCCGATCTCCCCCATGTCATTGGAGCACTTGGTTGATCTGTCCCGATCTCCCCCATGTCATTGGGGCACTTGGTTGATCTGTCCCGATCTCCCCCATATCATTGGAGCACTTGGCTGATCTGTCCCGATCTCCCCCATGTCATTGGGGCACTCGGTTGATCTGTCCCGATCTCCCCCATATCATTGGAGCACTTTGTTGATCTGTCCCGATCTCCCCCACATCATTGGGGCACTTGGTTGATCTGTCCCGATCTCCCCCATGTCATTGGAGCACTTGGTTGATCTGTCCCGATCTCCCCCATGTCATTGGAGCACTTGGCTGATCTGTCCCGATCTCCCCCATGTCATTGGAGCAATTGGTTGATCTGTCCCGATCTCCCCCAGGTCATTGGGGCACTTGGCTGATCTGTCCCGATCTCCCCCAGGTCATTGGGGCACTTGGCTGATCTGTCCCGATCTCCCCCACATCATTGGGGCACTTGGTTGATCTGTCCCGATCTCCCCCATGTCATTGGAGCACTTGGTTGATCTGTCCCGATCTCCCCCATGTCATTGGAGCACTTGGCTGATCTGTCCCGATCTCCCCCATGTCATTGGAGCAATTGGTTGATCTGTCCCGATCTCCCCCATGTCATTTGAGCACTTGGCTGATCTGTCCCGATCTCCCCCATGTCATTGGGGCACTTGGTTGATCTGTCCCGATCTCTCCCATATCATTGGAGCACTTGGTTGATCTGTCCCGATCTCCCCCACATCATTGGGGCACTTGGTTGATCTGTCCCGATCTCCCCCATGTCATTGGAGCACTTGGCTGATCTGTCCCGATCTCCCCCACATCATTGGGGCACTTGGTTGATCTGTCCCGATCTCCCCCAGGTCATTGGGGCACTTGGCTGATCTGTCCCGATCTCCCCCATGTCATTGGGGCACTTGGTTGATCTGTCCCGATCTCCCCCATATCATTGGAGCACTTGGCTGATCTGTCCCGATCTCCCCCATGTCATTGGAGCACTTGGTTGATCTGTCCCGATCTCCCCCATGTCATTGGAGCACTTGGCTGATCTGTCCCGATCTCCCCCATGTCATTGGGGCACTTGGTTGATCTGTCCCGATCTCCCCCATATCATTGGAGCACTTGGTTGATCTGTCCCGATCTCCCCCATGTCATTGGAGCACTTGGCTGATCTGTCCCGATCTCCCCCATGTCATTGGGGCACTTGGTTGATCTGTCCCGATCTCCCCCATATCATTGGAGCACTTGGTTGATATGTCCCGATCTCCCCCATGTCATTGGGGCACTTGGTTGATCTGTCCCGATCTCCCCCACATCATTGGGGCACTTGGTTGATCTGTCCCGATCTCCCCCATATCATTGGAGCACTTGGTTGATATGTCCCGATCTCCCCCATGTCATTGGGGCACTTGGTTGATCTGTCCCGATCTCCCCCACATCATTGGGGCACTTGGTTGATCTGTCCCGATCTCCCCCATGTCATTGGAGCACTTGGCTGATCTGTCCCGATCTCCCCCATATCATTGGGGCACTTGGTTGATCTGTCCCGATCTCCCCCATATCATTGGAGCACTTGGTTGATCTGTCCCGATCTCCCCCACATCATTGGGGCACTTGGTTGATCTGTCCCGATCTCCCCCATGTCATTGGAGCACTTGGCTGATCTGTCCCGATCTCCCCCACATCATTGGAGCACTTGGCTGATCTGTCCCGATCTCCCCCATTTCATTGGGGCTCTTGGCCGATCTACCCGGATCTCCCCCATGTCATTGGGGCAGGTCGCGGATCTGCCCATCACTTTTGTGTGCGCTGGGTATCCCGCATCCTCCTCCACCACCTGCCTCGGGCGCCGTCCACCCACACCACTGTGCGTCCGTCTCCCTGCCGGACTGTCGCCTGCAGCATAAGAAGTTGTTGGACGGAATGTTCTTGGCATTGGTTTGTGTTTGACGCGGCCCTTGACTGGCGCAGCGTCAACACACACCCCTGATCAGGGGTCGCGGACATTTGCGATGCCGCACGACATCGTGTGCCCCGTGTACCCCCTTGCCCTCCACCAGTGGCACCACTGCCCACCCCTTGACGCTCTTCAGGAGCGTCTCCATCATCCGCCGGCTCTGCTCCTGCTGCCTGCGGGTGGGTGTTCCTCCCTTGTCATTCACATATCAACGGGTTCTTCGGGTGTCCCATTCAAAAAAACACCCGAAAAATACACGAACTTTGCTAAACTGGACCCAACTCCCCATACTCTTTTTTCGCCTTTTTTCAGCGTTTTTTCCCCGGGGGCCCTCGCTACCAGTCACAGCTCGTCAGTCAGTGAGGGGAAGTGGGCTGTAGCTCACTTTTTCTCACTCAGTCACATCTGGTAGCGAAGGCCCCCCCCCGATTTTTTTTTATTTTTCTGGAAAATCGGGAAGAATCGTCACCCCCCTTATGGCCCATTGCAGGCTGTCGGAACCGTGCGACTGCCCGCTCGCGGGTAAACAAACGCCAGTTTTTTTAAAGTGATTTTTGCCAGTTACGAGCGACGAAGCGTAGCGACGTTGCGAGGTAACAACAGAAAACGTACGACTGAAGCTTTAGGATTAACACCTTCATGCCACTTCACAGGGCCCCAACATAGCCTTGATACAGAAGTGTGCGCTCAACGAATTGTAGTCCGAACTGTTCTCCCACAGTTGCTGGGCGGGGTGTTCCTACCATAAAGCGAAATGAGACGGTTTTCGGCACCACCTCTCCCCTCCAACCCCCTTCGCCCACCGCGACCTAATACCTAACGCCACCGGATACCGAAACCGGTATAATTGCTCCAAACTCCTTCCAAACCTGATCCTCCGATTCTTTCGCGCGGGGATTGTATCAGTATTTCTCAGCGACCCCTCTTTCCCCCGACCCGTGTTCCCTGCCACCCCAGACCACAGAGCTTGTCGGGCACTGCCTGGTGCCCCCAGCACCCGGGATCACCCTCCCTGCCTCCCGTGTATGTTAGGTGGGAGGGCTTGTTGATGCCATGTTGACAGAGCCTGTTGACCATATCCACTGGCCCCGGATGACGTAGTCGTCTCTTTTTGAAAGGCGCGCTGACCCTTGAAACGCTTCGCGCGGGGACATGGTTAGCCACCTTGGAAAGCTGCACTACCTCTGTGCAGTAGGGTGTCTAGTGGATGTGCATGTCAACTGTGGTAGAGTGCAAATCTGAAGAGAAGAGAAGAGCCTAAAGAGTATTCGGCAATCGCGAGAACACCCCACACACCTGTAGCGCGTGGTGATGCACTGCAAGGATTTGTACGGGCACAGTTTGCTGCTTTGTGACCACAACTCTCAAAAAAATACAGGAGATTATATATGGGTCGATTTTTTTTGCTCCCCCCCCCCTAAATCCGAAAACAATTTTTCGGAAAATTAGGGGACCCCCCCTTGTCAGATGGGACCCACCCAGGGAAAATACCGAGTTTTGGATGTCCAGGATACCCCCACACCCACTGTGGGACACCAAAAGCGCCCCAGAAGAGCCCAGAAATGCCAAAAAATGGGTCAAAACTGGTCCCCCAGCCCTATGGGTGTTCAGAGGGAAATGGGTGAAAAAAAGCCGATGTTCCCAGTTTGATCGCAGTTCTGATCAAGACATTGGCTCAGGACTGGCCTCGTGGCTCCAGCGCAACCCTGTGGGATCAGCCGATGTTCAGAACAGCGATCAAACTGGAAACATCGGCTTTTTTTTCCCGCACACTCGTGTGAGCAGATAGTCACCCACCACAGCAAGCATCCAAACTGCTCTATACACTAACCCCACCCTTCATCAGGCTCAGAGTGTGATCAGTTCAGGGTTTTGTGTGTAGAAGCGTCAACGCAACAAACAAAAGGAAATTCATCAGAGCGGTTGTAGCTGTGAAGTGATAGGGCGCTTTCACCCATTTCCCTCTGAACACCCATAGGGCTGGGGGACCAGTTTTGACCCATTTTTTTTAACTTCGTTCCCGTCCCCTTCCGTTGTGCGCTACGTCGTTGTAGCGTTGGCTCACTCGTGTGCTTCTTTCCGGGGTCGGGTCAGGGATAGTGCCCTGTGTGGTGCCGTTTTTTCCCGCAGTGCGGGTGGGTTGCCGTGCGTCTACACGGAGACACCTCCCCATTATATGCCAAAGTTTTTGTGTTGAGACGTTTTGACCTGATATGGCAAAGGTCCTGTTCGTTGGTTTCCCCCTGGTCTGTCGCGCCCATCAGGGTGCGTGGACAGGGCCCGTACTTTGTTTTCATTCGTGTTCTGTGATTTGTGACCAACCCGCCCCTTGCCCGCCCGGTTGAGGTCCGGCTAGGGCTGGGGGACCAGTTTTGACCCATTTTTTGGCATTTCTGGGCTCTTCTGGGGCGCTTTTGGTGTCCCACAGTGGGTGTGGGGGTATCCTGGACATCCAAAACTCGGTATTTTCCCTGGGTGGGTCCCATCTGACAAGGGGGGGTCCCCTAATTTTCCGAAAAATCGTTTTCGGATTTAGGGGGGGGGAGCAAAAAAAATCCACCCATATGTTCTCTCAGATATGGCTTTCTCTTGCATCCCTTTTCGGCCGTACTGATAACCGCAACAGGTCTCCGAGGCCAAAAGTCTCTGAATGACCTGTGTCTGCCTGGAATGTGTGGCCCTGGATCTACGACACTGCCAGTCTGAATCCTGCCCTCCCGGAGGCTGTGTGGCTGCGTTGCGCAGGCAAGAATTCAAATTCCATGCCCTTCTCTTCAAGCTCAGTCCTCCAACCCAAAACCCCAACCTAACTCCACACCCTCGGTTTCGCTTCGTGCCTTGCGCATGGGATGTTGCCCAGCCGGATTGAGACTCGGCGTGGCCACCGAGCGGGCACCTGGCGCGATAAAGGGCGCAGACATATTATTTTGTCGGAGTCGACATCAAGAGTGTTCCGCATGGTGTTTGTGCTGGTCAGGCTGCAACACGTTGCCAAGAAGCGACAAAAACATATACAAGCGAAGACAGCTGATACATCAACGGAACTGCGAATATAAGCTCCAAAAAAATCAGTTGAATCGGTCGAGACTGGTATAATACGTCTGCCCCTCCCCTTTAGTTATCCGCTGATCACGCATTTTTTTTGTTGAAGGAAATGAGATATCGTGAATCCGCCTCGACTGTCCCTGCCTTGCTGGTGAAAGGCATCCACAGAACATACAATAGGCGGTCGCCCTCCCTCCCCCACACGGTGGCCTAGTCAGGGTTTTGACCAGGTGGATTGACCAGGGGGGGTTGCAGCCCATTTTGCCCTGGTCATGATCAAGTCACTGGCCAAGCCCTTCGTTGACCAGGGGCAGGCCTGGCCAAAACCCTGGCTAGGCCACCGTGCACACACACACGCAACCCTCTCTCTCTCTCTCCCTCCCCACAGGTCGCAGAAGGAAGCCCGACACAAGCAAATTGTTCTATCCCTTGCCCCCATCTCCCCCTCTCTTCACCACCTAAGCAATGCAGGGGCCTAGCCTCACCACCTTCCACACCACTGGCCGATCCCCACCTCACCACCGAGCCTTTGACGGCACCTCAGTTAGAGAGGAGGGGGGAGGGAGGGGAGGGGTTGGAGGTGCGATGTTCTACCGACCCCCCAACCCCAACCCTCACCCTCCCCACTCCACCTCTCGCCCTCACTCTTGTCTGCGTAGTAGCCTCCCTGTTTTCCACCCACCCACCGCCTTTCCTCTTGGAGGAGGAAGGGGGTGGGTGGGTTAGTCAGATGGGGTGATACCGTCGAGGGAGCATCGCCTCTGAACACCGCAATGGTCTGCAGTGGAAGAATTTTTGGAAGAACAGCTGGGTGCGCAAACAATCTTGATTGTGGCAGTAAGCAATAGGCTGTTTGCAACATACATAATTCCATGAACAGGTAGATTGTATACAGTGTTTTCGCTTGGAAGATTTGGGGTGAAAAATCTTCAAAAAAAAATAAAAAAGCTGGAAATCCCAGGAAGATATCTTCCTGGGGGAAAAAGAAAAAAAATCTGGTCGCCAGATTTTTTCCTGTTTTTTTTTTGGGGGGGCTTTTTGGCGGCCTGACGGTGACTTCTGGACCGAATCCGACTGGTTTTTTGGCACGGCTTCCAATCCCGTGCATGGGATACGCACAAGAACAGATGTTCACTACCGTGGCCTCCGGCGGCTGGGGGGCTCCGCCCCCCAGACCCCCCTGTGGCATGTACCTGTCAGTTGCCAAGGCCTGAGCACATGCGGCGTCACATCTTCAGGAGACGCGAGCCCATGCTGATGTGTCGAATCATGTGTCCGTGTGCCTGTTGGGGGGGGGGAAAGTGACCCCAAACCCCAATTTTGGTGTTCCTCCAACGCCCAGAGGTCAGCACGAGCGCTGTTCCCTGGAGGGGGGAAAATACTGGGCGGGGTGGGTGGAAGAGTAAAAATCTTCCTGGGTCTGGCCCCCCCTGGAAGATTAGCGAAAACCCTGATTGTATAGTGCGCACAAACAAAAGGAATGCTTCTTCACACTAAAAGAAGGCTCGTGGCAGCGTTCGGTGTCCTGCCCGCATGCACTGGAATAGCACACCAGTGGACCAACACTACAACGACGTACACACAGCGAGGGGGGGGGGGGACGGAACGAAGTTAAAAAGAATGCAAACTCCAAGTCTTTTTCCCACGTAGTGTGACGCCTTACCTTGTATGAGGTGGATCGCTGGTGTGCTCTGAGCTACATAACCCCGACCCGATCTGGTGTCCCTGAAGAGGCAAAATTATGCACTTCTTACGTAGTTTCTGTTCGAGTCTCAGGGGCGCCACAATCGGTTTATATTGTTAAACCCTGTGCCTGGAATTTTGTCCAAAAAATATCACGTTTTCGCACAAGGCAAAAAATGGTCAAAAAACCCGAAAATCGGGTTTGTAGGGTGTAGGTCCCCTGTCTGAAAATGCAAAATATGGCCCCGCAGGTGCCCCCAGAGTGATTTAAAATTGGAAAATCGACATTTTCCACCTACGGGAAATCCCCCAAAATAGGGGGTCCCCAGCCACGATCCCCAAAAAAATGTCCCGCGCGCCTCTAAGGCACTCTGGATTTTTATTATGTCATCCAGATGTCACATCTGGGTCCAGGAACACCGGTTTTTGGCCTCAGGAAGTCGAAAAATATGTGTGGAAATTTTTATTCCTGACCAGGATCACCTAAAAGGCCGATTTCCCCTGTTTACACATGGGGGATTTCATGCAACGCCCGCTCGTGTGCTGAGTGTGCTAGCCGCGACGTGGACGCGGTGGCCCTCTTCCTCCCAGAAGCCACCGATCTTCCTCATCCAACTTCACCTCCGGATGTACGCGGCACGTGCTTGGGTTGTCCTGTCGCAGTGCAGCAGAAGTTCCTGTGCACTGCTGCCCAAGCCATTTCGGCTGCAAGGAATATGCCACGCAGAGTAACCTGGTATCGCGTGACCAGCTCGTGAGGCTTGGTGCCCCGAATCGAATCGATAGGCTGCGAGGTGCATTGCCTCGGTCAGTTGATGTCCTTGCGTGTGCATTTTTGTGCACAACAGTCCCTTGGGTATCTGCAGCGCAGGTGCCTGCACTGGACCAGGACTCCTGATTTACCTCTGGCACTTGTTGATCGGGACGGATGCGGCGACATGCCACGGTGCCCATGGATAGCCATGCCGGCACGAAAGTACGTTCACGACGGTTGATTACCATTGCTGCACTCTGTCAGAACCCGAAGGGTCTCAGCACACCTGAACGCCCACCAGGCCCCCCAGCAGGGGGTGAAACCAAAGGCTCCCCCCTGGGGTTTTTTGACCCAAAATTTTCGAATTCGACATGTCCCCGGGATTTCCACTATGTCGCAGATTTCGACCATTGGGTCAAGAAAACCTAAAAATCTAGGGGGGAGGTGCTGAAGGATTGCACTGAAAATTTTATCTAACTCGGTCAAAATTCCAGGCACAGGGTTTTACCAGTTACGTGCGACGAAGCGTCGCGAAGTAACGAAGGAAATCGTGCGACTAAATCTTCCACTTCACAGGGGCTTACACAACCTTTGACTCAGGAGTGTGCGCTCAACGAAAAGTAGCCCGGATTTGCCGTTGTGCAGTTGCTGGGCAGGGTGTTTCTCTGATGATAGCGCAGTGAGTACGATATACTCTCCCAACGACAGGTGCTTTTGTCAGGCAAGAATGCAACAACAGGGGAAGTGCTAGGTGATTGCCGCCACACAGTCTCATCGCGCCTGCCAAATCACACACCGCATTTCAGCAGGCGATTCTTTCTGTGTGTTTCATGCGATCAACGGGACAAAAATATATCATTTTTCTCGTTTACCTTTCGTATTCTCCATGAATGGTCCTGCGCGAACCCCCCGCCAGTTGCATTTTGTTCAATCCACCCTCAACCAAGCTTGCTTTGTCACAGCGAAAGATCCAGTGGATGCGCACGGCCTGCGTGGTGTGTTTTGATGCAGCAACAGAACACCACCGGGTCAAAGCGGCACCCCTCCCTTCCGCAGGGGCTACAACAGCACTGCCGCTCGTGCGCACAAACAACACGGACCTCCTCACGACAGCGGGTCGGCAGTAGAAGATGTGCGGGCAAAGGTATTCTCCATCGTGAAACTTTCGGTCAAGTTTGGTGATCTTCTCCTATGCCAAAGATAGGATGAAATACACCCAACTATGAACCGTTTTCGCCGCCGTGTCGAAGACCCCCCCGCATATATTGCAGTTTGATGGATCCGATGATTCATTGTATGTTGAGGCTGTTCGGCTGTTCTGCCCCCTCCATTAGGCCGGCATAGTGTGGTTTGGCACCACACCCTGTGCCTGGCACAAGAACACAGGGACGGTACTTCGTCTCACAAGAAGGCTGGGGGAGGAGGGAGTGGGGAGGGGGGGGGGGGTTCACACACAGCAAGAGTCTTGTCACATTGAAAAAGATAGTTGGCAGCGCTTGGGGTGACAAAATGCAATCTACCTTGCCTTGATGCTATGACTGTGCGCACATTCACATCGTCATCAGGGGAACCATGTGAGGTTTGTTCACCCGGGTTTGGCGCACAAACAACATCGATATTTTTTGTTAGTTCGGCGTAGCCAACTGAGGAAACTTTCTGTGCCTTTAGCTGGATCGTGCGTCCCCACTCACACCACTTCATCAGACCGGGGAGTGGTGTACACAAAGAGTGGGGTCTGCGAGCCAACAAAACAACTTTCGGCAGCAATTGGTTTGTTGTCTTGTTTTGCTGTCATTTTACGATCCAGCGGGGGCACAGATATTATTTTCGTAGGCATCTCCCCACCCCCGACAAACCTGGGAGACTCGCCTTCCACTCTCTTTCGCTCTCGGCAATCAAAACACCCCCGCATTTAAACAGATGCAGGGTCATGCGGGGCGATCCCTTTACAAGTCATAGCAACAGGTTCAAATCTTACAGCAGCTGTGGGGGATGTACTTTCGAAAATGCCTCCCACCGATGCACGACCCCTCCCATCCCCCCCTTGCATACTGCTCTGTCCAGAATCAGGCGGGCTGGGCGATGTGTTTAAGGAACGAAGGAACATTGCTCTAGCTGATCTCTGGAAGACTGGCTGGGGGTGGTGTGTAGCGAAGCCTGATATCCTGACGAGAAGGTTAGGTGGCTTGTGGCATGGTCGTCAACATGTTGTCAGCGTTCTCTCCACAGCTCAAGACGCACAATTCTATGTCGGCGGCTCCAACATGAAGACATGCAGAAGGCCACCCATTTCCCACCCGATGTTTGCACGCCTCCGGGTCCACCAATGTGTGTCTGAATAACCCTGTGTTCAATGCAGGCGCAGGTCTTGGAATAATCTTCTCGATTCAAGTTTGCTGGTGTTCAGCCTGAGAAAGGAGTATTTTCCAAAAAAAATGTGCCATGCGTGGGGTGTGTGTATTGAAGCAAGAACGTATCCCAGAGTATCGAGATTCTTTTGGAATGGCGTCTCGCTTTCCGGAGAATACTCGTGGCAGCATCCGGTATTCTGCACACCTGCGCTCGCATGTGCCCTTCGTACAAACAAAGAATGCAAACCCCCAAGTCTTATCGAGAATGCTCGGGAAAGCTTCTCAAACTACCACGTTCAAGACATCATGTTGCAAGGGAAAATCCTCGTTTTCCGGAAACCCCTCCCCCGCTACCCATGCGCCCCAAATGCTCCAAACTCACGCCTGGGATAGCCTCTCCCACGCACCGTTGTGGGCGAGTCCCTGCCACGCGCAAGAGGGGCAGGCGTCGTCTTCGGGGGTGGGGTAGCGTTTGAACCTATGTACCCAGATGTTGTGAGAGGTGGTGTTGTGCACTGCGGGTTCCTGATCTGACCCTCACTAAAAAAGGTGCCACCCCGAGACTTTCCAGGGAATGAACGGTGTTCGTATGGTACCCCTGAAAAGATTCGAGGAACGGCGTGAAAAAAAAGGGGGGGCCTCTGCAGAGAAGCTCCGCCAAAAAAAATGACTGCGGGAAATTGCGGACGATGGAACAACGACGTAAATCAGTCTTTTCAGGGCACCATCGTGCTGGTCATGATGTAACATGTTGTCAAAAAAGTGAGAAATGACTCGCGTGCACCCAGCGGGAGTTCCAAGTGAGATTATAGCTGCCGCCACGCTGTGAGATTTCACTTGCCCCCCACAGATCGATCCTGTGCGGCTCACGCAAAACACATGGCAGGCCACATCCTGTGGGGTGTTGCGATCTCGGTTCATTCTGCATGTGGGGGTATCTCGCATCCACCCTGACCTTCCTCTGATTTATATCCCCACCCACGACCACCCCTTGAATGAATTTAAAGACGGCCTTTGGGGGCCCTCGCTACCAGTCACGGCTCGTCACAGCTCGTCGTCAGCCAGTGAGGGGAAGTGGGCCGTGGCTCACTTTTTCTCACTCAGTCACACTTGGTAGCGAAGGCCCCCTTTCCTTGGGATTTGATCAATCCCGCCCGCCCCTAAACCCCACCCCTGTGCAACATACCTGATGTAGTGAAGACAAAAAGGGGGGGGGGGCAAAAACAAACGATTGATCCAGGTTGTTTTGGGAAGCGTTGCTTCTCCTCACCACCCTCGGCAATATCCCCCCCCCCCCCACCCATAACGAGTGAAGGGTGATCATTCTTGTGCTCCCTTCAATTTCGATTTCACTACCCCCACCCTCTCCCTCAAAGGGCCAGCATAAACATGGCGCCACGCACCTCCCCCCCTTCCCCCTTCCCCCCCACCCCCATCTACCTCCCTCTCGAACTTACCTCACGCCACCCCCCCCCCCCTTACCTCCCCGACCATACTTCTCAAGACTATTTCCCAAGCTCGCTCCCCCAAGCTGTGTGGTGGATGTTTCCTTCGTGCCGATGGACTTGCCTGCCCCATGCCGCTTCTCGCATTTTCTACAGGCCAGTCTGAACTGGCCTGCAAAATTTCCTTCCGGCGGCGGTTCTGGGGACTGCGCGAAAGACAGGCCGTAAGAAATCCACTGAGGAGGTCTTTCAGTCTCTCATGTCAAAAGTGCGTCAGGCCGACAACCGATACAGTTCGGCGGGCCTGCTTTTCTGCATGTTGGAACGAACCCCTCCCACTGTGACTTGGTGGACTTCACCCCCCCTTCCCACTCACGTCTCTCTACTGTATGATATGGCCCTGTTGTGTTTCCCCCTTCTGCCGGTGATGCCTCGCATCTCTTTCCGGCAAAATGCCCCCTGGACCCCGCTCTCAGCAGGGCTCGAGATTCAGGCTGTCTTGTGTGTTCCTTGTGGTTATCCGTGGGTGGCCACTTCCTGCTGTGGGCTTTGCACAAGCAGCAGGATGTGTAATCTGCCAAAAAAAAACTCTTGATTTCAAAGTGAAAATATGAGGGGTGTGGGTCATATCTCAATCGCAATGGGCGGGGTGGTGTGGGGCGTGGACAACGGGGCGAGCGGGAGTTTCCATTGCTCAAGCGTTTCAGGGGGAGGGGGGGGGGGGGGGAGATTTTTACTGCAACAGGGCTCCTGTCGGTGTCAAAAAGACAGTAGGCAGCGCTCCCCAGCTTGGGATGATCTGCCGGGATTCCAGCTTCAGTCGAAGTGGCTACCCTGTGGGGCAGGCTTTGAATGATTTGGGCTATCCCTTGACCCTGCTCTTCACAGGCCTCCCAGGTGGGAGCCGCCATCATTTATGGTTGCCCCGTGCGTCGTCGTCTCTTCTGTGATTACCACACTACTCCACACTAAAGCGTATTGTAGTTTGGGTTATCGTGCTGGCATCGCCGAGTGTCCCCTAGAGCACACAACGTGAGAATCGGGCTCGCTAGGCACAAAACCAACGCAGAGGGGTGGTGGGTATTCTCAGGACCGGCTGTATCCGCGTGTGTCACATTTACCGTCTCTGACCTCTGTGGACTGGATAGCCTGGCTTGATTGTCTGAGTCAGGCGAAGCCGCACCAGAGTACTACTCTGGATGGTCTGCACCAATCGTTGAATGCCGGAAGTAACGTGTGCGACTGACATGGAACAGGGTTCAGGTTCTCAACGTAACATGATGCGATAATGCACTCGAGAGACAGACAGGGTTGGCACTGTGCCATGCAACCGAAGAAGGGCCCGAAGCGGCGGGAGGGGATGTGGCATCGCATTATGTCTGGATTGGCGGGATCCGAAGATGGTACCCCTTCGCCCCCACACCCCCCCTATCCCCCCCCCTTTACACCGAGTGAAGGATGATCAGCCGCGTGTGTGCTTCCCTTCTATTTCTGCTTCACTACCCCACCCCCTCCTGGCGCTCTTCCTTTTGGGGATAACCTCCGACATGCCGACACACCACACACACATGCATTTTTTTTGGGTGCAGTTGGAGCGAATATCACCATGTCTGACACACAGATGAATGAATCACATCTGATACGCCTACACACATCACCGCAGGAGCGGCACTCTACACTACCTCCCTCCCTCTTCCTGCCCTGCCGGGCTGCGAGGTCTGCTGCTGGGCACATCGCCACTTGTATCGATATCGACACCAGCCCTTGAGAGGCAGGCGGGGGGTGCAGCAGCAGCGCCGTCCCATCCGCTGCGCCCGATGGAATGAGGCTGACGAGCGGGCAGGCGCGCCAGGGGATATGCGTCGGTTTGCCTCCGACCCGCGCGCAGGCGGCATCCGTGACCCGCCGCCGCATCACCCGGAGGGTGGGCTGCGCCGCCCGCTGCTCTACAACCAGCCCCCATACCCCTCGGATGACGCACACCAGCTCCACTACCAGCACCAGCACCACCACCACCACCACCACCATCCCGCCACGTACTACCCACAGATTCAGCAGGGAGGTGCGACGTCTCCTCTGACCCTGTCAACAAGCACGAAGACAACGACAAGCAGTATCGGGGAGCCTGGTGTTGGGGAGCCGGTGTCGCCGTATTCGAGGGTGGGGCCGTTCGAGGCGCCCTCACCCCTCGGGGGGGATGCGGCCCACCCGAGGCAGCGCCTGGGGTTCGGCTACCGCAGGCAGCCCAGGCGTGTCGGCACCGGCACCGTCGTCCGCCCCCCGGGCACGGCGGGCACCGCTGTCGACTTCGACCTCCTCCAGGGGAAGTGGCGCACCGCCTCCGGGCAGCTGGCGCATGTCACAGGGGCCACCGTCATCTTCACCTATCCGGACGGGACGGTGCTGCCCCCGCCCCGCCTCCTCGCCGCACCCTCCGGCAGAATCCTCCTCATGGGTGTCGAGCTGGTCCGTGCCGCAGTCAACTGCGCTATCTGGGATGACGCCGATGTGTGGACCCCTGCGCCAGACGCACCCCCCCCTGTGGAGCGACTCGCCCTGCCCCCCACGCCGGTGTACAGCACGACGGGGTCGCCCTTGGAGAGTGTGCGGGGAGGGGGCGGGTTCGATGCGCGGCCCCCTCTCACGCCGCTGTCGCCTGCGCAGGAGATTGTGCTGCACCGGCCTTCGCGCAGGTTTGGGTACCGCCCTGTGGCACAGCCGCCGAGCCATCTGTCGACCTCTCTGCAGGGGCCGCAGCAGCAGGATATGGTTTCGCGGCAGACGGGGGGGACAGGGGGTGACGGGTCAAGCGATACCGACAGCGCGGATGAGGTGGATGTGGACCGTGTCCTGAAGGCGTTTGTGTTTGGCACAGATATATCGAGCAGGCGCCGCGCGGCTGCGGTGCGGGACTCTGCGTCACGTGGCAGCAAGGGGGAGGCGGAGCTGAGTGGCACAACCGCGAACACCTCGTCGCGCCGCATCTCGGCAACGCCCCACCAGCTGTTCCACAGGCTGCAGGGGGTGACGCATCTCGACAAGGCGCGCCGCGCGAAGGCGAGGAAGAAGATAAAAGGCGTCCTCTGCTGCTGCTGCAAACCCAAGGATGTGGGCGATCAGTACGTCAGCTTCGACAACGACAAGGGCCCTCCGACTCCCACAGGGGGGGCGGGCCCAATCGACATGACCCCAGACATCCTGGCACACATCAAGCAGCTGCGTGCGGTGCTCCCTACGGCGAACGTTCAGTACTCCAGCGATGCTGCGCGGGATCTGGATTATCTCGACCTCGCCAATGTTGTCTACACAGCCTTCAGCAAGTTCCCTGATGTGCGGAGGTTTTCGAGGCACAGACGGTGGGGGATTATACAGCTTGCCGTGCAGAATGAGGCGATGAAGGATGCTTTCCTCGAGGCGAGCGTGATGCCGGGTGACCCTCGGGTGAGGCCCTCCCACCAGGAGAAGGTGCGTCTGATGGAGCTGTGGTGGACTGTCGATGAGGATTCCAGCGGGCATCTCGATCTCCGCGAGCTCCGCACGCTGATGGGGCTGCTCAACGTCTCCATCAAGCCGTCTGTCCTGAAAGAGCGCGTGAGGGAGTTCGATAAAGACGGGAATGCGAAGTTTGACTTTGCGGAATTCACCGCATTCTACGACTGGCTCCGCAGGAGATACGAGCTGAAGGAGGTGCACCAGAAGCATTTCGCAGGCAGGGGTGATTCTGATGCGATTGAATCGTTGCGGCGGTTCTTCTCTGAGGTGCAGAAGGAGTCCCTAACAGACACCCAGCTGACGAAGGTCGCGCATGAGTGGCAGATCCGCGAACCGGGGTCCAGCGAGCCCGACGTGTCTGTCGCGTGGGACCTCCAAGAGTTCTCACGGTACCTCATGTCGGGGCACAACACCTGGTTTGACCCTGATGTGAAGAAGCGGACCCACGATATGACGCAGCCCATCACGCATTATTTTGTGAATTCGTCGCACAACACCTATCTGACGGGGGACCAGCTCCTCTCGGAGAGCAGCCCAGAGATGTACACCTACGCCCTGCTCAGCGGGTGCCGCTGTGTGGAGATCGACTGCCATGACGGCCCTGATGGCAACCCTATTGTATACCACGGGTATACGAAAACCACCAAGATTTCCTTCGAGTCTGTTGTGGAGGCCATCAACAAAGATGCGTTTACGACGTCCGACATGCCGGTGATCATCAGCCTGGAAGTGCACACCTCAGAGGAGCAGCAACGGAGGATGGCGAGCATCATGCGTGGCGTGTTTGGAGCGAAGCTGCATCTTTCGATTGCACTCTCTGAAGCTGACGCGATGGCAGTGTCCCCTGAGTCATATGACGAGAATTTTCACAGGAAATACACCCCGAAGTCGTTGAAGAAGAGGATTCTCCTCAAGGGGCCTATGACGGCGGATGGTGCTGATTTCAAGGATATGAACCCGACGGATTCGCAGATAAACAGCAAATCGCAGGCCTCGCACAAGCTGAAGGTGGCCAAAGAGCTCAGCGAGATCATATTCTTCAGGAATACAAAGCTGAGGCCGGGAGGGCCGTCCTCCCACGGGAAGGGGATGGGGAAGATCTATGAGTGTACCTCACTCTCGGAGATCACAGCCGACAAGATGTGCCGGAGCAAAGACGACAAGGTCCTCCGTGCGCTGACTGAGATGAACAAGTCGGCCATGACACGCATCTACCCCAAGGGGACACGCGTTGACTCGACTAATCTGTATCCATACTCCTGGGTGTATGGTTCGCAGCTGGTTGCCTTCAACGTGCAGACCCCCGACTTCCCTGTCAGGCTGAACCGTGCCTTTTTTCAGCAGAACGGCGGCTGTGGGTACCTTCTCAAGCCGAGCCGGATGCGGGTGGATGGGGAAGACCCGCTGGTCCCCCAAGTGCGTGCGAAACAGCTGGCACTTTCGCTCATATCGGGAGGGAATCTGCCGAAGCCGAACATGGAGCAGAAGGGCGAGATCATCGACCCGTTCGTGCGGGTTATCATCTCCGGTGGCCCGCAGGACGACACTCATGCGCGCCCGTTCCGCACCAAGGGGGTGTCGGACAACGGGTTCAACCCTGTGTGGAATGAGACCTACCGCATCACCATACACGATCCGGAGACTGCGATTGTCACAATCCGTGTTATGGATGGGGATGCCCTCGGGTTCGACGATTTCATCGGGGAGGCGTCGTGCCCATTCCAGGCGCTCCGGCAGGTATGGAAGTGGTTTTTTCACGGGGCTCTTGTCAGAAAGACGATGGCGGGGGCAAGCTTTTTTGTGCAACAAGGAGCAGGCCCCTGGCGAGCTGTCTTTGTGTTGTTCCGCACACGGCTTGCGTGGAATGTGCCCAACCGTGCTCTACACACCGCCTTCATCGGCAAGAGGGTTTGTGGGTTTGTGGAAGCGTCGACACGTTAAGTTTAAGGGGTAGAGGAAGAGCAGGGCAGACCTGAAGTGTCACTTTCTCGGCTTTCAGGCACAACAAACCTCCCCTCTGCACTTGCTCTGTGACCAGCGCCTGTGAAAGCGGGGACCCACATGAAACCCACGCCATGTCACAGCACACTGTGCAGTGATATCTCATAATCATAAACCCAGAAATTTGCACCGCACTCCACTTTTGATGTTCTTGATGTTTGTGTGTTGTGTTCTTCTCTATGTCCGGCCAAGACTCCACACCACACCACGCTATCACAGGGATTCCGATCCGTTCCACTGTACGATGCGCAGTACCGTTCACTCGAGTCTTCCTTTGTGCTGTGCAAGATCGACGTGTCATAGACAGGGGCCTCTGGGTCAGCTGATTCACTACACAATTTGAGTGAACAGAGGGGGCAGTCGGCTGTCTGTGTCTGTAGCTTTCTCCACGCCGCTGCCTGCTCCCCTTGGAGGAAGAGTGGCAGGGCATGCTTTGTACCTTTGTCGGTGTCTATAGCTAGTAGTGTAGCAATGGGGGGGTCTTGGAGAAGAGGGGGGGGGGGGGGCAGGGGGTGGGATAACGGCCCTCTTGCCCCTCTTTTTATCCCGGTTTTCATCCTGGCCCCTGATGGGGGGATTTCTCTGCTCGGTGTTCTTATTTTTCGTATTTTTCAACTACAAAAAACAAACAAACAAAACACAAAACGGATGGGGAGCGCCGTCTCCCATCACTTTCCACAAAATGATTGTTTTCGCGGTAGTTACGTCTTTGCACGCCAAGCTGTTTGACTGGAGGAAAAAAAGGAAAGAAAGAAAGGACAGCAGCCTCTCGCACGTCGGGTTGGTGATCTTCGATACCAATAACCAGATGATGTGTTGGTGCTGTGGGCAGATTTTTTTTTGCAAAGCCACAAGGGTGAGAGAGGAAATGTTGTACCTCTGAAGCTTTAGGATTAGCACCCTCAATGCCAGTTCACATGGCCTTCGCACCGCCGTGCTATTCAAGCGATCACTCAAACGAAAATTAACGGTCCGGGGACTTGCCATTTTTTTGGAGTTCCTAGATAGCGTGCTTCTATCTATTTGCGTAATGAGTACAACATCCCCCCCCGCCCCCCCTATGTCCATCGAAATTGTTGAAAAATCCCTAGATAGTCTACCTGTGCCATTACTTGGCTGTGGTGATTGCGAATACCCCATCCCCCCGACCGTGTCTTCTGTTGAAGGGAGAGGTCGACTCTGTGCCTTGCCTTTCTCTGATTTGCTACTCAACCCCCACCCCCTCCCGAGCGCCTTCAGCTTCACACACATCCATCCAAAAATTGCAATGTTGGATTAGCGGGCCGGCATCGAACTGAAGTCCACGAAACATTCAAAAAAAACAATTGTGCATCTTTATCTGGGGGGAGGGGATGGCCCTGCTTTCTTCCCAACACGAATTCACCCATTGAAGAAACCACATGCGAATTTCGCTCGTGGGTGTGGGCGCGTCGGTGAAGGAAAGGGCGGTATGGAGAGGGAGGCCGAGGGGTGGCCGAACGCACTACCAGGGAACGGACCTGGGCGCCTTTGCTCAGAAGTGCAGAAAAGTGGAGCCAGAACGCCTCACAGAAATATAGCCACCTGATTTGACCTGAGTTTCGGCAGTGTTTGGGCATTGCTCTGCCCAAAAAAAGCCCCGATTTGGGGCAATCAGATGGGAGGCGGAGCAAGGTGACACTGTTTGATGCAAAGAGCTCAGGCCCTCCCCCACGTTTTAAGCTCTTCGGATGCGAAACGACTGTATCCCGAACTGTGGATACGCACAACATGGGGTCTTCTGCACGGTGGACTCCCACACGTCAGGGGTGCACCTTTTTGGGAGATCGGAATATCGGGGGTCCAGACCCCCGCTCGCGGGGGTCGGGACCCCCGCGAGTGGGTGTCTGGACCCCGCTCGCGGGGGTCGTCTGGGCACCAAAAATAGCAGGGCAGACTCCCGCTAGCGGGGGTCGCCCAGACCCCCGCTCCAGGGGGTGGGAGTCCACCGTGTGCACATACTTCACCCCTCCCCACCCCCCCCCCCCTAGGGCAGTGAAGGCAAAATACGCGTATTTTTCAGAATCCCGATTTTAAAAATACGTTGAACGTTCAAATACGTTGAACGTTCAGCGTATTTGAACGTTTCTCACATTGCCTACCGTCTGCAGGGGCCACCAGTCACAAACCCGCCTTCCCTCAAGCAGAGCAAGGGCGAGTTGGTGGCACCAACGACAACCGTGCGGAAGACGTCCTTGGAGCACGATTTTACAGCGACTTGCTTCGCGATGCAGTCGACAACATATCCCTTGTCCTTTGCTCCATGAAGCGGGCTGGTGCAGTTGAGGTGAACCCCTGCCGGTGGGATATGCCATCCGGTTCTCCCATGCGGGATATCCCATACGTCCTGTACCCGTAGCTCAGGTTCGGCCAGCTCACGTTCGGCCATCCACTTCCTCGACACGACGGACTCCAGCCGGTCGAGTGGGGTAAAACTGGGAGATAGGTCGAGAGGGGGTTGGTACCCCCGCTTTTCCGGAGTTCACCCTTGAAAAGAGGGGGTACCAACCACCCCTTTCCGGGTCCCGCCCCTTCTGGGACTACAGAACCCCTCTTTCACCGACTTTTCGCCACGCGTGACACTCTCCATCCCACCGGTGTCCCCTTTAGTGTGTGCAGGGGGCCCACCCCCTACTGCTAGGGGGGATTTCATGTGGAGAGTGCACCCAGTGGGTGAAAACGCTCAAAAGCCAAAAAAACGTTCAACTTCGACGCATTTTTTTAAAAATACGTTGAACGTTCAAATACGTTGAGCGTTTTTTACGTATTTTCTATCACTGCCCTAGGGGGGGTCATAAGCCCCCCTAAAAACGTACGAAAACCAAAATTTTCAACATACCATCAGAACCGCCCTAATACCTGATCTGACCCGAAAATCCGACCCATACCCCCCCGGAAACTGTCTGGGGCCCACTTGTGACACCTGATACGCACTTTTGTGATGATTTTTTGGGGTCCTAAAAAATGTACCTCAGTTTCGTACCTTGCCTTTGTACCTGAACCACTCCCGACCGCATTATTTCGTTCTTTGCCTTTTCTGCGGTGGTTCTGGCTCAGGTGGCACGCATGTTGCCTTCCCCAGTGCCTCGGCAAGGTCTTTCTTGACCTGATTAGTGGGAATGTTGTGTTGTTGCGTCAGCAGAATGAGTTCAGCCACCTTCTGGGTGTAGTACTTCGATCGCATATGGGTCATTGTGAGTACTTCGTACGCCTGGGAGGCTGCATCGGCATTAGTAGGCAGCGTTGTAGATGCTTTTGCTTCGTCGATCTTAGCCTGTGAAGGCACGATTGGGATATTGTACGCCCTGAGAGCCGAAGTGGTTATGATTGTGCTGTGTAATTTGCGCCCCGCAGGATATGCACACCACGCAGTCTCGACAACACGTATGAGAGTGTACCATGTGGGAACTCAACAAGGTCATTGGATCGGCATCTGCCTGCCGACTCAGCCCCCACACAGTGCGACCGCAAGGTCGCCAGGGATGTCTCAACGCCAGGGGAATACCCTCCCCTGGCGTTGTACAACCCTACTCTCAACCCTCGGGTCCTCTCCTGGAGGCGGTGGTGGCGGGCCCGCAACGCTTCGTACTTCCGGTACAGACTGAGGTAGTCTGCCCGGCTGACCCGCTCATTGCTTCCTAGATCATCTGCTGCTCTGGAGCTGCCATCACTCTCACTGCCCACATCAGTTGGTGTGGGGGTAGGAGCAGGAGGAGTGGGAGGAGTAGGAGTGCAGGTGACATCTTTCTTGGCTAGCAAGGAACGCCGCTTTTCCCGCACGTGCGTGCAGTTGATGCACCACTGCATATATCTGTCGTCACCACGTCCCACTCGCTCTCCTATGTACCCAGCCCGACGGAGCGCCCGAAATAATGTCGCCTCACCGATGTCGTGTGCCGTTTTCTTTTTACGCAGGTCTGCCACAACGCTCTCTGCCGAGACCCCGCACATCTCCCGTTTGGCGAGCGTCTTTCGAGCAAGGTACTCCTCTGCAGCAGCATCTGACACCTCTGCGAGGCCCTGGGCACGCGGCATGTGTTGCTCGGCGTGCTGAGTGAGCGTAGTGACACCCTTCCCTTGCAAAGAACGAAATAATGCGGTCGGGAGTGGTTCAGGTACAAAGGCAAGGTACGAAACTGAGGTACATTTTTTAGGACCCCAAAAAATCATCACAAAAGTGCGTATCAGGTGTCACAAGTGGGCCCCAGACAGTTTCCGGGGGGGTATGGGTCGGATTTTCGGGTCAGATCAGGTATTAGGGCGGCTCTGATGGTATGTCGAAAATTTTGGTTTTGTACGGGCTTATGACCCCCCCTACCCCCCCCCCCCCCTGGCAGTTTTGAGTGTGCAGAAAGCGCTGCTACCCTGCCGTACTTTTTTTTAAAACAACCACCTCGTGCCCCCCTCCCCTTACCCACACACATTGCAGATTGTGTCGTGTCACACTACTTCATTCCTCCCCCACCCCACCCCCGTCGTGTCATATATACGTGATGTATACAGGTTCCCTCTCATGTATTTGGGTACAGGGGAGGGGGGGGGGTAGGTAGCAGGTTTGCCGGTTCGAGCCGTTCGTTTGATACGTTTTCCGCTGTCTTTTTAGCGATCTTCGTCTGTCCCCAAAAAAAAATGCAAGCCAGACAAAAAATTGCATTTGGAAGGAAAAAACAATATGAAGGACCGAATTTCTCTCAATTGATACAACCTCACGGCACGGTATCGTTTTTTTTTGTTACCGTATACGTAAATATTTTGGAACGTAAATATTATGGAACGTAAATATTTTGGAACGCTGGTGGGTTGGCGTTCCAGATTTTTTTCGTTCCATAATATTTACAGGGCTTTCTGCGACTCGGGGACTTGGACCAGGTGATCGGACGGCATGCAGAGTCCCTGACGGGACCTACTCGTGCACTTTTCGCGCGATTCCTGACGCAAGCCGTCCTCACCACCGAGTCCCCAACTGGCCCTGTAAATATTTTGGAACGTAAATATTATGGAACGGACCGGCCAAAAATGGGCCCGTTCCATAATATTTACGTTCCATAATATTTACGTATACGGTATTTTGTTTGCTGCGAGCTTACGCGCGTCCTGCCGTGGGTATTCCAAAAGTGACAGAGAAAAACCTCCACAACCAGCGCGCGACGTGGGAGGGGAGGAGAGGAGGCGGCGGTTTCACCCCCTCCCCCCCCCCCCCGCCACATTCTCGGTTCCCTGTGCGGAGGGTGGGGAGGGTCAGCAGGCCTTCCCAATCACCTCTCCAAACCCAGTGCGTTGTGCGTTGCGCGCAGTATGTCTACAAGCCACTGTCCTGCTGTCGTGTCGGGCGACGAGATTTCCAGCCATTCCTCGGGGAGACACAAACAGAGCCCAGAGTCTCGCAACCATCTGCGCATGGTGCTGTATAAATGCAGACGCATGTCGGCGTTTATATGGTGCCAACCGGCAGTGTGTGTGTGTAAGTGGACTTACAGTCCACTGGGGTGATCGCCCTTTGTAAGTCAAAAGGATGAGCTACATCAACACTGTGCTGTTTCGGTTATGCCGTGACAAGGCTTGATTTCGGCGAGTGTGGGTGTGACGATGTGTCAGGCCAGCGCCAAATGGGGGGGGGGGGGGTGGGTGGGTGGGGCCGAAGGGGTGTGTGGCGTTAGCGTTGAGTGGGTGTGAAACTGTAATTTTTGGCCCCCCCCCCCCCCCCCCCCACCCTTCCCCCCCCCAGGCATGTCGCTAAGCGTCGACCGTCGACCCAGTGATTTTGGGTTTCCCCCCCATAAAAAAGCGTCGACCCAGCGTCGACCCAGTGGACTGGGTTGACGCTTGGTCGAGGCTTGGAGCGTCGACCTAGTGGAACTGGGTTGCCATTCAAGCCTGGACCAAGCGTCAACCCATTTATTACACTGGGTCGACGCTAACCTAGCGTTGGCCCGGTTACACTGGGTCGACGCTCACCAAGCGTCGACCAAGCGTCAACCCACTTTCACTGGGTCGACGTCGAAGAGAGTATGGTTTTGCAGGAACAGATGCTCACTACCGTGGCCTCCGGCGGCTGGGGGGCTCCGCCCCCCAGACCCCCCTGTGGCGTATGTCTCGTACTCAAGTCATTCGATTCCCACCGGGTCAGGGAATCCACCCACTCCAGTAGCCTCAGGAGGACGCAGCCAACTCACACAGAATCTGTACGCCCACAATGAACAGATGCTCACTACCGTGACCTCCGGCGGCTGGGGGGCCCTGCCCCCCAGACCCCCCATCTCGCGTGCCCGTCTAGTAACCAAGTCCTTGCGCTTTGACGGCCGTGACATATCAGGGGGCAGCGTCGAAATCATGGTCCCGAAAGCCATTTTTTGGTTTCCTCCGGCACCCGACGGCGCGAGCGGGAGAGGAACCACGGAAGGAACCCAGCGCCTCACACCGTGCCCACCTAGTGGTCCACCGATGGGAAAATTTGGCAACAACACGAGCGCGCGCGAAGCGCGCGCGAGAAAAATTGACCCCTAGTGTTTTCCCCCCTGATCCCCCCCCAAAACAGGAGCGTCAACCCACCAAATCTCCAAAATCGAAAAGTTAGCGACAGGCCTGTCCCCCCCCCCCCCCCTCTCTCAGATTCCTTATACCAGGCAGGGCAACGCTCCCAACACCCCCATACCCATTGCCCCGCAAAGACGCTGCAATCCTTCGCGGGTGGAAGCCCATCGCCGTTCTCTCGACTCGCGCTGCCATCAGGTTCTGTTGAGTTCCGAAGTGCATGTTCTGTATTCTTCCAGCATCTTGCTGTGCTGCAATGGGCTTCTCTCGAATCACTTCCCATCTGGTCTGCTCCTTCTACATAACCCACCCGCAGTCGCGAATGGTGCTCACTTTACGCCTTTTGTATTTCCTATGTATCCACCTGAGCTGACCTGACGGACCTGGGGGGGGAGGGGGTTTGAGGCGGTGCACCATGGTGTGGCCGGAACACCGACATAGTTCAACAGCAACAAGGCCCTGAGAGTTTGCACTGTCGCTCAGGAAATAGGGGCCGCACTGACACAGTTTGGTGCAGAGAGAGAGAGAGAGAGAGAGAGAAAGGTTTGGGGTGCGTGTATTCTCGTGATGGAGATATTCGCACCTGAAGCATATGAGCGAGAGGGAAGGGGGGGAAGGTTCACAGTGCAATGGCCGTCTGCAGCTTTCTGGTTTCAAGGCTTGTGTGTGTGGTGCCTCGTCCCGGGATTGCACTGCCGCACACCCGGTATCGCCTTTTGGTTTGTGCCGAGGGGAAATCCTTTTGAATTATTTTCCACTTTTTGCACCCCGCTGCTGGAGGTTTGAAAGCACCGCCCAACCACACACGCCCAGCATCGCCCCGATTCTGATTCCGTTGTGTATCTTTTGAGAACCCGGTGCCACCCAACTGGGGGTGGAGGGTAACTCTTCTGTACGTTTATATTGCTGGATCTTGCAACCCGCCCACTCACACCACTTCGTCAGACTGGGGGAGTGGTGTTCACAAAGAGTGGGGGTGTTCGCATTCCAACAAGCCGTTTCCTGGCAGTTGTTGGTTTTGTTTGGGGGTTTCACATTCCAACAAGCCGGTTTCCGGCAGTTGTTAGTTTGTTGTTTCGTTTTGCTGTCACTTCGTGATCCACCGGGACGGGGGCAGGGGGCATTTTGGTGGCCGGCGATTGGCAGATGCCTTGTGCCCAATGGCAGTGGTACACAAGGGAGTGGCATGTGCGGAGGGTCGATGGTGGGGGTTGAGGGGCAATGCCTTTCCAAACTTCGGAAGTTTTCAAAAGCCAGGGCGGATACAGAGGGTTCACGGCTGCACCGGACCCGAATTTGTGGCTCTTCTTCGCCACCCGCACCGCCTGATTTGGCCAGAACCCCCGAGTTCCGGCTAAACCGTCGCCGCAACTCCGCCAAACTTGGGCCAAAAAATTAGGTGTGAAATTTGACTGACTGTGCTTCCTGACATGGACACAACGGCACAATGGGGGTTCTTCTGACAGAACGACGAAATGCGTTTGCTCCGGTGCCGAAAGCAGCTCACCCCATGCGCAGACCCTCAGGCATGGGAGAAGTCCCACCCATCACCTCTTGACAGTGCGGGCGTGCTTTTTTCCGCTCTGCCACTCCCGCGGGTTGGGTGTGTCTGTTCTTCTTGACACCCTTCCTGGCAGCTCTGACGCCGAGCCAGACCTGCTGATGTTTTGTTTGCAGCATGACCTCCAGCTGGGGTGGCAAAAAAAATGGGGGGGGATATAGCAAAGGAAGGTTCCGAAAACCCCCCTCGAAATTCAGACACTCTCGGTCGGGGGAGGGGGGTGAGGGGGGGGTGGTGGGGGAGGAGGAGGGGGTGTTGTGGAACCCCACCACTGCCGCCACCCCCCCCTCCCCCCCACACACCCTCTGTCTGTCTGTCTCTCTCTCTCTCTCTCTCTCTCTGCGAAGGCCTGTAGTGTGTGAGATGGCACTCCCCACCCCCCCCTCCCCTCGCCGACCCTCCGTCCCAACCCTGAAGTCCCTTTCCTCTCCTGTCGAACCGCAGCAGAAAGCTGTGCTTGGCTTCGAGCAAGTGTTTTGAGGTTTTCCTTTTGGCTGTAATTTTGATCCCATATTCCTGAGACATTTGGAGTCGGGAGAGGTGGCGGGTGTGTTGGTGGTTGAAGGAAATGTTATGTCAGCTCAGCGCAGCACTATCCCGTAGCCTCATGTGCCAACGGGGCTTGAGGGGGGTGGGTGTAGGCCTGTCGCTGCTGTGAGCCGCACCGCAACACATTGCAACGTAGGAAGATACTCTGTTGGGTGGCGGGGGGGTGGTGGGGGAACCGTGCTGACACCACGCTGCCACGATGGGGGGTACCAGCTCGCGGGCGAGGAAGTTCGATGACCCGTTGATGGACCTCGAGTCGGAGGGCCGTGTCCCGTGGAAGATGGGCACCGTGGAGTACACTATCCCTGATATCAAGCACTGGCGAGGGGCAAAGCCTGGTGAGTTACAGCACCCCGCGCTGCGGCACTGCCGGGAGACCAGGATGCACCGCAACATCTGCCTCCACCACGACGGTAACTGCGAGTACAAGATTGAGGCACACTTCCAGTGTCTCGAACAGTTCTACCCGAAGGAGAAGGTGGCCATTTACCGGAGCAAGTTCCGTGACCAGGCGTTTGAAAACTACGAGGTATGGATCCGAACCTTGTATCTGGGCACAGCTGTTGGGCTGCAAACCCAGCAGTGGGAACTGGTGGGGACGCCGCCACCTATGGGCTTGTGTGGTCCTTTTGGTCGGAAATGTAGCGATAGGGGAGTGCGAGGTGATTGCCGCCACACAGTCTCATGCACCTGCCAAATCACACCACGCTTCTGCAGGCACAATTTTATGTGTGTTATCCGGGCGATCAACGGAAATCATTGTTATCGTATTTCTTCACGAATAATCCTGCAAGAGCCCCACGTTGTATTTTTGATCACCACATGATGAATCTTGTTGAAAAAATGCCGATACCACTTTTGCGGGCTCGGCACTCCGCCCCTGCTCCTGCCCCAGAGCAAAACACACCAAACCTGCGCCGGAAAGCCACACCACACCACCACCATACCACACAGGTGATCGACAACCTGATGGCGCGTGCGCCATTCTACTACATCTCTGATTTCAACCCAGACATGTGCACACCAAACCTGCATTGGTGATCACAGGACACACAGCGGATTCCGCGCCGTGCCCCTTCTGTGTTTCTCGTCGTTCCGTTCCGTAGAGTCAGGTGTGGGTGGGGGGATGGTGTTTTAGGCGGGTATTTGGGTGGGTCTTCTGGGTTTCTTGGGGTTTATTGGGGTTGGGACGGGGGCAAGGCGTGGGGTGGGGCGAGGCAGGCAGCGCATGCCCCGGACAAAAGGTGCATCCCGGAACGGTGGCGGAGGGCGCTTCTCCTCGGGTCGAGCGTGGCCCACCAGGAGAAGCCGGCACCGCTGCGACCACAGCAGGGAGCTGGGCTTCGACAGCTTGCTATCAAGGCAGCGGAACACATCAGGTTTAGGCCCTTGCTGGATGTGCAAAAAGAACAACATGGCTGTGTAGAGGCACGGCCGAAAACATCGTTCAAATCGTTCAAAATATGGGAAGGCAGATTGAGCCCTGCTCGTGATTGTCGATGCCAACAACAGCGAGGAGGGGAGTGTATGGTCGCCTTTCAGTCGGGGCAAGTGGTGCAGCTTCGGCCATCCATAACCGACAAGATGTGTGGGTGGTTGGCTGAAACACTAAAGATGGCTACTGGGGAGGGGTCTCCGCCCAGAAGAGGCCTGCCTGGTCTGACAAAATAGGAGACAAAAAAAACCGATCCGAAACGACGGCGTTGGGAGTGGTTCACATGGTGTTTGTGCTGGTCAGCCTGCAACGCGTTGTCAAGAAGTGAAGCCTGGCGCAGCTTTAACACAAAGGGTGAAGGCCATCCCTTCCTCCCTGGATGCCGGAGCGGCTCTCGCATATGTATGTCTATATGAAAATGTTGAACACTTCTGACTGACTCTCCGGGAGGCGAATCAAAGGGACAGGCAGGGCCCCCCCTCTTGCGTTGTGTCAAGTTGACTCAATACCAATGTTTTTTTTGGCTGGGTGAGGCATTTTTTCCCCTCCCTGCACCACGACACCACCAACCCCGCCGCGCCACTACCTCCACCTGTCGAACGATTCCGAGCGCTCTCTCTGAAAATAAAGCCGGTTGTGACATGTCGGGAGAGCGTCCCTCTGCCCCCACACCCCTCACCCCACCCCCCTTTTTATATTATTTTGACAACCACGATGCACCGGAGGGGAGGGGATGGGGGGGGGTTGTGGTCCACCCCCGCCCCCGCGCCCCCCCTCTCCCGGTGTTTTAAAACAAACTGGTGTGGAGTGCGGATTCGTACCGGGTTTGGGCACAACGAGGGACGCGCACACGCGCACACAAAAAATATGGCGATCGAACCGATGTTTTGGTATAACGGCCTGCGAGATGAGGGGATGGGGAGGGGGGGGGGGGGAGGTGGTGGTGGTGGTGTTGATCCCAGACCTTACTTTTTGTCGGTGCAATTGCATTCTCCAGATATCCATCCCTTGGGTGGTTGGAGGCAGGTCGCTCAAAGCAAAGGCAGGCCTGGTCGGCCCAGTAGCGTTGGTCACGGGTGGTGGTGTCGAGGTCACAGAGCTGACTCGGGTGTGGCCGATTGTTCAGAGAAGAGGGGCCGTGAGGGCAGAGCGGTCGGCGTGACGCTGCCTCCTGCTGCGCCTCTCGGGTGTGTCGGGGAGGAAAAGTGGCGGTGACCCCCCCCCGCCCCCTCCACATATCTTTTGAAAGTGCGGCCTTCTTGATTCATGTATCCAAGTTCCCTCAAAGAAGTGGTCGGAATCACATACACCTCTGCAGGACGGTGGGGCCATGCGTCGCAGCGTAGCGTTTATCGCTACGCGCGTTGCGCCGCGTGGGGCGCAGTGTGCGCGTGTTTCGGACCGCGTTGGGCCACACGCAGAATGGTACCAGGATGAGGAGGACGAGGCGGGGAGGCCCCTGTCGTGCCCTGCAGGGCTCGGTGCCGAGGACCTCCTGCCGCTGGAGAAGGAGTATTGGAAGACGCGCTTCGAGGAGTCGCACAGCAACCAGAATATCGACAGGCCCGGGAAGCAAACCATTCCGACGGATCGTGCGGCCAACGAGCCGTACTTCAACACCAACCCTGCTGTGCCAGACAGCAACCCGCTGCACCTCGACAGCACGCTTGCATCACGCGTGCCCATGGTGGGCTGCTGCCCAGATGAGATCGTGGTGCCTGTGTTCAACCTGGACAAGGAGCAGGTGGGTGTGCGTAAGCTCGACCCCTATATCTTCGGCTGTGCACCAGAGGCGGATATACTCTTCCAGATGTGGCGCTACGAGCTCCGCCGCGCCACCGGATTCGGTGGTTGGGAGAAGCTGAATCCCCGGGCAGCCCCGGGTCCAACCCGTCGTCTGCTGCCCTGGTACATGGCGCCTCATACAGTCGGTAAAGTGCAGAGAAACGGGTCTTGGAGATCCATCACAAACATCAGTGGTGCCACAGAGCGCGGTTCCCGCCGTTTGTCTGACAACCGAACCGACGTGTCCCCGATGCATCAGTCGCTGGTATGTCAGAGGAGAGCGGTGTGGGAGAGTCTGGGTGTTGTATCAAAGTCCAGCTGGACAGCATCCTTCAGCTTCGCACGGTTGCTGGGTGGTGTCGGGTGGCGAGTTGTGCGCCTTATGTATTCTAACCGTTGTCCCCATCGATCTCACGCCCCTCCCCGACGGGGCGACTGCCCCATCGACGGAGGGTTCCGGGCGCCACTGCATTTCCACCACCACCACCACCACCACCCACAGTTCCTCCGCCAAGCGCTGACGCTGAAGCTGATGAAGGAGCGCCTCATCATCGTTGAGGACTTTAACTTCCCAGTGGCATCAGTTGATGTGATGCGTGATTGGGTGAACAGCTGGGGGTTTGACCGGGAGCGGCACATGGCCTATGTGATCGACGGTGGTAGTGCCAGTGCACCCTCTCAGGAAATGCACGAGAACAACTACTGGACGAACATCTTCTGCTACGGGCTGCAGGTGCAAGAGATGCGCAGCATGAACGGGCTGGACATTCTGCGTCACCACTACTGCGTCATGACAGAGGGTGCCCTCGTGCAGCACGAGAAGTTCTTCCAGAACGAGAAGGCAGGCTACATGCCGCCCCATCTCCGCAAGAAGACCTCTGTGCCCCTTGCCGACCTGGGCGAGACCGACTACGACTGGGCCACCATCGAGGAGGAGGCTGCCTTCGAGGTGGCAAACATGGAGGACGCAAACTTCGCCGACTCCCGCACCCTCCACGACCCGTGGCTCAACGGGAAGCGGTGGGACGCAAACGAAGCCCGCATCAAGGATCACAGGCGCTTCATCTCTGAACACCTCCCGCGTGTGGGGAGCCCGATCAACACGGACATCAGGAAGTATGTGTGGGTAGGGTACTGCCCTAGTGATGCGGGATATGGGTGGGGTTCTGTTTGTGCGCATGGGTGGAACGTGTTGGGGTGGAACGCAATCGGTGATTTCTGCAGGGCACAACTGGAACCGAAGCCACACCACCACCACCACCACCACCACCACCCACAGATACTGGGAAGGCAAGGGTGTCAGGCTTCCTGATCGCAACAGCCCACGGAACCCTGCGCATATCCTCCCCGAGGCCAAGTTGGCCTGGTAACCAGGTGGACCGAGCACCACTCGCCGAGACAGCCACACCGCTACCTTGGGCATGGGGTGTGCCGGTGTGGTGTACGGTGGGTGGGTGGGGTTTGGGGGTGGGTGGGTGGGTGGTGCGGGGGAAGGGGGGGGGGGGTCGGGGGCAGAGGGCGGGCTGGAGATGGGACGGGGATGAGGGGGGCTGTGAAGAAGAGGCGAGCTGCACTGCTAACCCCCCCCCCCCCCGGGTGGGAGGTGGCAGGGCAATATTTGGGCCCGTTTCTTCTTTCCCCCCCCCCCCCCCCCCCCCCCACCCCTCTCCTCCTCCTCCTCGGTGGAGGGTGCAAATGCAGTTGGCAGTGGATGGGCAGGGATGCCACGGTGTAGATATCACACTCAGAGCAGGGTGCGCTCTGGCCCCCCTCTGCAAGGAATATTCACAAGCGTGTGATTCTTTTTTTGCAGGGTAGTCCCACCTGCGCATGTTGCGCAGTTGTCGTGTGGGGCTCTCCCATAGCAGCCCCTCGCCTCCGGCACCCGGTGGAGTAAATCACTTCGACATGAGAATTTGCATGCGGTTTTCCAGTGGCTTCGGAAGGCAAAACAAATCGGGATTTTTTTAATTGCCTTTTCTGTGTTCACGCAAAAAAAATTGCATGCCCATGTCATGTTGCTCCACACCGGCTGCACATTCCGTATCTCTGCCCCTCCCCCCCCCCCCCTAGGCATAGGGTGCGGGCGATTCGGTTATCGCCCAAATCGCAAAAAATATCGCCCTCATTCATGGTTTGACAGAATTCTTAAGAGAAAAAGCTCTTTTTTCGTAAGAATTCGGGAATTCTTAAGAATTTTCAAGAATTCTTAAAATTCTTGAAAATTCTTAAGAATTCTTGGAAATTCTTAAGAATTCTTAAGAATTCCTGAAACTCCTGAAAATTCCTGAAAACTCCTGAGGCGTTTCTGAGGGGAGGATGGGCAAGTTTTTCAGTCATCGGGGGCTCCAGGGGCTAACTTCCACCCGGTGCGGCTCAGATCCTGAAAACCCGGCTTCGGCCAGTGTAGTTGGATGCACCGGTGGGCAATTCAAATTGCACAGCTGCTCCGACGAAAGGGGAAGCAATCCCTCCGGATCCGGAACCCCTCCGCCGTGCCGGAGAGGATGCTGGGTTTGCAGTGGTGGCGCACGCATCGTGTTTTCCAGAAGTGCGTACGGCGCACGTGTGCAAGGACGGCGCGTCCGTGCGGCAAAATGTAGCACACACGGTGGACTCCAGCCACCCTAGTGCAGTGGTGGCAGCGTACGGCCGTACGGTCCGCGTACGCGTATGCCGTACGCACTTTCTGAAAACCGCGCTGCGTACGCGTACGCAGAATTTTCGTACGGCTGGTATTCTATATTAGTCAGGGAGTGGGAGTCTTTAGCCTAAAGTAGGGGGAAAATGGACTCCCGCTAGCACCAAAAACTCCGGCGAGACTCCCGACAAGGGTTGCCCGACCACCGCTTGCGTCCACCGTGCAGGAGACGGCCATTCTTCTCGAATAATGGCTGATCCTGAACGGGCGTCATGGTCACTCTGTGTCGGAAGACATGCGACTCCTCTCCCGATGTCCTGCTCGACTTCCCTGTTCGTGACTGTGGAAAGGACTACCCAACGTTCCAGAGGCTGTGTATCTTGGCATCCACGTTGACTCATATCCGTCGAAGATGAAAGACTATTCAGTCGATTGCACCTGATCGGCCAGACACAGTTGATCCGTCTCTGTCTCGAGACCGCGGAAAGGGGGTTGCCACCCCCGCTTTTCGGGATACCAACCCCCTCTCGAACTATCTCCCATTATACCCCCACTCGATCGGCTGGAGTCCGTCGTGCAGGCACTGAGCACCCTGGGCGAACTTCCTGAAGGTCCCCAGAGGGCGCCCTATGCATACATGATGTAGCAAGCAACGAAATCACCCGCATCTGCGCCCCAGGGCACGCAGGACGATAGCGACTTCAGCGTTCCTGTCGTGTGGCAGCTCGACTGCCGCACCTAAAAGGGGATCCGGGAAGTGTACCCCTCCGCACGACCGGTGTATGCGAGCTGGTCTCGAACAGCAGTCTGCGAAAGACCACTTCACAAGGACCAAATGCATCATCTACTGCATGGCCTACAGCATCCCCACACAGACGTGGTCCTTCTGTTCTCCAATCGGGAGAAAGGCATGCATATATTCACCTCAGCTGCAGCAGTGATGAAGAAGGCACAGGACGCACGAGAACCGGCAGGAAAGTGGATACCGTAGAAGGAATAGGAGGAAGGAAGTGAATCGTCCAGATCTGCCAACCTACCACGTGCAGCCAGAATAACCCAGAACAGGACCTTCTCACGTGGGGCTGCTGAGAGCAGGGCAAAACTCATTCAAAATTGTTCAAACCTGCCTCCGGTGGATCTTCACCGGCGTAATCTGGGAGGAAATGATCTGGGCACAATGTCCTCCCCCTGGTTGTGCCGAGAGGGTGCAGGATCAGATTCCGTACCGGCACCCAGACTGAGCCTGGGGCGTCCTGGGACGGGATGGGAGACACCAGTATACTCAAGGGGCTCGCCTCCAACAGGTCGTGGATTTTGCCCAACGGCGAGATATTGGTGGCGCCAATGGACACCTCCACCCTCCTTGCAATACGTCACCCACGAGAAAGGGCTCCCAGACTCAGACCGTAACAGTGGAGCTACGTGTTCACGCACATTTTCATGTGCTTCAATCGCACACAAAGATGCCCACGCTCGCTAACACTGTGTTGGTAGAGTTTCCATCCCTGGCTTTATGTGCCGAACAAGCGTGCTCTTCAGGTAGGTTGAGGGTTTCCTCAAACTGCAAAGGCAGTTGCTGATCGATGGCTGCCTTTTTTGCGCTCACCAGGCTCCTGGTCTCTAGCAAAGAAGACTGTTGGCAGCGCATGTGTTCACCCATGTACCCCACAGGTAACGAACCAGCGCACAAACAAAAAACTACCGCTTGTGCGCAGTATGTCTACCCGCTCTCTCTTCAAGGCGAAGGAGATTGAGTGGGATTCGCTGAGCCTCTGCGCTCCGGAGGTCGCGAAGTGTGTGTTCCCGGAGTATGATGCTGAGCACGAGGGTGAAGGATGCCTCAACTGTCGTTCGTGCGGACACCGCGCGGCGGTTTCGTGCCTCGATACCTTTGTTCCCTCCTCCTGTAACGAGGAGTTCGTCAAGGGGATGGAGGACAAGGACTGGATGTGCCCGGTGTGTTGCTGGGTAGCCAGCCGGTAGCCAGTCTCCCAAGAAGGCGGAAATGCAGCGATGGATGGCTGTCCCAGCTGGCCAGAAACAGGTTTGAGGCCATTTTTGTGACTATTTTCCCTGGAAGAAGGCCCTGGAGGGGGTCATTTTGTGATTTTCACCTTCTCCCTCAGAAAACCTCCCAATAAGAACGTACATCCGTATGCTGTCAGGGGACCTCGTGCGTGCCCCTTTCAAGAATTCCTAAGAATTCTTAAGAATTCTTCAAGAATTCTTCAAGAATTCTTCAAGAATTCTTCAAGAATTCTTCAAGAATTCTTCAAGAATTCTTGGAAATTCTTGGAAATTCTTAAGAATTCTTAAGAATTCTTGGTAAGAATTTCCAAGAATTCAAGAATTTTTAAGAATTGAAAAAGTAAGAATTCTTAAGAATTCTTACGAATTCTTAAAGAATTCTGTCAAACCATGCTCATTATCGCCCATTCTGTCAAGGCGATAAGTGGGCGATAATTTTTCCGTCGTATTTTTGGGGGCAAAATGGCCCGGCCAGGGACGTCAGATCACTGCTGAGGTGGTGAGTGGGTCATTGCCTCAGTGAAGACCCGGTTCCTGACCTAGATCAAGCCCTCTGTTCCAGTGTTCTCAGTGGGTCATGACTCTGTGACCAGGGTCAGAACCGCCCCAGGTCTCAGATCAGCCGTGAAGCTTCCTGTGGGCTATGCAATGAGTCATCTCAAACGTACGGAGTTCATCTCCTCCCATTCAGACCGACTACACTCGAACCCACGCATCTCCTTCAACACTAAGGTGTACCGCTTTGGTCCTACCCGCTATGCTCACGAGTGCTCCTCGTAACGGCGAGTGAACAGGTCCTGAGCGAGGTAAGGATCTGGGCCAATGCCCAGTTCCTCACGTGGGTTTTGACCGAGGAAATGTCCCACCCACATGACGTCAGTGGTCAGAAGCTGATTTCTGATGCAGAATCCTAGGTCTTGGCCCAGTTGTTGACGAGGTCACAGGGCCCTGTGGGACCCAGGCTCAGTAGAGCGGTAACCCACTCACCACTAGCTGAAGACCCCTTCAGAAAGTGTGAAAGAAAACGGGCGATACTGGGCGATAATTTGGCGATAATTGGGCGATAATGGGCGATAAGGCGATTCGATACGCGATAATCGGGGCTCGAACCCGGTTGGGCGAATATAGGGCGATAGGCGAATCGCCCGCACCCTATGCCTAGGGGGGGTCAAATGGGGGTGACAAACACGATTTTTCAAAAAACCGGCGCAGAGGCCCCAAAGCCCCCGTAAACCCTCCAAACCCCCCCAGATCGGTCCGGAAACCCATCGAACCCCACTTTTCCACCATTCCGGGCACCTCAGGTGCCCGAATTGGGGTACCTAAATTTTGTGCCACCGTTTGGTACCGTACAGTGCCACTGTGTGGGAGGTTGGAAAAGAAAATGCCCCAACACACCACATCTGAGGGTTGCAATGCATGTTGCTTGCCAACCACGTCATCCGGTGGGTGTCAGGCGCTATGTAGGTGGCATTAGCCAGGTCTTCGATGTGTTCTGGCTTGTATATATACCTCCCTGCCTGCGGCACAGGCACTGCCTTTGTCCCCCACACCAGCCACAGAGAGCGTATTGTACTCGGTCCACGGTTGCTGATTCATTGTGATGCGTTGTATCCTCGAGTGAACGTCACACACTAGTGGCACCACCACCCGCCATCCGAGAGCTGTATTGACTTTGCGCGCTTCCGTTGTATTCACCTCGCCACGCATATTGCACCGTTCAGTACCAGTGCTCTTGGGCCAGGCAAAGTAGACCGCAGCAACTACCAATTCTGGCACAATGGGTACCACGACAGCGCACTTCATGTGTTCCCGGAATGTACAGCTCGTGTTGCAACAGTCGTTGTCAACACATCCCGGTTGTGGAGCACTGCTGCACAGGAATCACACGACCATCTGGACTGTTTCGTACCTACAGGCAGCCTCCCGGTGCATGGTGGCAGGGAGGTATATATACAAGCCAGAACACATCGAAGACCTGGCTAATGCCACCTACATAGCGCCTGACACCCACCGGATGACGTGGTTGGCAAGCAACATGCATTGCAACCCTCAGATGTGGTGTGTTGGGGCATTTTCTTTTCCAACCTCCCACACAGTGGCACTGTACGGTACCAAACGGTGGCACGAAAATTAGGTACCCCAATTCGGGCACCTGAGGTGCCCGGAATGGTGGAAAAGTGGGGTTCGATGGGTTTCCGGACCGATCTGGGGGGGTTTGGAGGGTTTACGGGGGCTTTGGGGCCTCTGCGCCGGTTTTTTGAAAAATCGTGTTTGTCCACGTAAAAGGGTGGCATTTGACCCCCCCTACCCCCCCCCCCCCCCCCCCCACACCCCCGTGACCTCCCCTCCGCCCCCCCCCCCCCCACACCCCTCTTCGAAAGAAACCAATGCAGCAACCGCAGAGCAAAGCGAAGACGAAACGATGTCTACATCCCCCCCCACCCCTCCCCCTTTCCCCTTCGCAGCTCCGCCCTATATCCTGCCGTTATCCACCACCACCACCACCCCACCACCCGCGTAGGGCAGCCCAACCCCGACCCACGGGCCCGATATGACGGGGTCAGGCGTGTTTGCACGCCGTGGATCTGGGAGCAGCGCTGCTGACACAGGGAACGGGCGGGATCGGGAGCAGCACGTGCACCGCATGCTGGAGTTCTCGATGTGCGACGAGGAGGATGGGGCCGCACCGCAGCAGAACAGGTGGGGCAGCTACCAGCCGGGGCAGCGCCTGGGGGCGGGGGAGCGGGGCGGCGGGGTGTGGAAGTCGCCGGAGTGCGACGGGGGTGCCGCCGCCGCCTCCGCCTCTGCCGCGCCGCTTCGCGGCGGCAAGCGCGATGCGATGCACGCGCTGAGCGTCAACAGCCGCCCTCCGCGCCACCAGGTGGCGACAGCCACCCCTGCCCAACGCTCCGCAGCCCACGCACCCCGCACGCCTGCCAACGCGTCGCCCATATCTCCTCTGCGCACGCGGGGGTCCTCCCAGCAGCCCCGCGGGCAGCACCGCACAGAGCCTGCCACGCAGCAGCGCTCTGCAAAGCAGCCCGCCTCTGCCACCAAGGGGCAGTGGCGGCGCGACTCCGTCTCCCCAGAGCAGCTGGCTGCCCGCACCCAAGGCAAGGGCGCTGCCCGCGTCGGGATCTGGCGGCAGAGCAGCAAGGAGCGTGCCACCGCCGCCACCGCATCCACCGCTGCCGCCAACCCCCCTCGGGCGGGCGTGCGGGATCCAGAGAGGCCGCCGGTCACTCCGGTGAGCCTGGTGGGGTCTGAGGCTGATGATGGCGATGGGTCCTTCTTCAGCGATGCCTTTCAGATGACGGACGAGCGTGGGGAGGGCGACGTGGGGGTGGCTGACGAGCCCTGCCGCGGGTTGGATTCGGTCCGCGCGCTGATGGAGCAGTCGGTGGGGAGTGCCGGAGGGGGGGCGAAGGCGCACCGCCAGCAGCAGCAGCAGCAGCAGCAGCAGCAGCACCGCCAGCCCAGCAGGGAGGCTGTGCGGAAGCAGTCGGACTTCCTGCACCCCTCCAGCAAGGCTGCTGCGTATGGCGAGTATTTTGGGCGCGACCCGCTGAGCCCGCTGCAGCGCGAGCGTGCCGCTCGCAAGGAGGGCGTGCGTGGGGCGGCAGCCCCACCTCAGCAGCAGCAGCACCACCGGCGGGGCTGCTCACCTGGGGGCGCGCCGTCCACCGGCAGCCCTGTGCGGCGGAGCCCTCCACGGATGTACAGCGGCACGGTGTTTGCCTCCCCGCCGCGCAGGCCTGCAGGGAGGCTGAGCCCCCGCAAGCACCGTGTGGTTGTGCTGCCCTCCGGGTCGCCGTCGCCGGAGCCGCAGCAGCAGCCCCACCACCACCACCACCACCACCCCGAGCAGCTCTCGCCCGAGGGGCAGGAGCCGTCACCATCGCCGCAGCCGCAACATATGTCGCCGTCGCCCGAAGGGGGCGGTGGCGGTGGTGTTGGTGTGGGGGGTCTGCATGTGGAGCTGGATGAGGCGCTGCTGCGCAACGACACCCTCACCGATGAGAATGACCGCCTGCTGGCGTGGAACCAGGAGCTGCAGGACGAGCTGGTCGCCCTGTCGGACGAGCTGCAGCGGAAGTGCGACCAGTCGCGCCAGGTGGAGCGCCTCGAGGCGAAGCTGCGCGACAAGGCGGATGCCTGCGAGAAGCTCCGAGGGCGCGTCAAAGACATGTCAGACCGGGTGCGTCTCGGGTCCCTCTCCTCCGAGCCCTGCCGCGAGGGCTCCCCGAGCGAGTCCGCTGTGATTGCAGACCTGTCGGAGCACATCGCACGCATCGAGCGGGAGAAGGCAGAGATGGAGCTGCTCTACAACGAACGCGAGTCCGAGCTGCACAGCCTCCGCGAGGCTGCCGCCGACTCCCGCGCCGAAAACGAGCAGGGGAAGGTGCGCACGGCAGCCCTCGAGGCACAGGTCGCAGAGCTGGCCGCAGGCTTCGAGGAGGTGCAGCGCAGGCAGGAGGAGCTGTGCGCCTCAGACACACACCTCCGTGAGGCGCTGCGGGACAGCTCGCTCGAAGCGGAGGACGCGCGGGACACGGCACGCCGCGTTGAGGATCAGCTGAAGGCAGAGCTGCGCACGCTCGACAGGCAGCTGGCGGATGTGCGGACCGAGAGTGATGACTGGGAGAGACGCTACCGCGAGCTCCGGTCGTCATACAACATGCTGGCATCCGCTGGATCAGGCGATGTCCACGGGATCCACGAAGGGCCTGGGGAGCCGCACGACCATCACGCCTGCCATGAGTCGCTTGCGGAATGCATCTCCGACACCATCTACCTGCAGCAGGTGGTGCGGAGTTATTCCACCTCACCCAACGGCGTTGACCCGGCACTGCGTGTGGGCAATGACGAGCCCCTCCCGGAAAGGCGGAGGCGGCTGTTTGGGCTGTCCCTCGCAGATGCGTGCGCCACGTCGGCAGACCACACCAAGACACTCTATGGCCTCATGCTCGACACGCTTGCCCTGCAGGGGGAGCGTGGTGGCGGCCACGGGGAGGGTGGTGGCTGTGACGTGCAGTAGCGTGGTCCCGTCAGTCTTGCCCCTCTCCACACTTTCTCTTCTCACCCCATCCCATTAGATGGTTAGATACGGCACACACTCCTCCGAGAAAGGGGGGGGGGGGGGTGGGGGGTGTGTGTTTGACAGACATTTAGAACAAACAAAAGAAAACTGAGGCCGCAGCCAGGGGGGGGGGGTTTCCTTTATAATTCTTTTTGTGGCTTGTGGCAGTAGAGCTGGGGGAAAAAAGGCACCCCAAATGGGGTTGTTGACCCCCTCCCCCCCCCACAACCCACGCCCACTCCACTCCACCCCACCCCAACCCCAATCTTGTTCACATTCCAGGGTCAGATCCAGCCCGACATAACTCGTTTTGTTTCTGGCATTGGCGAACCACACCTCACCATGACATTTTCTGTGTGTGGCCTGTGTAGAATTAGTCCCCCCCCCCCCCTCCTCCCCTCACCCACACACACCTTCTCCGAACCACAGTCGGGTATAATCCTTCAAGGGGTTTACCCACCCACCTTCGAGTTGGGCATCAGACACACACACAGCACGGCACAATGGGTGGCAATGCCAAGCGGGGTGAGCGGGCGAGGCAGAGCGTCGGTGAGGAGCGGAGTCGCATGCTTGGGATGATCGAGACGGGGAAGGTTGACAAGAAGCGGAAGAGGCAGGCTGAGGAGGAGGAGGAGGCGGCGAGGAAGGCGCGGGCGCCTGCGGCCGCGGTCGAGGTGGAGGGTGCCACAGGGGAGATGGAGTGCCTGGTGATGACGTGGCATTCGGAGCTGCGGGACGGGCAGCAGGTGGAGTTTGACGGCAGCTCCGGGATCAGCATGCAGTACTTCATCAACAACATTGCGCTGCACAACTACACGGATGACTCTGAGCTCAAGGCGTGTGTATCTATCAAGCACACCCCCCAGGGCGTGGACAACCCGAAGCCTGTGCTCACACCGCTCGCCACTGTGACCCCTGTGCAGCCGCACACAGTTCTGCAGTGTGTCCGCTTCACCTCCACCGACTCCCCAAAGCTCGTGCTTAAAATTATCGCGCCGGTTGACGAGGACATCAGCAAAGTTCGCGTCACGGTGTGCGGTGAGCAGATCATGCAGCTCACAGAAGCACAGGTTGCGGCAATTCTGATGTAGCCAGCTAGGAGGAGGCGTGGCTGTGGTGAGAAAGTTCCCCAGAGTGTGATGGATGGGTGGGGTGGGGTGTGCGTGAGTGAGCTGGAGAGGGCGCCAAAGGGATGCCGGTTCAATGGCGGCCCCTCCGTGTTGTGGGATCGGGATCAGGGAGGCGGGGGGTGGGGGGTGGGGGGTGGAGATGCTGGTGTGTGACATGTCATGCAGCGCAGCGTTTTAGCAGGGGAAGGGGGGTGGGGGGGGGGGTGGTGGGGACCGAGCTAGCCGTGCACCCCGCACCCACCCCGGTCCCCCCAACGCTGCTCGATTGGACCCCAAAGGAATTAGAGGCCCTGCTGAAGGCAGCAGGGCTCTTCCGTGTCTGGTCCGCTGTGGTCTCGTCACAGCGATGCCTTCTCATCAGCCCTGGCTCTCTCCGTCCGCAGCAAACACGCTGTCGAAGGGATCTGTGGCAGTATGATGCCTGATGATATTAGCTCTCTGGCTTGGCTTGAGAGGGGGGAGGGGTGGCAAGGACTGTACGCACAGACACACAGTTAGAAACAACATAACCCCCCCGCCCCCAGGTTCCCCCTGCCCACCTGGACGGACCCAAGTGCCTCACACCGGATCTCTCCCCACCCGGTGGTCCACCTGACGGATACGTGAAAAAAAAAAAAAAGTGCAAAAAAATATTTTTTCCCCAAATTCCTATTTTCATTCCGTGAAATAGATACACGCCTGCAACGCATCGCACAATATTTTTTGTCAGGCCGCATTCCACCGTTTTTATTTTTGGAAGGGCAGCTCGCTTTTAATCGACTCGTGGCAGCGTTCGGTATCCCGCACACATGTCACTGGCAGGCACCAGGGACAAGCAAATCATGCAAAATACCCAAGCCGTTGTTTTTAGTCAGTTCGGCGTCACCCAACTGAGGGAACTTCTCACTCTGCCTACCCTGCGAACACTTCGCACGCCGGGAGTGGGTGGTGTGGGACAGGTTCGTGTCAGTGGCATGTTCCGGTGTGTCCGGAAACCGTCGAGCGGGGGGCGGGGGTGTGCGTCTGTGAACACGAGGCGGGTTTTTCTATTCTCTGGCTGAAAAACCGCTCAAAACGTGAGTTCGTGCGCCTGAGGCAGTCGCCCTTCCCTGCGTGTTGAAAATTCTGTGCCCCACAGAACAAACATATGTTCTCATCACAGTACAGGCGGGCGACATCCTCATGGCCGACGTTGTGTGTCGTGGCCACAGCGCGAGATCATATCAAAGGTAGGTGCTGGATGTCCTGTCCACCCCCTTCAAAGTCAATCACGTGCCGTGTTGTACCGGGGGTGGGGGTGGGAGGGGGTGCGATTGAGGCAGCGCACGTACGTTCTTTTTCCGATCGTATTCCGGTGGGAATGCACCTTCAGCGGGGTGGGGTAGGGAAGGAGTGTGACGCCTCCCCCGGCTGAGCCAGACAGCACGTTTCTGCACGAGTGTGTTCGCACTCACCACTGCATCCGTGACACCCCCCACACCACTGCCAAAGATTCGCAACACACACACAACACAACACAACTTATTAACTGAGAGATGCAGAAGGTACTCAAGACAGCGCTGCTGGTGGCTGCGGTGTCAACAGGGGCCAACGGGCATGGCTACGTGAGCACCCCGCCGTCGCGCAACTACGTCTGCAAGACGGGGCTGAACAGCGGGTGCGGCGGGGCGCAGTATGAGCCGCAGAGTGTGGAGGGCCCCGACGGGTGGCCGGCAGGCGGGCCGCAGGGCGGGACGGTGGCAGCGGCGGGTGGGCGCTTCACGGCGCTGAACGCGCAGAGCAGCACGCGCTGGGGGAAGACGCAGATGTCCAGCGGGTCCAACACCTTCACGTGGACCTTCACGGCGGCGCACGTGACGCGCGACTTCAAGTACTACATCACACGGCAGGGGTGGAACCAGAACCAGGCGCTGTCGAGCGCGTCGTTCGACACCACGCCCTTCTGCACCGTGGATGGGGGGATGCGGCTCCCGGGGTCGCAGGCCAGCCACCAGTGCACCGTCCCCACGCGCGAGGGGTACCACGTCGTCATGGCTGTGTGGGACGTGGGTGACACGCCGGCCAGCTTCTACAACGCCATCGACCTGAACTTCGGCGGCTCTGCACCTGCACCTGTGCCCAACCCGGTCCCTGTGCCGCCTGTGCCCGCACCTGTGCCTGTGCCTCCTGTCCCTGCGCCTGTGCCTGTGCCCAACCCGGTCCCTGTGCCGCCTGTGCTCGCACCTGTTCCTGTTCCCCCCGTCCCGCAGCCTGGGTGCGGCAGCGGGATCCCCAAGTGGGGTGCGTGCCTCGGCAAGGAGGGGTGCTGCCGCAGCGGGCTGACGTGCACGGGCAACAAGTGGTGGAAGTCTTGCAAGTGATCCTTCTGACAGCCTCGGCACACCTGCCACCTCCACGGAGTCCCGTTGCGGGTGCGCGGCGTTGTCCCCTCGGCCATTCTTCCTGCCCAAGGGGTTTGGTGCACTGGGCCCAGGGCTGCTACTTGATACAAAGCCCTGAGCCACCCGATGCACCCCTTGGCCTTTTGTTCCAGGCCTTTTCTTTTATATTTGAAGCCACCACAGACAGCGAGCCCCATAGTATGCACGCATTTTTCATGCAGTGTCCTACCCCCCCGCCAGCGGCTGCACGTTGATACAGAGCTGCTGAGCAATTGGGTGCAACCATCCACACACAAGTGTGCATACGCCGCATCTGGGCTCGGCTGTGCGTGGCTTGCCTTCATCGGCATTTTCCTTTTTCTTTTGTTTTGCCGTCGCTTCTTGTTTCTCTTGTTTCTCTTTGATACATATACCAGGGATATATTTAAATCATGATTGAGATTGAGGATTTCGGCCCCAGGAAAAAAACCCCCAAAAAAAACCCCCTGTTTTTTCTTGGGGGGGTTTCCCCCCTTTTTTTGGGGGTCCCAGTCTCGGGAAATCTGCAGAGAAAGAAAAACTGTGAGGATGGGAACTACCTTGGTGTGAATAAAGAAGAAAATGAGAGACCTGCTGCGCTTGCCCCACCAAGCAGCCACAGCACGACAGGACTTTCTAGTCTTTTCCCCATCACCCACCAGCCCCACGCACAACTCACAACAGTTGAAACAGCAAAACCCCACCCACGACAGGAAAGGCCTCACAAATGAGAGTCTCGGCACAAGTCGAAGGCACATTCTGGTGCCACCTTGCTTTGGGGTACTCACGCAAACCCGCAAACCCGGGTTTCCACCCCCCATAAAAACGCGTCGACCAGTTTTACTGGGTCGACGATTGGTAAGCCCCGACAAAGCGTCAACCCGGCTACACTGGTTCGACGGTCGATGTCGAAGAGAGTATGGTGGTCTTGCAGGAACATATGCTCACTACCGTCTCCGCCGTCAGCCGCCTCCGGCGGCTGGGGGGCTCCGCCCCCCAGACCCATCAGGTCAGGGAGTCCAACCACTCCAGTAGCCTCAGGAGGACGCAGCCAACTCGCACAGAAGCTACGCCCACAATGAACAGATGTTTACTACCGTGGCCTCCGGCGGCTGGGGGGCTCTGCCCCCCAGACCCCCCAGCTAGCGCGTGCCCATGGCCACCCACCAGCCACGGCACCAAAAAGGTGGCCAATCGTCGACACTTTGACGCACAGTAAATGGCCCCCAATGACTCAAAAAAAATTGAGTAGGGTCACCGTGAAGAGAGTTTGATCCGTTGATGCCAAAAACGACCCTCTCGTGTGGTAGAACGACGCTGTGCCACCCCCATTTTAGGGGGGGGAAACCAGGGGTTTTTTACGATTGAGAATCTGAAAATCTGCCGAAAACCCCATGATTTAAAGACATCCCTGACATATACCCATCCACCCATACCGACCGACCGACACAATATACACATTTGCTAAATCTCCGCGCGAAAGGAACTGGCTGGAAGGGTCTGCCTGGACTTTTGTCCGTGGCAGGAATCGCCCTGTCCCGCTTAGCCTCGCGTGTGTGATTGATTTGCCGTGTGCTTCGACTACGCTGCACACTCTCATGGAGGGCAGCAGAAGCACGCCTGACCAAGATCTGTGTGTGTCTATCTGTGTTTGCGATGAAGCGCCTTCTGGGGGGGGGTTGTCGCCGAAGAAGGCTCTTCTCGTGCTGTTGTTTTCGCCCAAACCGCATCCTCATGACGAAGGTGCCCGGCACGGGGGGGAGGCGCCACTGACCTCAGGTGTCGGGACTCCCTCACGGGGTGTGACTTCCCCCATACCCCACCCCCTCGACACACTTTGAAGTCATGGCGAATGCCCTGTCTTTTTTGCGTTTACCTGTTGCAGGTCACGGTGATATAGACTGTCCCGCACCTGTGGGCACGCATACACGCACAGGGACACACCTGGAAATTTCGATTTCCTGTCGCAGCGACTCCTCGTAATTGCGGTGGCGGTCCACCATGCCGTCCATCAACACCCCGTTCCTCTCACAGACTCGACCTGGGTGGGTCGCGATAGACAATGCAGATTGCCATTGCAATCTCCGCGGGCATTCTCAGTTCCCACGGTGAACTTACCTGGCATGGTGGGATATCTATCAATGAGTCACACATGTCTGCCGGCCTCTATCGTGACAGCGAAATGGAGTTCGAAGTCAGTGTGCCGATGGTGGTTGCTGTGGACTTCTCTGGGAAGGTGGTCACTGGCGATGCGGCTGTTGATATCGCAAAGTGGCATCCGGAGAGAGCAGTCCAGAACCTGCTGGCCTTGATGGATATGAAGTGTGACAAAAAGGTGTGCTGAAAAAGGGGATTGCGGTGGTGGAGGGCTGGGCCTCAGCCTAAGAGCAGCAAGAAGCTCCTGCTTCTCCGAAGATGCCAGTGGGCCGCGCCCGTTGTGCACAGTACTGACAACGGGGTTATGGCAGGCTGGGTTTTGTTGCGCACACCACTATTAGTGCTATCTGCGAACTGCTCGCAGTCACTCCACTCATTTTCGCTTGACATACAGTTGGATGCCCACCTGCAGCACCACCCCCTGCACAATGTGTTCTGCCGAGACGCGAAGGTCTTTATTGGGAAGGCGGTCCCCGAGCTCCCTGTCTTGCATGTTTGGGAGCTTCTCTCTGAAGTTTTCAAGGCATGCATTGCTGCTGTCGCAGAGGTGTATGGGGAGAAGATTGACAGCTTCGTTGTGAGCATTCCCGATGGGATGCTCGGTCGCTCCTGGGTGAGGGAGCATATCAAGGCTTCAGCAGCGGCTGCTGGTATATCAGTGTCTCGGATCATGTGCGCAACGGCATCTCGGGCCGTAGCATATGACCTGATGTCTACCAGCAATGAAGCGGTTATTATCTCCGTATATATGTGGCGGACCAAGTTTGACGTATCTCTGTTCGATATCGAGGACGGCTTCATAGGGGCGCACAATACAACGAGTATTACCTCGTTCGGCTGCCGTGATGCCTGCAACATGACGGTATGCTTCAAACACACATGCCGCGCAGCTTTATGGGGCAACAATCCCATCACTGCATGTCAACAAAAAGGAGCGAATCTGCTGGTCTCGTGAGCCTCAGATTGGTCTGGTCTGAAGTGCCATTGCTACCAGGTTACGCCTGAGGAGGGCAGTGGGAAGAGTGTAGCGGGGGAGTTCCGAAACAAGACAGCGCCAAGAGTGGTCTCAAAAGTGGTGTTTTGTGCGGGCAATGCTTTGCAAAACACGCTTCCCGGCAGTAAGTGAACCAAAACGTACCCAACATCGTGCAAAGGGCACCCAGCACATGCCACGCTACCACCTTCTCTTGCAGGTTCGGCATGCCCTTCGCAGCTTTCAGAAATCTGACGTGCACCTTGCCAATGACGAGCGGGCTCTTTTGGATCTTGAAGCTCAATGCCGCTGGATCGAACGGAGCACCAGGAGATCGGTGCCGCTTTCTTTAGAGGTGGTCGATTCAACAGGGGTTTCCCATTCCACCGATCTTCGCATGTGGGGGCTGTACCGGGAGATATCAGGGCGGTTCTTCAAAAAGCCATTGGCACTCGCGGTGGAGCAGATGCTGCCGCTGGTTGACCTGCCGCAGATGATTTACACCGTGTGGGGGGAATGCGGCGATTTGCCCGCAATATCCTATGCTCTGCCTGACATGTACCGCTTGCCGCCGATAATCTCGCAAGTGTACGGCACTGCCAAAAATGGTGCTGCGTTGGGTGGACACGACTGTGCAGAGAATATCTCCGAGAAAGTGGATGTCGTGCCCCTGCCACTTGGTGTCGGCAAAGCTGACGGTGCGGTGCACGTTGTGGTTGAGAAGTACTCCCAGACCCCCCTCAAGCGTCAAGCAACCATCAGCCACAAGCAGGCTGACCTCAAGGTATGGCCCAGCTACTCTGCTGGGGACGGGCTTGAATGAGAGAGCTAGGCACAGCCAAGGGTGCAAACATGTTGGGGGCACTCGCTACCAGATGTGGCTGAGTGAGAAGAAGTGAGCCACGACCACTCCCCCTCACTGGCTGACGAGCTGTGACTGGTAGCGAGGCCCCCGTTGTCAGTAAGTGAAATCCTTGCCTGTTGATGCAGCGTCGGCTCGATGGATAAATCCCAGAGATCACAATGATGCGCGCAGGATCTCCCCACACAAAACGTGGTCACCACACACAGACACTCACCTCTCGGCTTGGGGTTCGTCAGCCGTAGGCAACGGGATAACTTTCTGTGATGTTGTTGTGAAACCTTCCCTTGTCATCCACATTCGGATCAGCCGACCACCCCCCCCCTCCCCTTTTTTTCAGGTCTATGAGGGCGACTGCGCCCGTGACAGTGTCTGCCGCCTTATCACAACCTTGAAACTGCCCGACCGCCACTGTGGAGACGACTGCACCGCAGAACGCCAGCTCGAAGTCCGTTTTGAGGTGGGCGAAGAAGGGGCCCTCTATGTCGCAGCGAGAGACACCGAGACTGGGGAAGAGGTCGCAGTAACAGCAGTCCCAGACTCCAGCGGCAGTGACGAGTCTATCGGTTAACCCTCCACACGGGTGTGCGGCAGGGTAGCATCATCCGTCATGATGCTGGTTGTTGATGCAAAGGCCATTCGCTCTGTGTCACTGTGTGCCAAGCTGTGTTATCTAACCCGAGACACGGGTCGCCCTTTTCTCACTCTTCCGTGTGTTGAATGTTAGGCGGTCCAGCCAGCGGTGGCACCTCGAGTGGCGGGCGGAAGTATCCCGCCCAGCCAAGACGGACAACTTGTGGGAAACTATCTGTCTCCTTCGCAAAGGGGGGTGGAGGGATTTGGCGAGATTTTTTTGCTGCCGGTTCCACTCTTCTGTGCACAACGTTTTCTGGGTGAAAACATGGCTGCCCTCCCCCCCCGCCCCTCTGGGAAAAATATTCCCTGAAAAGTGGTGGTTTCAAGGCGACTTGTCCTTAGTCCTTGAGTGTTGTGGGGAGGGGGGGGGGGTAAAATGTGTGTGATTCGCATCTTTTGGTGTTTTCTTCCGCAAAAATCACCGGTTGTTCACGCCAGTGCGCTCTGGCATAACCCCCATCCCCCCCCCCCTAGGGGGGGTCAAATGGGGGTGACAAACACGATTTTTCAAAAAACCGGCGCAGAGGCCCCAAAGCCCCCGTAAACCCTCCAAACCCCCCCAGATCGGTCCGGAAACCCATCGAACCCCACTTTTCCACCATTCCGGGCACCTCAGGTGCCCGAATTGGGGTACCTAAATTTTGTGCCACCGTTTGGTACCGGACAGTGCCACTGTGTGGGAGGTTGGAAAAGAAAATGCCCCAACACACCACATCTGAGGGTTGCAATGCATGTTGCTTGCCAACCACGTCATCCGGTGGGTGTCAGGCGCTATGTAGGTGGCATGAGCCAGGTCTTCGATGTGTTCTGGCTTGTATATGTACCTCCCTGCCTGCGGCACAGGCACTGCCTTTGTCCCCCACACCAGCCACAGAGAGCGTATTGTACTCGGTCCACGGTTGCTGATTCATTGTGATGCGTTGTATCCTCGAGTGAACGTCACACACTAGTGGCACCACCACCCGCCATCCGAGAGCTGTATTGACTTTGCGCCCTTCCGTTGCATTCACCTCGCCACGCATATTGCACCGTTCAGTACCAGTGCTCTTGGGCCAGGCAAAGTAGACCGCAGCAACTACCAATTCTGGCACAATGGGTACCACGACAGCGCACTTCGTGTGTTCCCGGAATGTACAGCTCGTGTTGCAACAGTCGTTGTCAACACATCCCGGTTGTGGAGCACTGCTGCACAGGAATCACACGACCATCTGGACTTGTTCCGTACCTACAGGCAGCCTCCCGGTGCATGGTGGCAGGGAGGTACATATACAAGCCAGAACTCATCGAAGACCTGGCTAATGCCACCTACATAGCGCCTGACACCCACCGGATGACGTGGTTGGCAAGCAACATGCATTGCAACCCTCAGATGTGGTGTGTTGGGGCATTTTCTTTTCCAACCTCCCACACAGTGGCACTGTCCGGTACCAAACGGTGGCACAAAATTTAGGTACCCCAATTCGGGCACCTGAGGTGCCCGGAATGGTGGAAAAGTGGGGTTCGATGGGTTTCCGGACCGATCTGGGGGGGTTTGGAGGGTTTACGGGGGCTTTGGGGCCTCTGCGCCGGTTTTTTGAAAAATCGTGTTTGTCCACGTAAAAGGGTGGCATTTGACCCCCCCTACCCCCCCCCCCCCCCCCAACTCCAATTCTACATTCTACTCTTTACCCCCCCCCCCAACTCCTCCTCTCCCGCATCGCCTCGACGGGGCAGCACTTCGAGAAGTGTGAGATGTGCATGCACTCCGCATACACAGTGCAGTGCACACACAACCCCTTCGCTGGTTCAACTCCAAATGCCGATAGAGACGTCATCCATCCCCACACCCACCTACCCCCCCCCCCCCCACCCAACCCCACCTCCCCCCCGCGGACCTACTCTGCTGTGCCTCTGCATATTTCCATCTCCCTGGCTTGCAGTGCTGGGGTGGGTGTGTGTGTGTGGGGGGGGGGGGGAGGGGGTAACCCCCCCCCGTCCCACTGCATGCCATCACTGTTTGGCAAATCGGGTGGCGATGACGTGCCTGCGTCGCCCGCCTCCCCGCTGTCAGACACGGAGCCCCCTCGTGGGTCCGACGAGCCTGTCGGGTCGCGCTGGTTTAGATGCTTCGCATCCTTCATCAGCATAGTCTCTGTGCTGTGCTCCTGCTGTTGCATGTTTCTCTACGGAATCCTGGTTGTCCAAGGCGCACAGTCTGATAAAGTCATCTTGGCAAAGGTCATGTCAGTGCTGTCGAGCTTCTACTACATTCTATTCGCTGGCTTCATCGTCGCGACAGAGCTCGGAGTTCAGAAGTTTCTCATGGAGTTCGGGTTCATGCACTCCTGGCCTGGCAGGGGGTTGGTCCAGATATTCGTCGCTGTCGACTTTCTCAATGTGAAGCAAGACGTTTCCTTGATCTTCACCGGAAACAACTCCCTTGAAGAGACCATTGCGGAGATTGTTGGGTTTGCACTGCTCTCCATCGGTCTGATTCACATCATAATGGGGGTCCTGTGCCTGCGCCCCCTCGCTGACAAGACAGAGGCGTCTCGCATGCGCCGGCATGACTTTGAGGAACGGCTGAAGCAGCCACGCCGCATGCAGAAGAAGAAGCGGAAGAAAAACCGCAAACCAGGCGACGATGACTCGACAGCACCGGGTTCCCCACCAGGTCCCCAGCCCGGGAGTCCTGGGGGCGATGGCGACGACGTGCTCGGTGGCTCCGACTTCGACGAGCCTGCCAGCCCAGCCAGCACGACACCCGCAGCTCCCATCGCGCCTGACAGTGATGCTGATATCGAAGCTGACTATAAAGCGATGCAGTCAGATGGGGAAGCCACGCCTCCGAGACCTCCGCCAAAGTCTCGAAAATGGGGCCTGCGACGAGGATGATAGAGCGTTCTCACGGGGTGTGGGGTGGGGGGGAGGCTGAGGTGGGCGTGTGAATCAGTGTAGATCGCAACAAGGGCAAGTGCTCGGTGTGCTTGACACTACTATAAACAGATTCACGTGTGTGTGGGGGGGGAGGGTCTTCGCTGGCCGTTATCCTTCGTCAATCTTCGTCAGGTTTCAGCCGATTCAACTGCAAATGCACTAAAATGCACTGACGGCCACGTAGTGAAGACCCCCCTATGTGTGGTTCCCACAGTGGAGGGAATCATCTGAGCCGCTCCGGAGCAGCTTACACTCAGCAGTTGTCGGGGGAGGGGGGGGGGGGAGCAATGAGGGGCCCAAAAAGAAGTGCCATCTGAGTTCAGTTATTTTTTGCCTGTGCCCAGGCATTGTGTTAGAGCGGGGGTGGGGTGTGCGGTGTGCGGTGCACGTTTTGTTGTATTGTTTTGCTGTGTGGGGCGGGGGGGGGGGGGGGGTGGGGGGGACGGGGGCTCTGAGGCCCGAGGCAGTCTTTGCTCTGTCGAGGTGGGAGGGGGTGCTGCGCAGGAATACCCGACACCTCATGCCCTCCCTGCCCCCTCCCCTGAGTATCACAGGCAATTCCACTGCGCTGGTTTCAAACCGCCCACCCCACACCTCCACACCCCACACCCCACACCCACCCCAGGGGAGGCCCTCTGGGTCTCTTTCGGCTCATACCCGATGTCTGGTCTGCTGCCTGACAGCACGCCGGGGATCCGCCCGGTGCACTGGCTAGAGCTCCTGCAGCGGCAGCAGGCGGAGACAAATTTCTCTGTCCAGCTGCAGCTGCTGACGGATGACCAGCTGCTCAGCTCCTCGAAGGGGCGTGTCACGCGCGCGCTGAACCAGCCCGCAACGGGTGACGAGGAGCGGAAGCGCCGCTTCCAACACGGCACCGCCGCCCTCGACACCTGCGACGAGAGTGAGGCAGGCGCCGAGTCCATTATCAGCAACGACTCCCTCGATGAGGATGCCGTCGCATCCACCAACGCCGCGACGCACGTCACCAAGGCATCCGAGATGTCACACGTCGACCCCCTCGACACCGACCTCTCGGGTGACGGGGCACGCTCCCACGGGCGCAGCGACATCAACAGCGTGCTGGGCCTGTCGGATGTGGAGGACACACTCTCCAACGCCTCGCGCACCTCACGCGCCTCCCGGGGCAGCGCCTCCGGGAAGAAGAGGTCGAAATCCGCGTCCTCCGCACCCCGCCTGACAGCGCGGTCGCTCGACGCGCTCAACGCGATGCAGAAGGTGGAGCCATACAACGAGATCAAGCGGAAGCTGAGGAAGCACCTCGACAAGAGACGCACGGGGCGTGTCTCGGGGACAACTGGGAATGAAACACCAGGGCTGCCTTCCTGCTTCCACCACGGAGGGCTGTACGACCCACGCATGGGGAATGTGGAGGTGAGGCGCGAGGGGAAGCACGCCGGGAGGTGGACCATCTGGTGTGCGACCTGCAACGAAGGGCAGCTGCCGTGCTGCCCGGAGTGCGGCGAGTCGCTGATGCACAGCGCCGCGAAGGTGGATGGGAAGAAGAAGACCCGCAACATGCAGTGCGTCGCATGCGGGGTGGAGGTGAAGCGCGACTCCGTCACGACCGACCCCTTCCCCTCCTGCCCCGGGCACCACTGCCACATCAAGGTGCCGCGCGACATGTGGCTGGTCAACCCCCTGCAGTGGGAGGATGTCCTGGCCATGCTCCGGGGGAGCTGCTGGTGGTGCCACCGCTGGCGGGCCCAGCCCTATGAGATCAAGCGCCAGGTGGCCTCCCTGCGTCTCCTCAACGCACGCCTGTGGACCCCGGGGCTGGAGGAGGTGATGGATCAGAAGTTTGCCGTGGAGCGGTGGGACACACCCACCAACGAGGCTGCCGAGGCAGGTGTGGCGAAGCCGCCTGCACTCAAGAAGAAGGGCTTCAGCAAGTACCCTCCTGAGAAGGCTGCGGATGCGGGGGAGGACCTGATGCGCTGGGTGTATGACTACATCGAGAAGGCGGAGGCGACAACACCCGAGTCGGACCGCGCTTCGTCCGGCTTGATGTTCTCCAAGAGGAGGGAGGTGGTGAACAACCTGTGGAGGACGCTCACCACGGTGCAGTCGTCTGCGCCGTGCCGGCACTGCGGGCTGCACAACCCGAAGCGGATCACCGATCTGAAGAAGAGCGCTTTCTTCTACGACATGTCGGGGAGGGACATGGACTTCAACATCGAGCGTGCCTCCAGCAAGACGGGGGAGATCGGTGACGGGACCTGGGAGTCGCTCCTGCAGGAGCTGAAGACCTTCAAGACGGAGACGGAGATCAACAAGGGGGGTGGGCAGATCGTGCACTACAAGAAGGAGGAGGGGAAGTACGGCAAGTCGAAGCCGCTCCGTGAGGCGGCACCCCGAGGCAACGTCTACCTCCCGCCGCACCACCTGAAGGACATCATCGTGGGGCTGTTCCTGAAGGAGCAGGAGTCGCTCGGTGAGGTGTTCTTCCAGGTGTGCAGCTCGCCGGACACGGTGGATCCGAACCTGCGTGTGCCCCCGAAGGACTACTGGAAGGCGTTCCTGCACCACGTTGTGGAGATCGGCCCGAACAAGTTCCGCCCCTTCCGTGAAGGGGACAACAGGATCCAGGCGGATGACCAGACGAAGCAGATCTCCAGCATCCTTGCGTGCTGCCGGAACATGCAGGTCATCGGGGGCAAGCTGTCCACCGCTCGCCTGCGGAAGGAGTTCGCAGATCCCTCGCAGATCCAGCGGAAGCAGAGTGCCGTGGCGTCCTTCTGGAAGGCGAGGCCGCGCACATTTGAGTTCTGCGCACGTGCTGCCCAGGACTCGTACAGGCGTATCATGTTTGCGCAGTCCGATGGCATGACTGGCGGGAAGGCATCGAAGGGCGCGCAGCAGATCTTCGAGAAGAAGTCGGGGCTGTTCCGGACCAACCTGATGGGGAAGCGTGTCAATCAAGCGTGCCGGTCTGTCATCTCGCCCGACAATGCGCTGGAGGATGACCAGGTCATGCTGTCGCGCAGGTTCGCCAAGCGTCTGACGATCCCCGAGGTGCTCCCCAGCCTGCTGACCATCAGCCGCCTGGAGACCGCTGCGCGGGGGGACGGGCACACCGCAACAGAGGTGCTGCGCCAGGTCGAGTCGATGCGGGAGAGGCGAGGCTTCCTGCTGCACAGCATCCTCAACGGGGCAAAGGTGTACCCCGGTGCGACCCGCGTGGAGATGGACACCGACAACGTGAAGCACATCGCGGATGCCTTCCAGCTGATCCTGCAGGCGCGCCGCCCCAACTGGATGAAGAAGCAGATGACCCAGGAGGACATGCAGCTGATCGACATCGCGCGCATTGGAGGCCATGCTGCGCTGGAGACGCTGCTCTGGATGGAGGAGGTGCTGGAGAACAGCAAGCACCGCCCCGAGTGGGGGAGCCTGCGCTTCAAGGTGTTCCGCCACGTCGCGACGGATGACAACGTGGTGCTGAACAGGCAGCCGACGCTGCACAAATCGTCGTGGCTCGGGCAGAGGCTTGTCGTGGCGAGCAGCCAGCGCACCATCCGATTCCACTACGCCAACTGCAAGGGGTTCAACGCAGACTTCGACGGCGACGAGATGAACATCCACGTCCCCCAGACGGAGCGGGCACAGGTGGAGCTGCGGCAGCTCAACACCGCACGCAAGCACTTCATCTCCTCCACATCCGGCAAGCCCCTCCGAGGCCTGATCCAGGACCACGTTGTGGCGGGCGTGCTCCTCACCTCCCGCGACTGCTTCCTCTCCGGGCCTGAGTTCGACAGGCTTGTGTACGCCACGCTGCACAAGCTGACCGACACGATGCCCCTGCGGCCCGAGCCTGCCCTCCGTGTCAGGCGCAAGCACGCCGACGGCAGCTTCGTGTGGGTCGAGTCCTGGACAGGCAAGCAGGTCATCAGCGTCATCCTCCGCTACCTCACGCAGAATGTCTCTGAGGTGGGCAAGCATGCGGGCGGCGTGTCCTTCGAGGGGCGGACGGCCCTCCCTGCAACGGTGTGGGACCCGCGGAGCAAGAAGCCCGAGGGCATGGGCGACAAGTTCATGGACGACGAGCAGGTGGAGGTGATCTACGACGAGTACGTCAGGGGAGTCCTCGACAAGAACCAGCTGGGTGCAACGGGTGGGACCCTCGTCCAGTTCGTCCACGAGGTGCACGGCGAGGAGGCCTCCGGCACACTCACCTGCTGCTTCGGGCGGCTCCTCTCGGAGTTCCTGACCTACTATGGGTTCACGCTGGGGATCCGGGATCTGCAGCTGACAAACCAGAAGGAGCAGGAGCGTGCCGACAAGCTGCTGCAGCTCGACGAGTCGACGAAGGGCATGACGACCGAGGTGGACCGTCTGGGCAGCGTGATGAAGCTGACGGGCGAGCTCAACAAGGAGATGTTCCCCAAGGGGATGGCCAAGCAGTACCCCCACAACTGCCTCGCGATGATGACGATGTCCGGTGCCAAGGGTTCCGGCGTCAACAGTACCCAGATGGCTGTGCTGCTGGGGCAGCAGACCTTCGACGGCCACCGTGTGGAATGCATGCCCAGCGGCAAGACCCTCCCCGGCACACTCCTGGGCGACGACCGCGCCTCCTGCGGTGGCTTCGGGCTGGGGCGATTCCTCTCCGGCATCCGCCCCCAGCAGTACGTTGTCCACGCCGCAGCAGGGCGTGACGGGCTGATCGACACTGCTGTCAAGACCTCCCGTTCAGGCTACCTCCAGCGGTCTGTCGTGAAGGGCATGGAGGGCCTCGCCACGAAGTGGATGGCGACGACGGGGCCCAACGGGGAGACCGAGGTGAACCCCGCTGTGATCGACGAGGCGGGTGGCATCGTGCAGTTCAAATTCGGCCACGACGGACTGGACCCCCAGCGCTCCGCGGGGTGGAACGCAGGCAAGGAGCCCGCCACCTCCGCTCTCCACACGGCACAGGCGGTGGTGGAAGGCATCGGGCGGCGGAAGCGGACCTGGGAGTCGCTCCCCAACGAGGCTGTGCAGCGCGAGCTGGATGTGTCCTTCGCCCTCGGCAGGCGGTGCGCGGAGCTGGTGCAGGACCAGCCGTCGAAGAAGGTCCGCTTCCTCGACATCAAGACGAAGAAGTCAGAAAAGCTGGATGCGGGCGAACAGCTCTTCATCGTCCCCTTCCCCGACTCGAAGAAGGCATCGAAGGACGCAGCCATCTCCCCCGCGCAGTACCAGAAGGTGGAGCGGGCGGACGGCAGGCAGGGGTTCGTCAAGAAGGAGAACGTGAGGGTGCGCCCCTCGCCCTGCCTGGCCAAGGCTGTGGAGGCCGCCTCCCAGCTGCGCGTGATGAAGGCGAAGATGGCATGCGACGAGCCTGTTGGCATCATCGCAGCGCAGAGTGTCGGGGAGCCCTCCACGCAGATGACCCTCAACACCTTCCACCAGGCTGGCCAGACCGTGTCGCACGTGACTGAGGGTATTCCCCGCCTGCGTCAGATCCTCCAGAGCGCCTCCGTGTCGGAGCCGATGGTCATGGTTCCCGTGGAGAAGATCGACGCCGGCATTGCGCGTGCCCTGCTGAAGCTCCATGTGGCGCTCACCCCGAAGCCCATCGGGGACCTCCTGCACGCGCCGCTCCCCTTCAGCTACACACAGATCCCTGTGGGGCCTGGGGAGAAATACAAGAAGATCAAGATCCGTGTCAACTTCTCCGAGTCGAAGCTCCTGAACTACTACGTGGGTGAGCACGGGCTTGTCAGCAGCAAGGACCCTGCGAGCGTGCTCCGCTCCGGAGGCAAGGTGGAGAACGGTGGGAAGGCGTCGAAGAAGGGGGGCGATGCCTGGTTCGACTACACCTCGGACTACCGGAGGGTGCGCGAGGCGCTGGGTGTGGTGAAGGTGGGTGCGGGTTCCGCGCAAACCAGCACCCCCGCGGACACCAAGGGGATGTCCGTCTACCGCATCCCCGACAAGAAGATCATGGGTGCCGTGGGGGATCTGCACGGCTCCCTGAAGCAGCTCAACAAGACGATGGTCTCCTTTGTCCGCAGGGCGTGGAACTGGGATATGGTGCACGACGCGACAGGGTTCGACTCGCGGGGGGCGAACTGCACGGGGGAGAAGAACGCCCTGATCGACGAGCTCGACAAGGAGTACTTCCCCACGGGCAACCCGCCCCACACCCCGCTGAAGAAGGAGAAGCGCCCGGAGTACATCAGGGACTACATCAACACCGACGGCAAGTCGTGCGAGATCAGGCTTCTCGGGTTTGACGATATCACCGGATGCTACGAGCAGAAGTCGAACGTGCTTGCTCTCCCTGCAAGCAGGGTTTACATCCCCTACGGTGCAGGCGTCAGCGTGGACGACCAGGCCAAGGCGCCCAACGTGGAGGGGAACCCCGAGGGGGCGGAAGGGGCGGCGACCGCTGACGGTACGGAGGGGGCACAGGCCGCACAGGCAGCCCCGGATGCTAAGACGCTCAGCAGCCTTTCCCTGCAGGTGTACCCACAGGGGGTTGCGCGGTGCGACGAGAACTCCGATGTGCTGCAGTACCACGTGACCCTCATGGTGCCCAACCATGTGAGTTTGGTATGTATTTTAGCTTTACATGTGGGTGGGTGGGTGGAGGTGGGGGGGCAAGTCATGACGACACGGTGGTGGTGTACTTGCATGACGTTGTGTTTTTTTTAACTTCGTACCCGATCCCTCGCTTCGTGCACTACGTCGTTGTAGCGTTGGCCCACTGTTTCTTGTTGCTTTGTGAGACCTCCAAAGAGCGGGTGGGGGAAGGGAGGCTGTTCAACCAGCACATCGAACCAACTACACCTTGATGTTTTACGATCATACCGCACCGCCATCCCATGGGGTGGGAATATCGACCCACGCACATCCTCCTCACAGATGGTCCCCGACTTGCTGAACAAGGTGTTCGACAACGTTACGCTGCGGCGGTCGGAGCTGACCGGCGTGAAGCGTGCCTTCTTCGTCCCCAACAACAAGGGGAACGGTGGCATTTTCCACGTTGACGGTGGGAAGGTCAAGCAGGTGCTCCAGGTATGACAGGCAAAGGAGTGTATTTGCAGGTTTGCAAATGGATATCGCACCAACCATCACGGTGTTCTGTATTCTCCACTCCTCCAAAACGGGTCATGTGTGTATGCGAGTGGTGGTCGTGTTGCAGCTCGTTGGTGCGCCCTCCACTAAACAAACTGTACCAAGGATATATCTGTGTGTGTGTGGGAGGTGAGGCGGTTAATATGCTGCAGCGCTGCAGATCTCCTGTGAGGCCGCACCGCCTGCCTGACCTTTTGGACCCGTTGAGGCATCCTGTTCTCTGTGTCACACGCCCTGCCTGCAGACAATCCCGCGCCTCCTTGTGGACCACCCCGACATCGAGAAGGCCGTGCGCTTCGACAAGATCCGCTCGACAGATCACTCCGACATGGCGGACACATTCGGCTGCGAGGCCGGGCAGGCTGGTCTGATGGAGGAGCTGAAGCGCCTGTTCAAGTCATACAGCGTCGACAGCAGGTGGCTTACGCTGGTGACGGACCGTGCGTTCTTCACAGGGGTATGTAAGGGGCTTGCCCTGAGATGGGGGTGTGTGTGTGTCTTGATATTCAAGCAATGAGGGCTGAGGGTGGCTTGCGAATTGCCCTGCTTCATTTGCCATCGCTCCCAGCTGCCTGAGCACAGAGGTGATTGGCCTGATGGCTGATGGACCTGCAAAGCTTCATGCTTTTTGATGCCTTGTTCTTACGTTGCGTGTTGCCTACCACCCTACACCCCACGCCCCTGCAGACTTGGAAGGGCTTCTCGCGGTTCAGCGTGATTGCAAACTCGCCCAGTATCCTGTCGCGCATGACATTCGAGACAGCAACAAAGTTCTTGGCGTCGTCCATGAAGGAGGGCCTCCACGATGACATGAAGTCTCCCGCCGCACGCATCATCTTCGGACAGTATGTGCATGCGATGTGTGATGTGTGGGTTGGGCGCAAAGCCTTCTTGAGAAGTCAGCAGAGGGGATGAATTGGCAAACGGTGCATCCCCCCCACACAACAATATAATCAACCAAGTTCTATGGTGACTTTTGCTGCCACAAGGTTGCCACAACATCAGGTGGGCCCTCGGAAGTGTAGCGCCATGCCCTGCCTTGTTCCGGAACCGTGCTAGACAGCTTTGGGGTTTCTCAGCCGTACACACCACTACCCACAACAGGGAGCTTGCCCAGCAGTCATCGACCTTCCTCTCCCATGCGTCACGCCAGCTCACAGGTATGTCGGGCTCCTGCTCACGGAGCGAGAGGACGTGGCCAAAGCCAGAACCAGCCTTCCTTCTCTGATTCTCGAGTATTGACCCTGAGAGTGCTTTCACTTTGTCACATAAGTTGCATGCCCCATTCACATCCATAGTGCCCAACCGGGTTGTCAGTTTATCACCAGTTTCTGCCCCCTGGGTGTGTATGCGGGCATCCAAGGACGCAGCAGTGCCCGCCTGCTCGTCAAACCTTGAATGCGATGGCGGGGGGGGGAGGGGGGGGAGAGGGCGGTGTGTTTTGAGAGAATGTTCAGAGGCCCTTCTCCTTCAGATTCTTCGAACAAACACACACACACACACACAAGCCCTCAAGACTCTTGAAGCGGCCTGACTATTTAGTGTCTTCGTCGCAGCAAGGGGGCGATATATACCACCCTTTTTATTGATTTCACGTGTCAGTGTTTGACTTTTTCGCAACTTCATTTCTTCCTTTTCTCCCTCTCCAACCCCACCCGTGACACCACCAGGGTTTAGCTAGCCCTGGTCCGATTATCCCCGGTTCTTCGCTGAAGAGACGCGGCCGGGGGGAGGGGTACGAAGAGTACGCGTCGAAACCGGTGTCACGCCGTGTTGGGGAATCCTTCGGGAGTGCGATACTGAAGGGGAGGTGCTACTGCCCGTGCAGGGCGACACCGCCTTAAAACTTTATAACCACACACAAACCCTCTATTCCCCCAGGCCTGATGAGCAATCCCCCCTGCCTCATGTTGTGACTTCCTTTCTACCTTGCACAAAACATCCCATTTGCCCCTTTTCTTCCTTCGAAAGTGTTGTGACTTCCCCCCTACCCCACCCCTCGGGAGTGCCACTCCTCTGGTGGTTAAAAGTGACCCGCCGTTGTGCCTTCGGCATCTGTTGCGTGTGCCGTCGTATTCTTCCTATGCACTAGTTATAGCTATCCGGGGGCGGTCTGCTGTCGCACCAGTGGGCTGCCCCACCTCTGCACCCTCGGTTTTTAAGATGTTCACCACAGCGGAGAATGATCCCCTTCTCTGTGGCGATCGAGCCAAGCTGGACGAGGTTCGCCTTCGGGCGAAGGTCATGTGGGCGGACAAAAGGTGCCTGCTCCTGAGACTCATCAGCAACCTGTTTCTTCCTTCAAGCCCCCAAGACTCTTGGAGCGGCCTGACTATTTAGTGTCTTTGTCGCAGCAAGGGGGCGATATATACCGCTTTTTTATTGATTTCACGTGTCAGTGTTTGACTTTTTCGCAACTTCATTTCTTCCTTTTCTCCCTCTCCAACCCCACCCGTGACACCACCAGGGTTTAGCTAGCCCTGGTCCGATTATCCCCGGTTCTTCGCTGAAGAGACGCGGCCGGGGGGAGGGGTACGAAGAGTACGCGTCGAAACCGGTGTCACGTCGTGTTGGGGAATCCTTCGGGAGTGCGATACTGAAGGGGAGGTGCTACTGCCCGTGCAGGGCGACACCGCCTTAAAACTTTATAACCACACACACACACACACCACACACAGGCTCTGCAAAGCGTGGCGCAGTGCACTCCGATGTCATGGAGGACGATGAGGCCAGCGCCGAGTTTGTCGACACGGTGTCCCCCATGACCCAGCTGCGCGCAAGCCGGAAGCGCAAGGGTTCTGCGAGCCCCGCGTCTGCGCCTGCTGCAGTGCCTGTGCCCAGGCCTGCGTCAGTCAAGTCGAAGAAACAGAGGAAGATGTAGTGCAACACGCTGTCTCGCTTGCCCCGACCTTGTCGGGGGAGCTTCTGGCCATAAAAAATATTGCGCGCAGCTCGTCTGGGCTGATCGCCCCGCCATCATCTGCCCCTCGGGCACTGCCGCTTCATGTCTTTGGCCCCCCACCCCACCCCCCGACCTCCCCCGTTCCTACCGCCGAAGCAACGGGGGGGGATTTTTTCCTTCCTTCGTCACTCTTGTCTTTTCCGGTCAGTCAACAAAGCTCCGTCAAAAAAAATTCGCAACAAGCCCTGAGGCCAGCAGAAGCCTTGATACCACCAACGCCCGGCAGCGGTGCCAGGAGGTGAGATATGTCTCGGTTGTTGGCTGCATCACACGCCGCAGTTTGCGTGGCTCGTCAAAAACCCAACCAGGGGCGTTGGAGGGTAGCAGCACTGTGCCCCTGTTGCCCCCTGAACAGGCCCTCGGGGTATTGGGGATGGGAGGTGGGTGTGGGGGCGGGGGGGAGGGAGAGGAACCGGAACGAAACCAAGGATTCAGTGCGCCTGCCGAATCGGGCGACACACACCATCAAACACTATCAAATGTTCATGTGATATGGGCTTTTATTGTCGGGAGGGGGGAGGGAGGGTATTTTTTGACGTCAAGACGGTGTGCGTGAGATTGTGTGCAAACTGCAGATGTGTTGGAAACAAAAAAAAACAACTCTCATTTTGGCTTCTTCTGCTTATCTCTTCCCACCACCACCACCACCCCCTCCCCCTTTTCATCCACGGAACGATTTGGGTTGATTGCGCTGATTTGCCGCCCGTTGCCTGCCAGGCTGGGCCCCACAGCACATGCCATCAAGAATCATCATGGCAGCCGCAGATCGACATCGCCCCCTTCCCTCTGCCTGGGGGGAAATACACTATATGGGCGGTGTCTCGATTGCGTATGTTGTGTGGTGTGGGCATCCTTCCTGAGCAGCCACCAGCCGATGTTGCTATAGTCCCCCCCCGCCCCCACCAGCGCAGCACACCCCAGCAAAGGAGTGAGGGGGGGGTGGGGTGGGGTGGGGGTCCTGGCCCTCTTTGCCTGCCTTTTTTTTGCTGGAGGATGTGGGGTGGTTTTGTTTCTTGTTTACCCTCGCTTTTCGACAAAAAAAATCTATCATATACCCCGACGGTGCAGTCATGGCATGCTGGCTCGCCTCAGGGTTTTGCGGAACCCACCAGCGGGGGGGGGGCGGGGGGCTCTGAACCATCAAGACCACAAGGAAGGGGAGGGTGTGTGCAATGTGGAGTGTGTGTGTGTGTGTGGTTATAAAGTTTTAAGGCGGTGTCGCCCTGCACGGGCAGTAGCACCTCCCCTTCAGTATCGCACTCCCGAAGGATTCCCCAACACGACGTGACACCGGTTTCGACGCGTACTCTTCGTACCCCTCCCCCCGGCCGCGTCTCTTCAGCGAAGAACCGGGGATAATCGGACCAGGGCTAGCTAAACCCTGGTGGTGTCACGGGTGGGGTTGGAGAGGGAGAAAAGGAAGAAATGAAGTTGCGAAAAAGTCAAACACTGACACGTGAAATCAATAAAAAGGGTGGTATATATCGCCCCCTTGCTGCGACGAAGACACTAAATAGTCAGGCCGCTTCAAGAGTCTTGAGGGCTTGAAGGAAGAAACAGGTTGCTGATGAGTCTCAGGAGCAGGCACCTTTTGTCCGCCCACATGACCTTCGCCCGAAGGCGAACCTCGTCCAGCTTGGCTCGATCGCCACAGAGAAGGGGATCATTCTCCGCTGTGGTGAACATCTTAAAAACCGAGGGTGCAGAGGTGGGGCAGCCCACTGGTGCGACAGCAGGCCGCCCCCGGATAGCTATAACTAGTGCATAGGAAGCATACGACGGCACACGCAACAGATGCCGAAGGCACAACGGCGGGTCACTTTTAACCACCAGAGGAGTGGCACTCCCGAGGGGTGGGGAAGGGGGGGTAGTCACAACACTTTCGAAGGAAGTAAAGGGGCAAATGGGATGTTTTGTGCAAGGTAGAAAGGAAGTCACAACATGAGGCAGGGGGGATTGCTCATCAGGCCTGGGGGAATAGAGGGTTTGTGTGTGGTTATAAAGTTTTAAGGCGGTGTCGCCCTGCACGGGCAGTAGCACCTCCCCTTCAGTATCGCACTCCCGAAGGATTCCCCAACACGACGTGACACCGGTTTCGACGCGTACTCTTCGTACCCCTCCCCCCGGCCGCGTCTCTTCAGCGAAGAACCGGGGATAATCGGACCAGGGCTAGCTAAACCCTGGTGGTGTCACGGGTGGGGTTGGAGAGGGAGAAAAGGAAGAAATGAAGTTGCGAAAAAGTCAAACACTGACACGTGAAATCAATAAAAAAGCGGTATATATCGCCCCCTTGCTGCGACAAAGACACTAAATAGTCAGGCCGCTCCAAGAGTCTTGAGGGCTTGTGTGTGTGTGTGTGTGTGTGCGTCTTGTCGAGGGGTCGTTCGAGAATCAGTAAAAAAAGATGCAAGAAATTCTAGGGGGGGAGAAATGCGCGAGCTGTGTTCCGCAAACCCGGGAAGTATGTTTTGCCCTGGGCTTGCGGATCGCGCAAGGCAAAATGGATGTCTTGGAGGGGGGGGGGGGTGGGTGGGTGAGTGGGTGCGCAAAGCGGTATGAATTGCATTGTACATCAGGGGATTGCGCGGCATCAGTTCACCTCCCCCCTCCCTCCCCCCTCCTCTCCCACACACCGCACACCCGTTCAACATTGTCGCACCCCCCCCCCCCCCCCCACCCCACCTACCCACCACTGCATGGCGAAGGTGACTGCAAAAGCGAAGACTGTGCCGGCTTGAAAGACAGAGAGGTCAGAGCGGTTGCCCCCCACTCCTTGCATATCGAGTGAAGGAGATCAGCCTTGTGCTTCCTTCTGCTTCTATTTCCACTTCACTACTCCCCCCCCCCCCCCCCCCACTCCATTCCTCCGACACATTGGCCTTCGCTGTGCGGCCGCAGCGGCAGGTTTGTGGGTCTGATGCGTGTCCTGGATATTAACACAGGAAGGTGTGTGTCGGGGGGGGGGGGGGGGAGGAGTGCGAGTGCCCGCGGGTCATCAAAGTTTGAGGAATGGAAGGCCAATCGACAGTTCGATTTCCCCACCCCGGGAGGCCCACTCCCCCCCCCCCATTTTCCGGTTCTTCTTCGCCCCCCCCCCCCTCCCCACTAACATTGCAAGAAGGTGCTGGGTGACTTGCTTTTTCCATTCACTCTCGACAATCAATCCCCCCCTCCCCCCCCCCCCGGGGTTGCCACATCGTATGCTCAGGCATGTCGCTAAGCGTCGACCGTCGACCCAGTGATTTTGGGTTTCCCCCCCCATAAAAAAGCGTCGACCCAGCGTCGACCCAGTGGACTGGGTTGACGCTTGGTCGAGGCTTGGAGCGTCGACCCAGTGGAACTGGGTTGCCATTCAAGCCTGGACCAAGCGTCAACCCATTTATTACACTGGGTCGACGCTCACCAAGCGTCGACCAAGCGTCAACCCACTTTCACTGGGTCGACGTCGAAGAGAGTATGGGTTTGCAGGAACAGATGCTCACTACCGTGGCCTCCGGCGGCTGGGGGGCTCTGCCCCCCAGACCCCCCATCTCGCGTGCCCGTCTCGTAACCAAGTCCTTGCGCTTTGACGGCCGTGGCATATCAGGGGGCAGCGTCGAAATCATGGTCCCGAAAGCCATTTTTTGGTTTCCTCCGGCACCCGACGGCGCGAGCGGGAGAGGAACCACGGAAGGAACCCAGCGCCTCACACCGTGCCCACCTAGTGGTCCACCGGTGGGAAAATTTGGCAACAACACGAGCGCGCGCGAAGCGCGCGCGAGAAAAATTGACCCCTAGTGTTTTCCCCCCTGATCCCCCCCCCCAAAACAGGAGCGTCAACCCACCAAATCTCCAAAATTGAAAAGTTAGCGACAGGCCTGTCGTATGCTGCGACCCTCCCTGCCCCCATCTTATCCAGGATCTACCCAGGCGACACCACCCTCCCTCACCAGGTGCTCTGCGTGGCCTGGCCGGTGGGGCGGTCAACATGAAGTCCCTTCTTCTGCTGTCCACATGCTGCACAGTGTCTGTCCTGGCTGCTGGAGTGTGCCCCCCTTGTAAATTCGGGACGGATTGCCCTCCCTCTGGGAGGAAGTGCCTTACTAAATGCAGCTACCTCAGTGTGCGCAGCCTGGCCAATGACGTGGTTGGCACGTGTAAGGGCTTCGAGGTTTGCATCGACGGACTCTGCCATACGCCGTGCGACCCGCTGTGTTCCCCAGGTTCAACATGCCTCGACGGCGAATGCATCTACAGCAGCTGCAAAGACGACACCCAATGCGGCACCGGCTCAGTCTGCCATGAGAAGGAGGGGGAGTGCGTCGCTGCTCCCTGCTCCGAGAAGGAACCCTGCCCCACAGATCTGCAGTGTATTGACAGCAAGGAAGGCAACATCTGCTTCCGCATACCCTGCAGGGGCACCGAGACCCTGAATGGCTGCCCCCTCGGCTCGGAGTGCAACGGGAGATTCTGCACTGCCGTGGTGTGCAGCACCGACACCGACTGCCCCTTCGCCTCCACCTGTCGAGACAAGGCCTGCCACGCCGGTGCCCTGCCAGCTTGCAAGGCGAATAGCGATTGCCCCTTCGCCACCCTGTGCACTGGGAAGCATGTGTGCTCCCCGCTTGGCTGTGGGAAGGGATGCGCCAAAGGCAGCACCTGCCTGAAGAACTCGGAGTGCAGGGCTGACCCATGCACCTGGGATACCGACTGCCCTGCGGGCATGCGGTGCAACAAGAACGTCTGCGACACTGTGGTGTGCAGCGTTGACGGCAAGCTGAATGGGGTGACCTGCGCAGAGGGTTCGCAATGCCGTGCTACCATTTGCAAACCCAAGACCTGCCGTGGCGAACTTGAGTGCCCCCCATACATGCGGTGCTCCAACACGGAATGCGACTGGTTGACGTGCTCGGAAGGGAAGCCCGACGTCTGCCCCAGGGGATGGCACTGCGACGGCACCCGCTGCAGAGAAGGCGAGGCGCCACCAGTGGAGGCTGACGCTCCCATTGAGGAGGCGGAGTGCTCCGACCTCACAAAGTGCCCCGTTTCGATGCGGTGCGAGGGCGGTGCCTGTGTCCCCCGCCGCTGCAGGATGTCCCTTGACTGCCCGCTGGGTGCCATCTGCGTGAAGGAGGAGTGCACGCTGCAGCCCTGCTCCGACGACAAGCTCTGCCCGATGGGCCTTGTCTGCGAAGGCGGAACCTGCAGCACCGTGGAATGCAATGAGAAGCTGTGGAGAGGGGGCGGGAGACGCATACCCAAATCGATTCCCCCTTTCTGCCACCCCGGCTCCTCCTGCTTGAACCACATCTGCCGGGGCCCGGAGTGCAAAACGGACAGCGAGTGCCCTCTCGCTGCCGAATGCATCGAGGGACGGTGCACCCCGCGCAAGTTATTCGACTACACCTGCACGGACGACTTCGATTTCAGGGGGCCGCGGTGCGGCCTGCCCGCGGAGACCGCGACCTGCAGGGACCTCCCCTGCCCAATGGATATGCGTTGCATCGAGGATGAGCTCCCGAAAGGGGGGTCGCTGCTGATATGCGAGCCCCTCTGCGACAAGGTCGTGTGTGGCTTGGGCTTCATGTGCCAACCGGGTATCGTATCCGACGAGTGTATTGGCGTCCCGTGCAATTTCAATGAAGATTGCCCCAAGCTTATGCAATGCGATCAGAGGTGCACTCACCTGATGACCCTCCCCGGGAACGCCAACCTGTGCAGATCCGTGATATGTTCGCCGGGGGAGACGTGCGAGGTTGTGTCCGACACATACCCACGGTGCGGCATGCAAGGATCATGCGACAGTCTCACCTGCCCTGGGTGGTCCAGCTGCATCAGCTATGACACCATCAGTGTGTGCGAGCCCTTCTGCAACGGTGATCCCTGCCCCGTCGGGCAGTGCTCTGCCGAGCGTATCCCCACATGCAAGCTTCCAGACGTCACGGCATACTGCAAAAAGGATAGCCCCCGGTGCCCATTCGGACTGGCGTGTTCGACTGGGATCTGCCAAAGCACCAAGCAGGACTGCGGGCACCCTGACGACCCGTACTGCCCCACGGGCAGCACCTGCGAACGGGATGACACCGACCCCTTTACTGGCAGCTGCAAGTCGCTGGCCTGCCAGGGGGCAGCGTGCCCCGAAGGGCAGCACTGTGCTGGCAAACGTTGCGAGTCGATCCAATGGCCCTCTATTTGCACAAAGAGCGAGGGTGACGGGGAATGCAAATGGTTCTTCCCGAAGGACGACTGCCGTGAGAGGAAGTGCTCTGAGGGGGAGCAGTGCATCCGCGTAAACGGGGTCTACACCTGCAAGCAGATGGGCAGCTGTAGCGCGCGGTGCAATTCTGGATCAGAGTGCGAGCTGGAGGAAGGCTTGCCACAGTGCTACAACCCATGCGGAACGGTACGTTGCATCGCCACTCATACCTGTGTTAACGGGAAGTGCGTGCCGCTCTGCGACACCATCAGATGCGCCGGCGGGATGGAGTGCGTGTCGGGGGAGTGCATCTCTAGGTGCCCTGGATGCGATGCCGACATCTGCGTCTTCAAAGAGGGGAATTGGGCATGCCGCCAAGAATGCGATATGTGCAGACCCGACCAGAAGTGTGTGCAGACCAACGGATTGTTCTCTTGCCAGAGCAGCTCCTGCCCCCGGAGTCCCTGCAAAGCAGGGGAGACCTGCGTCGGTGGCACGTGTGTTCTGACTGACAAGTGCCACACCATAGATTGCAGATCCGGAGGAGTCTGCATCGACGGCAAATGTGTGCCGGGCCCCACCCCCTGCAGGAAGCCTTGCAGCGGTGTCGAAGTGTGCAACATAGTCACCTTGTCCTGCGAAGTCGATCCCGGATGCCCTCCAAACACCTGCTCCCGACACGAGTCGTGCTACATGGGAACATGCTACCCCAAGGGTGTTTGCCACATGTCTGACTGCCCTGCTGGCTCCGCATGCATCGTCGCCTTGGATGGCACCCACAAGTGCACTAGTTTGAATGAGTCCTGCAACGGCAGTTGCCAAATCCCGCAGCAGTGTAATGAGGCCACGGGGAATGCTGCTGGGGTTTGCATAACAGTGGCATCCTCACCGTGCAGCGCCTGCACAGAAGAGGAGCAGTGCTTCGAGAGCGAGTGCCTTCCCGCGAGTGTCTGCGAAAGGATGACCTGCGTGATCAAGACCGAGAAATGTTTCATCGGACCCAACGGCGCTGCCGACTGCTCGTCGGAGTGGTGCAGCGGGGAATGCGACCTGCCGATGGAATGCCACAAGGTGGGGGAGAGCTTCGTCTGCAAACCTCCCACCCCTGCCACCCGGACACCGGCGCCGCAGACGCGCCGCGTCACGTGGGGTATTAACTTCCCCTTTGCCAGGTGCGACGAGTTTGGTGATACCATGAAGGGCTCACTGCGCGCGGTGATCGCATCCATCCTGGGTGAAGTGACAGAGCTGCGGCACATCTGTGGGTCTGTCACGGTGCTGGGTGCCTCGCAGGCGACCGTCGAAGTTGCGACAGATCTCGAGAAGGGGTGGCTGAACCTGACAGCGGTGTTGAATCAAAAGGTTAGCAGCAGCAGTGTGCTCCGCACCCTTGGTGCCGTGGAGAAGGCTGGGCCCACCGGGGTGTCGCAGTGTGCCCTGGATGGAGCGGCTGACACGTGGAGGGACAGCCACGGGGCCTGCCATGCAGTGGCGTGCCACACCCACTTCTCGCTGGGTCAGGTTGCCAACCTTTTTGTGTGTACCGCGAGCAACACCACGGCGCCTGATACGAGCACTCGCGTCGTGGAGGATGACAGCATGTCGGAGGGTGCGATCATTGGGTTTAGTGTCGCCGGCGCTGCCGTGATCGTGCTGATTGGGGTCGGTGTCGTGCTGCTGCTGCGCCGCCGCCGCCGCCGCCGCGCCAAGAATGTCAACGGGCCCGTAGCAGACACAGAGCTCAGTGGGGTTGCCAGCCCAGGTGCAAGCCCTTACGAAGCTTGAGAGTCTTATCCGCGAGCCTGTTTTGATGTGGGCTGTGCGTGTCTCCTTTGACAGTTCGACGGGGCCAAAACTCAGGAGGATTTTCACCGTGCGGATCCGAGCGAGCGTTTCAGACGTCCGGCAGGTTGGGGGTAGCGTGCGTTCTACTGTTTGAAGAAGTTCGTTTGTAGCCATCCGAGGAATATTTCTTGTGCATTTTTTCTGGTTCTTCGCGACCCCCCCCCCCCCACTCCCCCCACTCACACCACTTCATCAGACTGGGGGAGTGACGTGCACAAAAAAAGTGCAATCATCGGGTTGTTTTTGTTGTTGTCATGGTTTCCCCCTGCCACTCTTCTTCACAATCCAGGCAAGGGTGTGTGTCTGTGTGTGGTGACCACGTTTTGTGCGTTTTGTGTGAGGAGATCCTGCGCGGATCATAGCCCACCCTCTGTGTGTGCGTTGGGGGGGGCAGGGGGGGGGGGGGGGGGCAGGGCGGAGCACTGTATAGTTCCGTCGACATTTGGAAAAGAAGCCCGCCCCCTGCTCCCTACCCCCCCTTCATCCCCCTTCCCCCCAACGTCAGTCGGCTACCCCCCCTCGCCGTGTCTCAGGAAGCGAACCGGCGAGCGCGGTGGTCCGTTCGTGCTGCGATTTTTTGTTACCCTCTCTCTCTCGCTCTCCTCCTCCTCTCCTCCTCTCCTCTCTGCCCCACACACCACGCCTCCACCCACCCCCCCATCCCGCAGCAACCTGTTGCCTGTGTGCTCGGCGACTTTTATTTTCTGAGCAGGACAGCCATATTTTTTTTGTAAGTTCGGCGTAGCCAACTCAGGAAACTTTTCACCGTGCGGATCCTTGCGAACACTTCACACGCCCGGCAGGCTGGTGGGGTGTTCTGCGTTCGAAGAACACAAACTGTCGTTGTTACCTTCTCTCTTGAGATTCACTCGGTTGCATTAGTTTTGTTGCAGAGCCACAACCCCCCACGATTGCTTGCGTGGATTTAGCCTTCGGAGAGATCCTTATGTGCATTGTGTATTGTTAGGCTGCCTGGATTTCTTTTAGGGAGGGGTGATTCCTTGCGTTGGTGCTGCTCAGCTTGTTGTGTATAACCGGTGATTACGTTTGAAGTGGGCCTGCCTTCTGTGGATCAGCCCATTTTGCTCCCGCCGTGTTGTGTGTTTCCTGCATCGCAGCTGCACTGTTGGAAGCAGGGGGTGTGGATGTGCGTTGCTATGGGCCATGCATTTGGGGTGGGTTCCTGAACTGCTCCTCCAAAAAAAAAGTGACACCAGCTTTCGAGCAAACGTACCACAGCGTGTGTGTTCATCGGGCTTTGGAACGGACAACCCCCCCCACAAACACACACTCCGCTGTGTGGATGCGCAATCCACCTGGGGCAGAGGGGTGTGTGGTTGAGGGGAGTTGTTGGTTCAGCCCTTCTGCACCTTGGGGGGGGGGGTCGCTGATAGTTCGCAACATGTGCTCCCTGTCGCAAATATGATGTGACACTGAACGTAGCTACGGGGCACACCGCGCGACGGAAAACTCTGTGGTCGCCAATCCCATCCCGGGCAGCCCCTTGTTGTGCGGATCAAGCCTTACCGGCAATCACGAAGATGTATTCACTGTGAACGGTCATCATCATTGCAAATCAGTTGTTTTTTTGTTATTATTTTCAAAAGGCCCGCCCTCCAATATCTCTATTCTTGTGTGTTGTTTCCAGTCGAGACGGGGTTGACCTGCGCAGAGAGACCTACTTGTCCCACTCTACGTCAGGACAGGTCCGAGGTGTTAAGTGCGCACTTCGATGCCCGCTGAGATGTACCTCTATGTGTCTGTGGCAAGGCCGATCCCTGGTCAAGAGGAAAGCCACGAAGAAGAAGCGGAATAAGCCTGAGGGTGGAATCTCTGGCAATATCCGGCGTTTTTCCAATGATTCACCCTTCCTCCCCAGCCTGGCTGATCTGTGCTGCAGAAGGAAGGTGGGCTAGAGTGATGTCCGTAACGAGTTGATGTAGTGCCCGACAAAGGGGGAGGGTGTTTCAAGGGGGTCCCCTCTCGATACAGTGCAGGCAAGCGAGTGGCTGAAAAGGGGAACATCGGGACATTGGGTGCCAGGCTGGCACAGTTCGCAGTTGGACACAGAGCTGATGCGCCCTGAAGGCGTATATTTTCAGCAATTGACTCACCGGAGCCGCAGTCCAGCCCGAAAGGCGGGCTGTGTTCCGCACCGTCACCCTTCCCTACCCTACCCTACCTCCGACTCCAGGGTGGCACCGTGAAGCAAGGTGTGCATGTCTGGGTGAATAGATGCTGCTGCAACTGCTGATGGATGATTTCTGCCGACATCTTTCCAAAATTGCACTCTTTAAGAGCATGGTTGCATAGCGGCCGTTTTAAAAAATCCCTTGTATTTTGTGGACTTGCAAAAACGGCCGCTGATTTTCAGCATTTTAAAAAACGGCCGTTTTTTTTACCTGGGAATTTTGTATGGGGCGTGGGTCAGCAGGCGAGATCCCACCACCAGGAGTGCCTCCCCACTGCAAGGGATACCCTGCAGCAAGCATTGTGAGCGCGCCTTCAAGTATGATGCGAAGAGTTCAGACTTCGTGGACCACTTTGACGGACCGCGCCATATCAAGAAGAAGAAGAACGCAGCGTTGAAAGTGCAGAGCCAGGGAAACAGCTGGCGCTGTCGGAGTGCGATACCCTCAGTGGCAGGCTTGCAACTTCGGATCGCCCGGGGTGCGTTGTTCACCGGATCACCGGCTGGCATGGTGCATGATGCTGTCAAGAAGTGTGTCCCGAGGAGGGGCTGAACATGGTTGCGGCCAATCTAGGCACGTGTGTCGTGGATGACCGTGCAGGCAGAGGTGGGTGTCGCTCACTGGCATCAGGGCTCTTCCGACAGAGCTTTCCCTTGATATCGGCGACAGCACCCCGGCTGAGAAGGACACCGCCTTCGCTGATTTATTCCCGAAGGCACGGGCGATCATCCCGGGCAATATGCAGCACCAGCTGGATGGGTTCACGACCGCACTGGCGCTGAAGGATGTGCTGTGCCACATCTCTGACGCAGCTGAGAGGGAGAAGCAGGCGAGCAAGACGGCACCACCGGCCGTGCGATCCCGCTTCTCTCCGACACACACTACCTGCACCGCTTGAGTGGATCTGCACCTTGCACCACGTCCCCGGGCATTCATACAATCTTCCGGGCCCGCTGCAGGACAGCGGCCCTGCTACGTGTGCGTTGCTTCTGCGGTTGGCAGAGATGCCCACGAAATCGCTGGGCTCGAGTCCCACCTGCAGGCCGCCGTCCGCCTGACGGCACCCCTCGCATCGCTGCTCCAGAAGTACTGCGATGCGCAGCTGGGTGTGCCAACGGCGTGCCCCTGTCGATGCAGTGTACACCGACATTGAGAATGTCATCGAGAAAGTGTCTGAGGTGGGGAAGTACGACCCCCCAGTGCCCCTGGCAGGGGAGCTGGCCTGGGCTGGCGACCGCAGCTGCGCAGAAGGTGGGACGGCACGGAATCAGGGAAGTCCTTCTGGTTTGCGGTCTGCCGTCTGTGCCCGAGCGCGTACGGCCGCATGGGTCGTAGGGGTGTCAGAACCCCGGTGCCACCTCCCCTCTGTTTCGGGGAGGTCACGAGCGGGGCCTGGGTGATCTACGACTAGGCCACCACGTTCCGAGGGTGTGCTGGATTTCTGGGACAACCCGGGGGCGAACCGGGCTGCTACACTCCTCTCTGCTCTCGGGTGTCTGCTGCTTGTCGAGCGACAGGCAGGGCGGAAGCCATTTTTCTTTGTACAGTCGACAGAGAATCGCAGTGCCCAATGTCATGTGCAGGCAACAGGGAGTTGTCAAGTGTGTTTCCTCAGCTCGGTACGGTAAGCAGGAGGCGAATCTCCAAAGGAAAATAGGAGGGGGAAAAAACGGCCGTTTTTTCGCCAACAAAACATGAAAACGGCCGTTTTTATATTTCGGTAGCGGGAACTGAGGTAGTGAATTCTCAGAAAATCCACTCCCTCCATGACGGCCGTTATGACACTATGCTCTTTGCTTTCGAAAGCTGATGCATTGTTCCATGCATTGCGCGACAAAATCGGGATAAAAAAAATCGAGCCAGGTGTTGGTTCAGCTGAGAGGGCACTTCTCAGTTCGTCAAGGTGCCACTCCTCCTCGAATCACACAGGGATCCTTTACTGCTACTAACGTTCGCTACGGCCGTCACCACCCCCCCCCCCCTCTCTTTCTCGCCCATCATGCCCTTTCCTCCTCCCACTCTCTCCTTTGAGCTTTCCGGGTGTTTGTTACTGCACCCCCCTCTCCTTTCCCCTTCACCAACCCAATTTAGCGTTGTTCTCGTTGGCCGCATGTCGTTAACACAGCCACATGATTCGGGATTCAGCCCTTCCCTCCCCCCCCCCCCCACTCTCTCCCTCCCCGTTGCTTCCCTCGTTCTTTGCAATCTGAACTGGGCTTGGGGTGTTGGGATGTGTGGGGCGAGGGTTGTGTGTAGTGTGTCTCTTACGCTTCCGGTTCTGGTCATTTTGTTCATTGACACATGCCCCTTGAGCGAGATGTGTCCCCTGACAGCAATATATGTTGTGCCAAATCGACAAAACCTGTCACGTTCATGTATGATCCTTACACCGGGGTTTTTCGGCCAAAATCCTGAAATTTTACTCCGGATTTTTTTCCTTCTCCTTTTTTCCCCGTTCCCCCTCGGTTTTCCGCCTTTATTTGCATTTTTGAGCTCCGTGCGGATCGTGGTGGGGTCATTTTGTTTTCACAGCGCCCGTCACAGCCTATGTATGCAACCGAGGAAATCGCCGAACTTTGACGAAAACCTGGCGGTCGCGAAGAACCCCCCAGTCGCATAAGGACAAGCACAAGCCACAGGGGGGTCTGGGGGGCGGAGCCCCCCAGCCGCCGGAGGCCACGGTAGTGAACTTCCGAGCTGAACTCGGTGTGGATCGCTCCGACATCAGGTCGGAACCCAGTGCTGCGCGGGCAGAAGCAGTCAGACGAGTGTGTTGGTGCATTTCCTCCTCTGTATGTATACACGGTTTGCCCCCCGGGCGGGATCCCGGGCGGGCCCGGCCGGGTTCCGGGAAATTCCGGGATTCCCGGGATTCCCGGGATTTCCCGGCCGGGAATCCCGGGATCCCGGCCGGGAAATCCCGGGATCCCGGCCGGGAATCCCGGGATTCCCGGCCGGGATCCCGGGATCCCGGCCGGGAAATCCCGGGATGACCCCGGGGTATCCCGGGGTCATCCCGGGACCCCCCCGGGGTCAGGTGTAGGTGGGTGGTAAGATGACTTGAGAGTTTTGCACATTGCACATTGCACGCTGCCGTTGCCCCCTTCCCCTTTGCGATCCACCCGATGTCATTAGTTTTTGCTGGACCCGACTATTTCACCTCACATATACCGCACGTGACTTGGACCCCACAACCCCGCCCCGCCCCCCCCCCCCCCCCCCCACGTAACTGCGCCGCATACACACACCCGGCAGAGAAACCTTCCACAACAGCAAACATGCACCGTACTCTTTTGTTACTCCTCATTTTTTTTTCCTTCCTGCTCGTTGGTGATGCAGCACCAGGGCAGAAAGGAGGGAAGAGGGCGAGGGATGATGCGGATGACGGCGACAGCGATGGCTACAGTATTCGGATGTCCCGTTTACAGGTCTTACGGTGCGCACCGCGCTGGAGGAATCTCTCGCTGCTGTCGGTGTGGGGATTGAACAGGTGAGGGTCGTGCGCAGCGATCGTGGTGGGTCGAACGTGAAGATGTCGCGCGACCTAGCAGGAGAGGCTCACATCCCGTACGTATCCTGCCTGGCTCACCTGCTGAACAACACCCTTTCCGATGTTCGTCGGATGATGAAGGCCGCCGAGGACCCCCTGCTCGACTTCTTCCACCTCACGAACTACGTGTTTGGTGACGCGAAAAAGCAGAACAAGTGGCGGGACCACCAAAGAAGTGTGCAGAGCGACCCCCAGACACACACGGCGGGTGTCCTATTGGCGAAGCTGCGGAAGCAGTCGGCATCGACGACAACGCGGGAACAGGACAAACTTCTGGACAAGATGAAGGGCCTCTGCAAGGCCGCGGTGACCGAGGCGCACAAGGATGCGATTGCCAACGCAAAGACGTTTGGGGAGCTTTGCAGCTTGATGTCTGCAGCACACGCCGACATGAAGAGCACTCTGCAGGAGGCGGTGGCCATCAAACGTGCACCCCGGATCTACGACACACGCTTCGTCAGCATGCTCGACTGCGCGGAGCACTTTGAAGAGCGTGTCGCCATGCTGTACTCGTACATGGCTACCGGGATTGGCAATGCCTACACTCCCCCCACGTTCGAGAAGCTTGCTGTGCTGCTGAAGACCGTCGGTTCTGAGGCGCTTCAGGACATGCTGACGGAGTTCGTCCGTGCCGCGGCGCCGGTAAGAGCCGCTTTGTCGCGGTACAGCAACGCGCAGGCACCCGGGACGGTTGGATCGGCGACGATCTACGCGGAGGTGGAGGAGCTGATCGACATCCTCCAGAGGGCGAGCACGGGGGATGGACTCGCAGCCCGCGTGTCCAAGACCTTCTACAACGGTCTGCAGAGCCGGTGGCGCGAATCCTCGGAAACGGGCCGGGGGTTCTACCTCTCTGTGCGCCAGCTGACTCCGGAGGGGTACGAGACCCTGGAGATGCTGGATGACCTACCAAAATTGACCCACGGCGCCGAGTTGGGCCGTTGGTTCCTGGTTGTAGCTCGGTCTACGCCAGGTTCCACACCCCGTCATCGCAAAACGTACGCATACACAGAGGCAAAACACAACAGCCTCTGTGGTACGGGAGCATGGCGGGAGGAAATTTTGCCTTTTGGTCAAATAGGCACCCTTTTGTAATCACTTGACCCGCAGGGTGGCTGAGTCTTATCAGACAGGCCGACCTACATGTTGATCAGTGGAACCACACAACCTGTTCAACCTGCCCCCGGGGTGGCTGAGTCCACCCCTGCCGTAGCGTAAGATAAGCCTACGTCGACCCTCGTCGTCCTCTTCGTCGTCCTAGGACTGTGGAGTTCAGCAACCAGGAGGATGCGGAACTGCTGTGAGCTGCACACTCTCTTGACACACCTGCACGTATCTGCGTTACACTCGTGGTAACCCCGAACCCTGTATTTATACAGGAGACTTCCATCTGGGACAGTTTCTGTTCCAGATGAGCTTTGACAGTGGTAGCCATCTTTGCTATGGAGCCATCGTCATTGCTATCGTCGTCACTCGGACCCATGAGCAGTGGATACAATTGGTGTGGAAGGAGAGGGTGCGGTTCTGGATCAGCAGGTCTGAATCTGAAACTGGGGACTGAAAGCCATAGGTCTGAGATGACCTCGGTCCAAGCGACCTGAGACTGAGAACCCCCGGGATTCCCGGCCGGACCCCGGCCGGACCCGGCCGGGATTTCCCCGGGATCCCGGCCGGGATTTCAAAATCCCGGTCCCGGGCCCGGAATTTCCGGGCCCGGCCGGGGTTTCCCGGGATCCTGCCGGGGGGCAAACCGTGTGTATAGGAGGAAATCGCCGAACTTTGACGAAAACTTGACGGTAGCGAAGAACCCCAGTCGCATAAGGACAAGCCAGCACACGCCGCTGCATGGGGGGTCTGGGGGGCGGAGCCCCCCAGCCGCCGGAGGCCACGGTAGTGAACATCTGTACCTTCCAAGATGAACTTGGTGTGGATCACTCCGACATCAGGTAGGAACCCAGTGCCGCGCAAGCAGTCACTGGAAGCCAGGTGGAGGCCATGGTCTGGGGGGGCTGGCCCACCCAGCCCCCACTTCCCCCATTTTTGGTCCCATTTTGTTTCCTCCCGAAAATGGCTTTATTTGAATCGTTCGAATCCGTGGCTCACGCCATGGTATTTCTTTTTCTCCAGAAATTTGGTCCATGTTACTTGGCTCAGAACCAAAAGGAAAAAATAAAAGGAAAAAAAATATTTTGGCCGAATCTCTTATACTTACTCCGATTTAGGATCAGACTTGGTCACACGGTGGACTCCAGCGGGGGTAGGGTAACCCTTTTCGGGAGTCTCAACTAGGGGGAGTCCAACTCCCGCTAGCGGGAGTCTGACTCCCCCTAGCGGGAGTCTTTTCACCTATTTTCACTCATTTTTCCCATGATACCTATGCAATGTGGCACTCGTCACTGAAGTACAGCCACACCAAACGAAACGGACGTTTCCACCCATCCCAGCTCGCAGACCTGATTCACAAAAATGGGGAAGACGACAACGAAGCCGGCAGCGAAGCCGGCGGCAAAGTCGATTAAGAAGAAGAAGAGCGCAGAGAGTCCCGAGGCTGCGGAGGCGACGAACATTGTGCATGATTTTTGCACGGCCTTCCCTGTTAAAAAAGGGGGCAGTGTGCTGACACTGGGATCCATTAGAAGGCTCCTAGCAACGGTGTTGAGCAAGGAGCTCCACAAGCACAGCACCCAGGTGGCCAACGCAATCATCGCCATGTCTTCCCTGACATGGATAAGTTCGCTGTCAGGGAAGTCGCAACGATGCGGAAGGAGGGCGCTCTCCGTCATATACAAGGTGGAGGCGAAGTATGGCAAGGTGCAGGATACAAACGTGTCGTCGGGGGCAGCCTGAAGCCGCGAATGATCGCGACACGGGCGAACGGCTTGGCACCGTGGGTCTGGATAGATGCTGGAGTTCGGCCGGGTGAAACCGGAAGTCGCAGCAAAATTTGCCCCCCCAGATTTCTTCCTCAAACCCACCCGTGGGCTGATCCGGCCTTGCACGGTGGACTCCAGCGGGGGTAGGGTACCACTACCGGGTTTAACCCTTTTCGGGAGTCTCAACTAGGGGGAGTCCAACTCCCGCTAGCGGGAGTATAGATCAGCAGTGGGCAACAATGAGGCGATGCGGGGGGCGAGGGCACCGATGCTCACTGTGCGACATCCCAGAAGAACGCTGGTATCAACAGGTGCATCGATACCCGCACCTGACTCTCTCTGAGATAAAAGAGGCTGGCTACCCCTCCCTCTTGGCAGGTGTGCTTCCCAATGCCCGCTACGTCACCCCAGCACTCCATGACTGCAAGGGGCTCGCCATGCGGCTGATCAGGGTACTGGATGAGACAACAAAAAAATATTCGACAAGACCTGTACAAACCTTGCACTGAATGTGTCGCAGAATGGGACAGGTGCTCAGTTCCGGAAGGTCGTGCTTGCCTGTCACAGGACACACCTACAAGGGCTTGTTCCGCTACCTCTTTGTCTCCCTTGCAGACCTCATGCATTTCCGGTATGCAGACATCCCCTGGCACTTCTGGGGATGCAAGGATGAGTCAGCCCGGATTCCCTTCTTGCGTGCTCGGATCTCAGGGCATATATTTCACTGGTTGATGGAGCATGCCGAAAAGGGATCAACGCGCAATGCCTACGTACACAGTCTCCATCATTGGTGGGCTCCAGAAGATGCAGTGCCTCTGCAGAACAACGACGAATTTGAAGAAGCAGAGAACGGACATCGCAAGAAAGATGCCGTTACAATCGCCAGCTCCGCAACTTACGAGAGAGATCTTGCGATGGCAGAAGAGAAGCGGCGCGCATCGGGCATGCCTTGGAAGGTTGCGCACCTGTCGCAGGACGGGATCCTCGGGTATAGAGAAGTCATTCTGTGTCCGTGTCTGCACACCCGACACGCTCATAGATTGGCTGTGTATGTTCTTTGCACACAGTTGACACAGCTGCAGAAGGGGTTTGTGCACTGCAACACACAGGACTTCGTTGAACCCATCAGCGCGCCCTACTTCCTGTCCCGGTTCCCCGAAGGACACCGCAAATTATCGCTCTGCTTGTGCAAAATGCCAATCCCGCTGGGGGCGACTTTCACACCATTCGTGTCATCCGAGGCGACTTTGAGCACGCTTGACCAACGCGCACAGCAGGAGGGGGATGACAGTTCTGACGAAGAAGATGAGGCCTGCAGGATGGCTTGTCTTGCCCAAGGTGTAACACAACTACGACAGGCGATGGCCGCACTTTGACACCTCAAATTCTAACCGCTCACCTCCGCAGGTGCAGCCGCTACCAGGAGGATAGGTAGGTAGTCCAGAGTCCGGGGAAACTGACAGAAGCAAAACAAGCCCCTCCCCATCCCTCTTCCACCATGATTTTACCCCCCACGCCAGTAGACTGTAACTATATCATGGGAAAAATGGATGAAAATAGGTGAAAAGACTCCCGCTAGGGGGAGTCAGACTCCCCCTAGCGGGAGTATAGACTCCCGCTAGCGGGAGTCTATACTCCCGCTAGCGGGAGTCTTTGACACCCGCTCAGACTCCCGCTCCCAGACTCCCGCTAGGGCCGCTGGAGTCCACCGTGCACGTTGGTATATATTTTTTTTTGCTATTTCCGAGCGACGAAGCGCAGCGAAGTCGCAAAGAAAGGAAGGAAATCGTACGGCTGAAGCTTTAGGGCGAGCATATTCACAGACCTCACACATATATCACTGAGGCTTGAGAATTGTGCACTCAACAAAAAGAAGTCCGGCATCTTTCATACAGTTGCTGGGCAGGGTGTCCGCCATAAAGCAAAAGGAGACGATATTTAGCACAGTGTAAGGAAGGAAGTGTCCCTCGCGACACAAATCAAAGAATGTGTCACATGCGCCCATCCTGCGCCGAGAGCACGGTGTGCCTCGGTTGCAACCACCTCCGCTGGATCAATTTGTCTGATTTGAACTCAGATTTTTAAATCCGGTCAGAAAGAAGTTGTTGGGAGGGCGGGGAGAGGCGCGGGGGGGCGGGGGGGGGGGGGGGCACCGGCTTCTGATCTCGTTTATTTTGATCCGTTCTTTCGGCTGCAGAATCACAGGATCATTCATTCAACGCCTCGCTGCAAACCGAACGGTTCGAATCGGGTCTGGATCAGAATCGGGACCCCCCCACCCCACCCCACCCCGTCCCGACCCCCCTCCACCCCGACCCTGATCCCCATCCTTGAAAAGCAAAATTTCCCACCAATCCCTTTAGCCCAATAGCATGTGTGTGTGTGGTGGGGCACTTCGACTCTGTCAAACCGTGTCAGCGTGACATGGTATTGTGTTGTGGCACTCGATGTATTTTTTCCACACCGGTGAGTGCGAAAGGGCTTCTCCTCCCCTCCCCACGCCCCACCCGGACCCTGCTTCTTCTTAATTATGTTAGCCCCTTCTTCCCCCTGGTTTGATTTTGTTGATCATCGCCCTCCCCTATTCCCCCCCTTCCCAAGGGGGGGTGACAGCAAAGAGGGTTCGCGATCCGCGGGGCTTTAGCCTGACTTGTTCCTGAGAAATACCGGGGTGTTTTCTCTTGACTGGTTACGGGCGACGAAGCGTAGCCAAGTGCCTACAATAAAGCGAAACGAGTACGATTTTCTGGCCATTTAAAATTCGAAGAAACAAAATGCTGTCGCGCAACAAATGCTATCACCCGCTCCCCCGTCTTCTTTTGGTAAACCGAAAAAACCGATCTTTGTTTTACCGTATATCTCCCTCCCCCCTGCTCCCCCCCCCTCGGTGTCAGGGGCTCTCGTGGCTGGCTTTGTCGATCTGGAAGACAGCGACACAGAGCTTTTGCAGGGGGCCCCCTGCGACACCCTGCTCGTAATTATATCCACTCAACACATAACTCAAGAGGGGCGTGGTGGGCGTGATGTGTGTGTGTGTGTGTGTGTGGAGGGTGGGGGGGGTGGGGGAGAGCTCCCCTGGGAACCTCTGCGGCTGCGAAAAAAAGTGCTGCAGGTCGCGATTGGTTTTTTGTACCCCCCTTCCCCTCCCTCCCTCCTTCCTCCCCCCTCCCCGCTCCTGAGTGAGTGTGGTGGTACAACGCACTTGGAATGAACAGGCTCTGCCGGTTTTCACTGTACCTCCAGCCAGAGGCACGTGTTCTGAGGAATCGGGCTGTGCGCACAGTCGTGAATAACCAAGCTGTCTTTCAGCTGTGCGTGCCGGGAAAATATAAAAAAAACTGATTTTCAAGTGCAGCGTATGTTTGGATTGATTGATTCTCCCTCTTCAAAGAAATGCCTCCCTCCCCCCCCTCCCCTCCCTCTCCCTCGTATGATTACTGGAATAGCGTTCTTCAGAATTTACCGTGAAAGAAAATTCGCACCCCACACCACCATACCACAGCACACCCCCCTCCCCCCAATCTCTCGCTTCATTATGTCACATGCATTCTTCGTTCGGGCCCATCACCCTGTGCTCGCACCCCCCCCCCCCTCCCAGAATGATCGCATCGCGGGTTTGCTGCCTTTCATGTTTTTTTCGAAGGTTCTGCCAATACACAGCAGCAGCAGGGAAAACTAATGCCCGCCTGATTCCGCTATCACCCCCCCCCCCCCTTTTACTTTTCCATTCACTCCCGACGATCAAACCCCCCCCCCCTCCCCCCCTTTCCTCTCCTGTGGGTTACCCACTCGAGAACCACCAGCCGAGACTTCGGCGCAGCATCTTGTGATGATACACCGGCTGATGCAGTTCGCATTCACCAAGAAGCAGGCCTTCTGTGGCTGTAGGGCGGGCAGGCTGTTGTGTGGGGGGAGGGGGGGGAGTTCAGGAGTGTGCATGTTCTGAGAACCGTCAGTCAAAAAGGTCTTGTTGGCGGCTTCTCGGGGGGGGGGGATATTGCTGCGCCCTTGCCCAACTGTTGGGCAGGGGCGTTGTTTCATTTCCCCCCATCACGATATGTGCAGGGGGTGGGGGTGGGGGGGTGGGGAGGTTTTTCCCCTATATCCCGGGGTAACCCTTCGACTTCCATCCTGAGCAGCAGAAAAGAAAGCGGGGGAAAAACGTGCAAAAATATTTATTCGGAACAACCAGACACCTCACAAATCAATAGGCGGCGTCATTTTGATGTCAAGCTGTGTCGGGGCGCGACCGAGAGAGAGACCCCGCTCATTTCCTCGTCTCGGAGTGGAATCCGGGTGTTCTGGCTCAACATTGGTTGGGAAGGGAGGAACGCCACTTGCCTGGTCATCTTGCACATCAGGTTGGCGGTCGTCGATGTCAACAAAATCAATCTTCATCATGCGGTGGCTGTGGGTGCATGGGGCGAAATGCGTGTCATCGAGAATGCTGCCACCTTCCGTGGCACACACCACACCACACCACATCATGGATTTGGCAAACAATTTGAGGCCCACCCACCCCGGAATCGTCTCGTGCACTCTGCAATATCTTACCGCACAGCGGGGGGACGTGATTAGTGTTCTGATGGCGTAACGAAGTTGAGTGGCCTCTCTCTGGAAATGCCACACTGACACGGTTTGACACAACGAAGACACGAAGACACCCAAACTCATTGCCCACGTCCACCACCCCCTCCCCAGAGGTTGTGGCAGCCAGAACAGCTTTGGTGCCGCCTTCGTCAGACCTTATCAAATTACAAATTATGACAAATGTGTATTATGACCGAAACCCAAGCCACAGCATATGATTGCGATTCCGAGAGGGCGCCCCAGCTATCGGTGTGTCCCGTGACATGTCACCTTGCCTCGGCTGACAAATTTGAGCAGATTAGGCCACCCTGTCCCATCTGTTCAATGGACCAGATCGTCGGAAAGCAACAGCAAATTTCACCATTCACAGGGAATAAGTGGCGGAGCCCCCCCCCCCCCCCTTTTTCAGAACTGCTTGCTTCAGCCAAAAGCCTGTTGATTGTTGTGTGGTTGTGATTTTACAGGTTCTTGTGTCCCCCCCACCCCCACCCCAGGCTTGTGGGTGTGGGTGTGATGGGGAGGATGGGGGGAGGGGGGGGGGGGCGGACGTTCTCGACCCAGTGTGTGCACGGCTGGGTAGAGAATTGCGCACCCCTTCCCCTTCCCCCCTCCTCCCTCACTCCGCCCTCTCTCCTGCTGCTGCCGCCCGATCGAAGTCGCAGCAGACAAAGCGCGGACCAAAAAAAGTAGAGAAATAAAAGTATGGGGGGGGGGGGGATGAAGCTGCAACTGGTTGACATTTCTCCTATCATGTGCACATTGCTGTATTGCGGTGGGGCAAAGTCCCAAGGCCAGCAGATCGGGGGGGCTGGTCTGTGGCGACCACAAAGAAAATATACCTGGGCATGTCATGTGTGCTGCTGCTGAGAGCCAGGTGAACGTAACCATGAGACGCTTACAATGGAGTGGATAGGGCGATCATCACCACACTCGCCCTCGCCCTCGCCCCCCTCCCCCCCCATTTGCCGTGACGGCAAGGCCACCCTGACTGTGTGCGGAAAGGGCGGTCAGTGGCCTGGTCATCACCAGGGGTACAGGGCAAAATGGGCTGCGACCCCGGCCTTTCCCTGGTCAAAACCCTGACTAGGCCACCGTGTGACCCTGGACCTTTGTGGTGTTCCGATGTTTATTTTTTACGCACACGACCTTCGCGCGGAAAGTGTCATTCATCTCTGCCAAACGTGCTCTACACACCCTTCATCAGGCAAGTGGGTTTGTAAGTGTGTGTGTGGAAGCGTCAATGCATCAAACAAAGAATCGAGTAGTAGAGGAAGAGCGGCAGAGTTGAAGTCACACTTTTGGGACCGTACGAGAGCCTGTGAACACAGGCGTTGTTGTTCTACGGAAGACCACTTTCCCATGCCACCATGCCACACCCTCAGGTACACAGGCAGTGTTTTCGGCTGTTTCAGCCTGTTAACGCACTGCTACTCATCATGCGCGCCGTGCGTGCCGCCTTCCCCGTGTCTGCTAGCTGCCTCCGTTGTGCCTCCTCCGATGCCTTGGACACAAAAACGGCACCGCCAAACCCGATCACAAGGCTGCCCATGATGCCAAGCCTGATGCCCGAGACACTCACAGGCAATCAGGCGTACAGTAGGGACGCCGCTCTGGCCCAGCTTGCAGCTGATACGATGGGGTCATGTATCCTGTACCCACCGACCATGGGGACGGCGAAGGATTCCCTTGATGCAGAACAGGGCCTCCGCCTGACGGCAGAGGAATGCCTGGATCGCTGGGACGTATGTATCTGTGTGAAGATACCACTGTGTTGATGTGTTTCGTTGTTGCGCTTTTTGTACGAGCAGTCGATATTCTGTGGGTTGGCCCAATCTGCGCTCATATAGCTCTTTGCTATTGAGCAAGGGATTTTTGCACTGTGAGAATGTGTCCGTCAGGGGTTGGCCGCCCTCACATGTATTTTGGTCACGGATGCTCAATAAACAGAGGCTGGTCAGGCGAGCAGCGGTGGGTAGGGGTGGGAAGGGGCGTGGGATGAGGGTGAGGGCGATTCGCTCTCCCACCCAACTTCACACCCTTGTAACGGGCGGTGTGGCGTGTTGATATTTGATTTTCCTCCAACAGTTTATCCCAGCCTTCGAGCGCAATGCTGTCTGTGCATTCATCGAGAAGCGCCTGTTTGTGCATGAGGAAGAGTCTGAAGAGGTATGCATTTTGTTTGCACATGCACTGTAAATCGAGCACAAGGAAGTCCTGAGGACGCTATGCTGGAGTTGAGGTGAAAAAACGAGCTGCTGTGAGTTGAGTCCAACCAGTGTTGGATGCGCATTGGTCTGACACCTCATACCCCACCCCTCCTCCCCCCTCCCCACACAGCTGTTCCTGAAGGTCGGAATCAGAAAATACGGGAAGCAGGCATTGCTCCAGGCACGATCTGAGCAGACAGGCCGTGGCCCCGCCTTCTGGGACCGCGTCTTGGATATCATCACTGCACATATGGTCCACCAGCTTCCGGCGGACCTGGCCCAGTCTGACTCGGAAGAGTCACAGCCCGCAGGAAGCCCTGGCGACGACATTGCTTCGCTCGGCGCAGAGCTTTCCCGTCTGGACGGTGAGTCAAAAGGCGAAAGCAATAATAATCAGCCTGCAGAAGGAAATCACCCCTGATCTGAGCCCTGGTGCTTCGTGGCTGCCTGGTGACCTGGCAGCCTATGTTCCTCTCTGGACTGGATGCTACCAGCCACACACCCCCCTCCCTCGTCTGAACGCCCCGTGGGTGGTGCAGCTGCGCACGGCGTATGCAATGGTCTGATGGCCGCATTCTCTGATGGCACTGTCTCCAGGCACCCGCAGGCCCCTCTATGCCCCACCCGCCCGCACCTCCCCAAGACACGCATGCGCAGTGCCCTGCGGAGGCAAGTATGGCCCGTATCTTCGATGCGCAAGGCTAGAGTTCCCACGGATACATGTGGCTGCCAGAACCCCCGCGCCCCGCGCCCCCGCTCTTCCCACCCTTGTGGGATGGTTGCACCCCCCCGAGGGACCGCCCCCTCCGGTCTATTGTTGCAGCACAGGTGGCAAGCGCAGCAGACGGATATTCTCGGGAAACAGTGCCCTGCCTATCGAGTGGGGTTGTGTGTCCCAGCCTTTTCTTCGCACCCCACAACACACCCATCGCCCCCACGTTAGGACGGTCTGCGATACGCATCGGGTGCGACCCTTTCTTCCACACGCCACGATGGACGCACAGAAGATGATGGAGGAGCAGGTGATCAAGGCTGCGGAGATTGTCGAGCAGCAGATCGATGATGAGATCGAGAAGGTTGATGCGATGGATGAGGATGACCTTGACGTTATCCGCCAGCGCCGCCTGACGCAGCTGAAGCGCGTGAAGGCGCAGAAGGACAAGTGGGCCGCAAAGGGACACGGCGCTGTGCAGGAGTTCACAACTCCCGAGGAGTTCTTCAAGTCGGTGAAGGAGAACGAGAGGGTTGCCATCCACTTCTACCGTGATGCGACGGACCGCTGCCGGATTCTCGACCAGCACCTCACCAAGATCGCCCCCAAGCACTTTGAAACCCTCTTTGCGCGTGTCGACGCCGAGAAGATGGAGGGGCTTGCGGAGCACTTCAACATCTTCATGCTTCCCACTCTGATGCTGATCGAGGGCGGCAAGACCAACCACTCCATCATCGGTTTCGACGAGTTTGGCGGGCAGGACGCCTTCCCGACGAAGCGGGTGGCAGAGGTGCTTGCCTACCACGGCATGATCAACGACATGGGCATGGCCTCTGCCGACGCAGGCATGTGAGAGGTGCAGCAGCACGAGTTAGCCACTTCCCACCCACAGCTGTGCCGAGGGAGGGGAGGGAAGTGGGGCGGAAGTATAAAGAGACGACCATATCCCCCCCCCACCCCCACCCCTCCCTTCCTCTTCGTCCCCACAACGAATAATATATGAAAATGGGGGGGGGGGGTATTTTACTGAGAGACAGGGAGAGAGGAGAAAGAGAAAGAGAAAGAGAAAATCTAGTTTAGAGATGGCCCCACGCAGGGTGCGGGGGTTCTTTTCAATGAGGATGCCCACACTCTATGCAGTAGGGGAGAGAGAGAGAGAGAGAGAGAGAGAGAGAGATAGAGAAGAGGTGTACCCCACGCCGAGCCGTTGTGAGCCCTCTTCCGCCTTCTGTGCAGATCAAAAACTACAACACTCCACCCCTTGTGAAGGCCCTGCCTCCCCAAAACAGGGTGAAGTGGGTGGTCTACCCCGCCCTCCCCCCTCATTGTTTGACTGCCAGTGACAGGCAGAGGCTCAACGGTGTTGATCACGGCCATGTGTAGCCTGGGTTGGGGTCGGGTGAGGGATCCGAAGGGGTTGGGTTTTCATACACCCGCGCCACCACCAACAAGAGATGTGTTTTTGTTTCCCCTTTTGATTTTCAAAGGGAAGTGGCGTAGTGTGTATGGTAGAGAGAGGAGTGATATGCCCTTCTTGTTTCTGCGGCTGTTTCACCGGTGCTGGGTGGGGAGAGTGGGGGGGGGGGGGGTAGGGGGGGTCATAAGCCCGTACAAAACCACATTTTTCAACATACCTGGGACCCCCCGTGTATAAGTCCCCCCCCCCTTACCCCCGTGTTTAAGTCCCCCCCTGGGGGTCTGGCAGGGGGGGGACTTAAACACAGGGGGACCTAAACACGGGGGTGGGCTGGTCTGGAGGGTCATCAGGTGGCCCCTAGGCCCTCCAGGTGCTGTCAGAGTCGAAAAGTGGGGTGCCAAAAGTCCCTCCGGACCGGAATTACCCCCCTACGACAGCAGAGGAAGAGGTCTTCTTGGTCTCCACTGTGCCACCCCCGTGTTTAAGCCCCCCCTGTGTTTAGGTCCGCCCCCCCCGTGTTTAAGTCCCCCCCGGCCGAAAATCGCCTCCAGGGGGGGGACTTAAACACGGGGGGTCCCAGGTACCATCAGAACCGCCCTAATACCTGATCTGACCCGAAAATCCGACCCATACCCCCCCGGAAACCGTCTGGAGCCCACTTGTGACACCTGATGCGCACTTTTGTGATGATTTTTTGGGGTCCTAAAAAATGTACCTCAGTTTCGTACCTTGCCTTTGTACCTGAACCACTCCCGACCGCAGTATTTCGTTCTTTGCAAGGAAAGGGTATCACTACGCTCACCCAGCACGCCGAGCAACACATGCCGTGTGCCTAGGGCCTCGCAGAGGTGTCAGATGCTGCTGCAGAGGGGTACCTTGCTCGAAAGACGCTCGCCAAACGGGAGATGTGCGGGGTCCCGGCAGAGAGCGTTGTGGCAGACCTGCGTCAGAAGAAAACGGCACACGACATCCGTGAGGCGACATTATTTCGGGCGCTCCGTCGGGCTGGGTACATAGGAGAGCGAGTGGGACGTGGTGACGACAGATATATGCAGTGGTGCATCAACTGCACGCACGTGCGGGAAAAGCGGCGTTCCTTGCTAGCCAAGAAAGATGTCACCTGCACTCCTACTCCTCCCACTCCTCCTGCTCCTACCCCTACACCAACTGATGTGGGCAGTGAGTGATGGCAGCTCCAGAGCAGCAGATGATCTAGGAAGCGATGAGCGGGTCAGCCGGGCAGACTACCCCAGTCCGTACCGGAAGTACGAAGCGTTGCGGGCCCGCCACCACCGCCTCCAGGAGAGGACCCGAGGGTTGAGAGTAGGGTTGTACAACGCCAGGGGAGAGTATTCCCCTGGCGTTGAGACATCCCTGACGATCTTGCGGTCGCACTGTGGGGGTTGAGTCGGCAGGCAGATGCCTATCCAATGACTTTGTTGAGTCCTCACATGGTACACTCTCATACGTGCTGTTGAGACTGCGTGGTGTACTACACCCAGAAGGTGGCTGAACTCATTCAGCTGGCGCAACAACACAACATTCCCACCAATCAGGTACAAGAAAGACCTTGCCGAGGCACTGGGGAGGCAACATCGTGCCACCTGAGCCGGAACCACCGCAGAAAAGGCAAAGAACGAAATATTGCGGTCGGGAGTGGTTCAGGTACAAAGGCAAGGTACGAAACTGAGGTACATTTTTTAGGACCCCAAAAAATCATCACAAAAGTGCGCATCAGGTGTCACAAGTGGGCTCCAGACGGTTTCCGGGGGGGTATGGGTCGGATTTTCGGGTCAGATCAGGTATTAGGGCGGTTCTGATGGTATGTTGAAATTTTTGGTATTTGTACTTTTTAGGGGGGCTTATGACCCCCCCTAGGGGGGGGGGGGGCGTGGTGTGATCAGGACAGGAAAGGCGGAGATCAGTCTCAGGGGGGTTCTCGATGCACCCCCACTCCCCCCTGCTGTAGACTCACACACATCCGGCAACAAAAGCTGCCGTGTGTGTGTGGATGTCACGCAGGCTTTGCGGGGGAAAGAATCAGTTTTTTTAAAAAAGAATTAGGCAGGCACTCCCTCGGTATCAGATAGGCGACCACTCATCCACATGCTTACCCCCCCCCCCCCCATTAGAGACTTTTCTGTGGCACCCCACCCCACCCCCCACACCCTCGTTGCCACCACCACACCTTTGGTGCAGTGGCTCCAAAAAAAATGGGGCACACATTTTGCTGGAAGGTGCAGGGAGACTTTGCCGGACCTTCGCTTTCGACAAATCATACCCACTTCCCACACCTTTCCCCCGCGTCCCCCCCCACCCCCCCATATTGTTAGTATCTGTATTCTCAGTTCTGGTCAGGGAAGAGCCTCGTGCGGAATTTGGTACGAAGCGTCTTCCCCTCACATGGTGGAACAGCAAAAAAAATGCCCTCACCCTCACCCTCACCCCCCCCCCCCTCCGTCTATCTCAACACTGGTTTGTCTTGCCTGCATTCCACCGCCCGGGAGTCCCCCCCCCACCCCCCTGCCCGCCCCGCCCGCATCTCCAGAGGGGGAGAGAGAGATTTTCGACTGTGTGCATTCTGCTTTTCTCCACTGTTTGCCTTCCCCAGCTCGTTGTTGTTGCCGCTGACGAGGGGATTCCCTCCCTCCCTCCCGAGAAGCAGCTTTCGAAATACAAGGCGCTCGCGGGTGGGTGTGTGTGTTTTTTTCTCAGAGAAGATGTTAATGTGTGCGTGACAGCTTGCGTGCCGTTATCGGGGGAGAGCTGCGGGAAAAAAAAACAAGTATTGATATCAAACCGTGCAAAGGAATGTGGCACGCTTGCCTGCAAATGTCCCCCGGATCTTGACTAGATTTCGACAAGTCGGGTGACACCCCCTGACGGAGTCGAAAACAAAACCCACAATTGCAGCTGCAGAATACGGTTGTCTCTCCAGCTCTCGAAAATCACCCCCTCTCTCTCTCTCTCTCTCAAAATCAATGGATTGGCCAGTCGGGTCCCCCTCAACCTTGATACTGTTGAGCCACCTGGCACCAGCCCCCTGACACCAGGAAGGCCATTCTGGTGTTACGGTCGGCTTGTCCATAGTTTGGCACGTCGAGTGGAAGCTGGAGGCGGGTAGGGCGGAGGGGGAGGGGGCGGGTGGTGGTGCTGAGAAGCTGCATCAGCGAAAGTTGGCAAAAGCCAGATTCCAAACAGGCGGGGCGCAGAGAAGAGACAAAGGCCCCCTCATCCCCTCCCACGACCCCCACTGCCCCGCCCCCCACCCCCCCCCCCCCCCCAACTGACACTGCCTTTTTAGCCCGCGAACCCCCACCCACTGCTCTAGTGTTTCCTTCGCAGCTCACTCACGCCCTCACCTCGCCCTGGCAGATTTGCAGCTTGTGCCCTACTCTACAGTCAAACATGGCACCGTCACCACTTCGGATCTGCACGGTCAATGTTCTGTTCGAGGTGTACTACCAGCGGCATTCGAAGGCTGGGTATCTGGTCCCGCTTGCGGAGCGGACAGGCCTCTTCGAACAGTGGCTGGAGGGTGCTGCTGCTGCGCATGATGTGATCGCCTTCCAGGAGTGGCCCTACAGCGGGGTGCAGGCAGAGTCGTGGTACGCTGTTGTGCAGGCGGCAGCACAACGCCACGGCCACACCGTCGTGGGGCATGCGTCCACACCGGCCGACGGGCTGCTGATGCTGGTGCGCACTGCTGCCTGGACTGTCACGTCGAGCCGGTCGCAGCTCTTCTCCCGCGAAGCAGGCAACAAGGGCTGGAAGCGTATGATGGCGGTGGTGCTGGAGTCTCCCAGCAGAGAGCGTGTCGGGGTTATCAACGCACACGTACCGTGGGCACCGCGCTTCCACCAAGGCTGCTTCAACACCAGCCAGCTGTTTGGGATGGTGTCGCATGAGGCGGATGCCTGGGTGGCTGTCGGGGATTGGAATGTCCCGGTGAGGGACTCGCAGCGGGCCGAGTTCACGCGCACCTGCCTGCCGGAGGGGTGGACAGACATGACGCAGCAGATGCCGGCGCACACATGCATGGGCGACAGGGGCCCCTCGAAGATCGACTACATCGCAGCATCTCCCGGCGTGATGCTTGCCTCGGGCGCGCCTTCCGTGCACCCGCCGACACCCCAGAACAACGTGCTGCATGCGAACGTGCCAGGAACCGACCCACGCAGGATCTCGTGGTTCTCCGATCACTCTGCAGTGTCTGCCACGTTGATGGTCTCATGATATGCCCTGTGCTGAGTGCCTCAGCAGGCCAACCGGAAGGGTAGTGGGGGCCATCCCGAGCTGATCAGCAGTGTGTTACTGCCAAACAACCTTCCGGTGCCTGTTGGTTGCCTGCATGCCTCATCAGACCAGTCAACAGAAGGGCCCTCTAATCTTCTTCCAGTTCCAGGGCTGCTAGATATATCTCCCCCCTGTTTCATTTACCCCCGCCCTCTCCGCTACGTCTTTTCCGTAATATTATTTGTGCCACTCGCAAACCTGTTTGCTGCCTGTTGCTGTGCGGAAACAAACCCCCTATTCCTGCCGTAGCAACACTCTTGCGCGGCAGAGCGAAAGGCTGCAGATGCTGGAGGGCCGTGTTAGAGTGCGGTGGGAAGTGTTGCAACATTGGTGACACGGTGGGTTCCAGCCGACAATCCCTCTGGCTGTTCGATCGCCCCCACTGTGAAAAGTTTACTCAGTTTGCAGGCTCAGTCACACCCCATGGACTGTTGTAGTTCTTTCCCCTTCCTCCTGGCGCAGTGCCACAAAAGCTTGCCTTTGAGAGCGGATATGCCAGCAGGCAGTGGTGTGCGTGCCCTGCAGTTGTTTGCGTTCTCGAGACCCAGCTCGCACACCCCTACAACAGGGCTGCAAAGGGCTGCCCATCGCTTGTGAGCATATGCAAACCCCACAGCATCCCGATATATTCGAACAGGTTGGCATTGCACAGCCATGGTATTGATGGTGTGTCGTTTAGGAGGTGTTCCGGTGGCGTCGTGTGCCGAATCTAACCCTTACGGTGTGTGGGGTGGTGGCGGTGACAGTTTGTTTGTCACCCGCCCCTCCCCCATTCTACCGAGCATGTGCGAAATGCAGACGCCAAGAAATACCGCACCCGCCGCTCCCCACCCCGCCACACCCCCGCATCCACCACAACCATTATTCTGTGCTGTGCGCGACTCTCAGCCTCCTGTGAGCCTGTGAGAGCGGCTTCTCTGCAGGCACAGCAGATATCCGAACCATGCATGCTTCTCCACCAGTCAGCCAGCTGTAATACCAGTATCTGTGTATGATTATGATTACTTTGCGCAACACCCAGTCCGACATGCAGGAGCCCGCCTGACCCCCCCCCCCCCCCCCCTCGACACTGACCCACCTGCACGAAGTATGGAAGTACTTCAGTCTGCAGCAGGTGCAGTGCATGCCGTGCTGCTGGGCAGCAAGGTCGGGCTCGAGGCTGTGATTCCGGAAACCCCAGCATTCTGCCTCTACTGGGCAGGCCTGGGCTTTCTGAGCTGCTGCGTGTTTGGGTGCGGGGGTGCGCACCTGCTGCTGCACCTGCTGCCGTTCCTCGAATCCGCGTCGTCTGAGAGCAGCACGCTCGCCGTGCTGTGCTATGGGTTCGGGAGTGTGGTGGGGGAGATCCCTTGCTACTACGTCAGCACAGAGATGTTCAGCACGACGCGCAACAAGCTGCGGGCCCGACGCCATCCCGACAAGTTCCTCACAGCTGTGTACGACACGATCGGGCCGTCTTCCCCAGGTGCGTCATACGTCTTCATGCTCTTGCTCAACGCGCTCAACCCGCTGCCGATTGATATTGCCGCACACATCTGCGGTGCCTTCGGGCTTGCACTGTCTGATTACACCATCCCCGCTGTGTTGGGGAAGGCAGTGCTGCGCCCCTACGCCGCACTGTATGTGTACAAGCACTCCACCCGTCTGATGTGGGTGCTGGACCACAAGGGGTCTGCCCCCTCATTCTCAGCAGAGGTATGTTGCATGGCTGGTGGTTCATCGGGGGGGATTTGCCGCAACAGTCTTCTCGGTGTGGCCAACTGGGAGTGGGGGAGAAGCTACAGTTTCGCAGTGGGTGGTTTTCTGCTGTGAAGCGGGGAAGGTACAATATTCTCAACTCCCACGCACCCCGCCCCTGTTACAGATTCTGCTGATCGGTGTGCTGGTTGCTGCCGCACTGCACACGCTGTGGTTCCGGTGCGTCCGCTACGAGGTCTGTTCTCTTGCATTGTTCGTGGGTTGTTGTTCCAAGCGAGCCTCTGTGCAAACAGTGGCTCACTTGTATACGAAGTGACTACACCTCGGAGCACACTGATGGAAAGGTTGGTTGGGGGTTGCAGTGCGTTTGCGGTTTCCCCTCATCGGTGTTCTCAGCATGATGCCTGTGACATGTGTCTGTGTCGAGATATGATACAGCCCGACGCGCAACACCACCTTCGCAACGCCACCCACGCCACCCACCACAACAGGCTCCTATTGAGCTGGAAGAGTAATTCTCAATCTACCCGTCCCAGATGCTTGTGTCACGCGCAATAGACAGTCATCAGTAGGCAGACGGGAGTCCAACAGTTTGAATGTACTACTGCAGGTTGGTGTTGCGAATGGGTGCCCCCGGCAAGGGAAAGACGGACCAATTGCTGTGAATGGGTGGTGAAGGCTGATTTTTTTGCCACGCGGGCCGCATGTATTACGTGCGGTGCAATGGTTCACCAAAAAGGGGTGGTGGGGGGGCACAAACTATCTCAGGGCCACAACTGCTTGAGGGGGCCCACACCCTCCCCTCTCCCAGTTGTTGCGAGACGCCTCACACCCCCTGAAGAACTTTACGCCTTTTCATATTTCCTCACCCCTTCCCACTGTGACCCGGCTTGTCATTCGCGCATCCCCCCCCCTTTTTTTGGGCTCGTTGCTTCGCGACCTCGCTTCGCTTCGTCGCTCCGCAACGAAGCAAAATCATACGGCTGAAAACTTCCAGATCAGCACCTTCACAGGTGCTGTTTCTTTGAGGCTCTCCTGCATGTGCAGAGTGGTTATACCTTACAGTATGCATAAAGAGCGCGTGTTTTCCTCGCCAAAAACGAAGAAGTGGATCAGAATCAGGGGGTGTGTGCAGGTTTGTTTGCCTCCCCTCTGAGGGCCCTCCCCCCCCCCGATCTTTGTATAGCCTTCGTAGCCTCAGAGCAGGAAAAGAAGTGGGGAAAAGGGCGTCAATGGGACAGAACCGGTCTGTGCAGTAGCCTAGCTCTTGCAGTGCCTGTGATTGTCGACACCAAAAGAAAAAAAGGGGGAGGTGAGCGGCCTTGCTGCTCCTGACCCCCACCACCCCCCCTCTGCAAACGCCCCCACGCATGCAGCCACAAATCAGAGAAAGAGAACGAATAATCAGTTGAGTATTCATCGATCGCGGGAAAACGCCCCACCCCGCCTGCGGGATGCGGGAGTATCCCCGCCTGATTTGCTCCCCCGCACCCTCACACTACCCCTGCAGAGGATTCGTTTTCCTGCGTTTGTAACATCTCGGAGTTATTCCAAAGAGGGAAACTGGAAGGAGAAGGGGGACAGGACGTATGGGCCGTTAGAGAAACACCGGGGTGTAGTATAGGGGCCTCATAGACACCAGAGGCGGGGCCCTTCACGGCGGTGGTGCTGAAACCGATGTGTTGTTTTGCAACCCGCCGAATTTTGCCAAATAACTACCATCGTGAAGACCACCCCTCCCGATATACCGTACACGTAAATATTTTGGAACGTAAATATTTTGGAACGCTGGTGGGTTGGCGTTCCAGATTTTTTTCGTTCCATAATATTTACAGGGCTTTCTGCGACTCGGGGACTTGGACCAGGTGATCGGACGGCATACAGAGTCCCTGACGGGACCTACTCGTACACTTTTCGCGCGATTCCTGACGCAAGCCATCCTCACCGCCGAGTCCCCAACTGGCCCTGTAAATATTTTGGAACGTAAATATTGTGGAACGGACCGGGCAAAAATGGGCCCGTTCCATAATATTTACGTTCCATAATATTTACGTATACGGGTATTTTTTTTTGATGGGGTGTGTAACCTAGCGTGGCGGTGGCACTCACAGGCAGGCGGTGCCATCAATTTTTTTTGCTTCTCCCCCCACCCACCCACACCCCCTCCCACATACACCACATCCTTCTGCGTACAGCTTGCAGAACGGGCGAGAGGGGGGGAGGGAGAGAGGTTTACTCTGCGCTTTACCTTTTTGCACCACTACCTCCCACCCCCCACCCCCACCCCCCTTCTGGCCCTACGATGCACACACACCACAAGGAGGGGCGGCAGAGAGAGGGGGACGACTGTTCCTTGGGAAAACTGGCAACGTCTTCATCCCCCCCCCCCCCCCAGCCTTCCCACCTTATCACCCATCTCCTCGCTCTCACCCAGGCAAGCTGCTGCCGTGTGTGACTGTGGGGTGAAAGGGATGGGTTGGATATGTATACCTGAATTGGATTATATCTGCTATTGCTTGCCCCCCCCCCCCCCCCACCCACCCACCCTCCCAGGCATGTCGCTAAGCGTCGACCGTCGACCCAGTGATTTTGGGTTTCCCCCCCCCATAAAAAAGCGTCGACCCAGCGTCGACCCAGTGGACTGGGTTGACGCTTGGTCGAGGCTTGGAGCGTCGACCTAGTGGAACTGGGTTGCCATTCAAGCCTGGACCAAGCGTCAACCCATTTATTACACTGGGTCGACGCTAACCTAGCGTTGGCCCGGTTACACTGGGTCGACGCTCACCAAGCGTCGACCAAGCGTCAACCCACTTTCACTGGGTCGACGTCGAAGAGAGTATGGTTTTGCAGGAACAGATGCTCACTACCGTGGCCTCCGGCGGCTGGGGGGCTCCGCCCCCCAGACCCCCCTGTGGCGTATGTCTCGTACTCAAGTCATTCGATTCCCACCGGGTCAGGGAATCCACCCACTCCAGTAGCCTCAGGAGGACGCAGCCAACTCACACAGAATCTGTACGCCCACAATGAACAGATGCTCACTACCGTGGCCTCCGGCGGCTGGGGGGCTCTGCCCCCCAGACCCCCCATCTCGCGTGCCCGTCTAGTAACCAAGTCCTTGCGCTTTGACGGCCGTGACATATCAGGGGGCAGCGTCGAAATCATGGTCCCGAAAGCCATTTTTTGGTTTCCTCCGGCACCCGACGGCGCGAGCGGGAGAGGAACCACGGAAGGAACCCAGCGCCTCACACCGTGCCCACCTAGTGGTCCACCGATGGGAAAATTTGGCAACAACACGAGCGCGCGCGAAGCGCGCGCGAGAAAAATTGACCCCTAGTAGACTGGCGTACCGCCCCAAGAGGGGGTGTGACAAAAAATATTTTTTTTCCCTTTGTGTTTTCGAGGTCCGCAAGGTCCCAAAAATCACTTTTTGGGCACATTTTTCAGAGGTCGCCAGAGGTCGCCACCCGGGAAATGCCATTTTTGGGGTTAAAAAACGGTTTTTCACCTTGCCCTCGTGAACTAGGTGGGGAAGGCGACGGTCAGACGCAAAATAAATGGAGGACCCCAAAGGAGGGTCCGCATCAGGCGGAACTCAGCAGAACCTCGCTCCAGACCACATTGTGGGCCAGGACAGGGTCGGGAAGAGCATAAAACACCAGAAAACCGGTCCAGGAGGTCTCTCTGGGGCTCAAATCCCCTGAAAAGGGGTCTGAACAGGTGGCGACCGAAGGGCGACCAATGGTGCCCACGGAGTTCCTCATCCCAAACTTGGGACCCACCGAAAAATGGACCAGATGGTGGTCCCAAATTAGGGACCGACCAACAAGGCGACCAGATGGCGGTCCCAAATTTGGGACCGACCAACAAAGCGACCAGATGGCAGTCCCAAATTTGGGACCGACCGAAAAATGGACCAGATGGCGGTCCCAAATTTGGGACCGACCCATAAAGCGACCAGATGGCGGTCCCAAATTTGGGACCGACCAACAAAGCGACCAGATGGCGGTCCCAAATTTGGGACCGACCGAGAAAGCGACCAGATGGTGGTCCCAAATTTGGGACCGACCGAGAAAGCGACCAGATGGTGGTCCCAAATTTGGGACCGACCGAAAAATTGACCAGATGGCGGTCCCAAATTTGGGACCGACCAATAAAGCGACCAGATGGCGGTCCCAAATTTGGGACCGACCCATAAAGCGACCAGATGGCGGTCCCAAATTTGGGACCGACCAACAAAGCGACCAGATGGTGGTCCCAAATTTGGGACCGACCAATAAAGCGACCAGATGGTGGTCCCAAATTTGGGACAGACCCATAAAGCGACCAGATGGCGGTCCCAAATTTGGGACCGACCGAAAAATTGACCAGATGGCGGTCCCAAATTTGGGACCGACCAATAAAGCGACCAGATGGCGGTCCCAAATTTGGGACCGACCCATAAAGCGACCAGATGGCGGTCCCAAATTTGGGACCGACCAACAAAGCGACCAGATGGTGGTCCCAAATTTGGGACCACCATCTGGTCGCTTTCTCGGTCGGTCCCAAATTTGGGACCGCCATCTGGTCGCTTTCTCGGTCGGTCCCAATTTTGGGACCGCCATATGGTCGCTTTATGGGTCGGTCCCAATTGTGGGACCACCATCTGGTCGCTTTCTCGGTCGGTCCCAAATTTGGGACCACCATCTGGTCGCTTTATGGCTCGGTCCCAAATTTGGGACCGCCATCTGGTCAATTTTTCGGTCGGTCCCAAATTTGGGACCGCCATCTGGTCGCTTTCTCGGTCGGTCCCAATTTTGGGACCGACATCTGGTCGCTTTATGGGTCGGTCCCAATTGTGGGACCACCATCTGGTCGCTTTCTCGGTCGGTCCCAAATTTGGGACCGCCATCTGGTCGCTTTATTGGTCGGTCCCATATTTGGGACCGCCCTCTGGTCAATTTTTCGGTCGGTCCCAATTTTGGGACCACCATCTGGTCGCTTTATCGGTCGGTCCCAAATTTGAGACCACCATCTGGTCGCTTTATGGGTCGGTCCCAAATTTGGGACCGCCATCTGGTCGCTTTATTGGTCGGTGAACATCCTTCAGGATTTTGAAGGCACGTCTCACACCGGTTGGTGCTGTGTCGCATTCCAGGGGATAGTCCTTCACTTGGGTACGATTCGGCGCGACTGAGTCATCAAGCTTCATCCACCTGCCTCTCATGGTGGCGTTGGATTTTCGCACGCTGCGCCGCATTTTCACCCGGCCGAACTCAAAAACCCAAAGTCTACTGAAGATAGTCTGGCCTCTCCACAACATGTGATGGGAAAATGTTGAGGTCGGGCCATGCCAGCCCTGGCACGAGATCACTGCTCGTACCTGGGACCACCCGTGTAAAAGTCCCCCCAGGGGGGACTTAAGCACAGGTGGACCTAAACACGGGAGTGGGCTGGTCTGGAGGGTCATCAGGTGGCCGCTAGGCCACCTGGTGCCCTCCAGGTGCTGTCAGAGTCGAAAAGTGGGGTGCCAAAAGTCCATCCGGACCGGAATCACCCCCATACGACGGAAGCGGAAGAGGTCTTCTTGGTCTCCACCGTGCCACCCCCGTGTTTAAGCCCCCCCCTGGCCGAAAGTCGCCTCCAGGGGGGGGACTTAAACACGGGGGGTCCCAGGTACCCCCGAAAATTCACATTGTGTCTACAGTGTGGGGCCCGAAAATCGAGTTTTCGGTGTTGCTTTTCCACATTTGGGGTTCCCAACTTCAGGACTGTCGCGCAATTACCTCAAAAGTGGCCGAGAAACCCAGGAATTTCTTTTTTTGAAGCCAATATTTTTTGTCACAGTAGCTTAGCTGAAAAGTTGGGCGAGTCGTCCACCCTACCCCTAGTGTTTTCCCCCCTGATCCCCCCCCAAAACAGGAGCGTCAACCCACCAAATCTCCAAAATCGAAAAGTTAGCGACAGGCCTGCCACCCTCCCTCCCCTCCCCAACACCTCTCATTGAATGATCCATCAGTGTGATTTTTTTCTATCTATTCTAGCCTCTTGCCGGGGGGGGTGGGAGGGGGAGGGTTGGCTGGCCTTGTCGCGACCACTCACTCACCCCCACCCCCCGTTCCCTCCGTTTTTGCTGAGGAGCTGCGTCGGTATGTCTCAAAATGGTCGAAGCCATTCAGGGGTTCTGGGTGGCCATCACCCCGCCCACCCCCCCTTTCCCCTGCATCACGTCCTGCAGGGAGGGGTCTATTTTTTTTGTTGCGATATTTTTTTTTACAAGATCTCAGGAGAGCAAGCACAGCCAACACACACAAATTGGGGGGAGGGGGGGGGGTTGTGGGGTGGGGGTGGGGTGACGGGGGGTATTCCCCTTCTCCCTTTCTCTCCTCTCCCCCCCCGCCCTCCAAGAGACAAAACAAAGGAACCGGGTGTGGGATCCACTGGAGGACGGCGCTGTGGGGTTTGAAGTGCAGCTCTCAAGTACACACGCACAATACTGCTGGCTGATGGTGGCACCCCCTCCCCCTCCCCCTCCCTACCCAGCCCCGCACCCCCCTCCGCAACCTCGACCTCACCGCCTGCTGACTGCTCTGACCGTGACCTCCGGCTATCCACGCCCCTGATGAGGGGCATGCTGAAAAGCACAATGAGGTCCCCCCCCCACACCCTGACTCGATTTCACTACCCCCCATCCCACTACTAAACCCCCACACCCTGCCCCATCTCTGGGTTATATGTTCCTTTTGCTTCTACTTCACTACCCGCCCCACCCACACCACACCCAACACATGCCCTCTGCTGCAGGCTGCTCCGCACATCCAATGTCCGGCGGGCCGCCCCAAGGGTGTGGCGGGGAATCCGCCGACGACAGCAGTGGGGATGGCAGGGAGATGGCGCCGCTGGCACCGGAGGGGGAGGGGGCTGCCGGCAGCACCGCGCTGATCCCGCCCCACCCCGCCGAAGCGATTGACAACGGGTGGCCTGCCGCCGCCGTGCTGCGCGACGCAGACCTGCGCGTGGCAGACGCCTTCACAGGCGAGAGCGCAGAGGTTGTCGTGGCCAAGCTGCCCCCAGCCGTCCTGGAGGCCCTGGGCGTGCTGCTCCGCCACACCCTCCGTGGGCCTGCCGACTGCCCTGAGCACCGCCGCTTTGCGGAGGGTGCAGTGAACCTCGTCGCCGCCACCGGTGACACCACCACCACCACTACCACCACTGAGGTCATCGCCACACCTCCGCCAGAGTCTGAAGTGCATCCTGCTGCTGAGGCCATCCCCCAGGCAATGCGGCTGGGGGCGATTGTGGGTATCATCGCGGCGCATATGGCTGCCACAGGGCAGTACGATGCGCGGATGCGGTGGGGCCTGCACCGCATGGCGGTCCTGCTGCGTGTGCCCTGGGCCCAGGTGCAGGCGGGGGAGAAGATGCTTGCCGCAGCCCTGCTGGAGAAGACGCGCGGCAAATCCGCAAAGGGAAAGGGCTCGGCCTACCGGTGGCTGAAGATCGGCGCCGGGGTGACCATCGGGGCGGGGGTGCTTGTCGTCACGGGGGGCCTCGCCGCGCCCCTCCTCGCTGCAGCCACGGCAGCCGTCGCCAGCGCTGCCGGGGGCGTCGCAGCCGCAGCGGGGCTCACCTCCGTCGCAGCTGTCATCGCCGCCACCGCAGCCCAGCTCAGCCTCGTCATGACAGTCCCCGTCATCACCGCGCTCTTCGGTGTTGCCGGGGCGGGCGTCGCCGGGTCTAAGGTGAGCCGGAGGACGAAAGGGGTCGACGAGGTGACCTACACCAACGTGCGGGATGACCTCCTCGCAGTCCCCCCTTGGGTGCTGCAGTCCCCCCGCGACACCTTCGCCTACGCCCGCGGCACAGGCCTGGCGGTGCCTCTGGGGAACCGCGCCATGGCGCAGAAGAACTTCGAGACAAAGCTCAAATCCCTCGCGAAGAAGGTCGTCCTCTGCATCGACTACGCCCTGCAGCAGGAGGCATCGGGTGACCCAGACGCAGGCGCCCTCTTCCTCCTCGAGTCGCACCTCCGTGAGGGGGAGTGGGTCTATGCGCCACCCGAGACCCTCCGGAAGGGGGAGAGTGCCGTGTTCGCCGCAAAGCGGTGCGGATTCAGCACCTCCGTGTCGGGGTTCGTTATCTACGGCGGGGCGAGCGCGCGCTCCGCAAAGGTCTGCTGCGCCTTCACGTCGGCAATCCTCGGAGGGTCGGACTTCAAGATGTCCATCCTCTCCCCCGACAGGCTCCGCGAGCTGCGTGACAGCGACAACGCAGCGGATGACCTCTTCAACGAGACAATCGGGAGGGAATACGACTGGGTCATCACCGACTCGCGCATGCTCGACCCTACAGCCGGATCCTCGACAGCGAGGTGCAGGGCTACCTTTGGGGACGACTCCTCTGACACAGGCGTCTTCACCATCGCCGGGGAGAACCGCTCCGCCTGCTGTGCGCCCGACGAAGCCTCCTCCGCCCGCGGGGTGGTGTCCGCAGCCATCGAAAAGTCGCGCGTCCACACCACCCTCGCCTTCGACAACATGTCGCACCAGCCCCTCCACCTCGTGGATGCCTGGGTCCCCTCCGGTGCGCTCGCCGCGGGGTATCCCTTCCCGGAGGTTATCCCCGCAGGGCTCAGCTTTGTGACAGGCGCGCACACCACAAAGTTCTCCATCAAGGTGAAGGGTTTTGCACTCTTCTCCACGGTGCACGAGTCAGCCGATGGGTCTGCCGAAGCGCTCTTCATCCTCTGCTCCTTCTCCTCGGAGACGGGCGCCTCAGCCAGAGTCCTGCGGGACAGGCCCACGCGGGGGGAAGCTGCGAAACTCGCGAAACAGGACGACGGAGCCACTCCGGAGGACGCCCCCTGCTCCGCAGAGCTGGAGGTCACAGCGGACACCTCTGGGGACCGCAGCCACCAGAGGTTCCAGCTGCGCGAGGTGGTGGGGATCGATCTCAGCGCGGAGTCGGCCATGGAGGGGCTCGACGTGACTGTCGGCGTCTCCGGCATGACACCTCACTACGACCCCCGCGTCAGCGCCGGGGAGCTGCAGGGTCTGATGTGGGGCTCGGTGCTGGGGGGTGCCGGGTGGTATGTTCGCTGGGAAGCCGCCCTCCAGGCGGAGTTTGGAGAGTATATGTCAACCCCTTACGACTATGGGGGGCACGTCTCCTCCGCTGCGCAGCGCGGTGTGCAGGAGGGGCTGAAAAACCCCACAGTCGCCAGCACCGCGGGGCAGGCCGGCACCACGGTGCTCGCGGCGACATCGCTCATCACTGCTGTCGCGCTGCCTCTGTATGCCTATCAAGCTGCCACGGTGATCGATCACACCTATTCCCTGCTCGTTAAAAAGGCACGCGAGGCAGGCTCTGTCCTGGGGGAGATGCTGCTGGAGAGGACCCAGGGGAAGCGTCCCGCGACTCTCATCGGGTCGTGCCTCGGTGCGAATGTGATCTACTATGCCTTGCAGCACCTGCATGACGCTGGGGATGCCGGGAAGGGGCTGATCGAGAATGTTTTCCTCGTCGGAGGGACCATGTCGTCGAATCCGGCAAAATGGGCGAAGTGCCGCGCGGTGGTTGGGGGCAGGCTCGTCAACGCATTCAGCTCCCGCGACTGGATGCTGAAGCTGATGCACGGGGGGCTGACGGCCAGCGTCAAAACCCCCGCGGGGCTCGCCAGGGTCACCGGGGTGTGGGGTGTGGAGAATGTCGACGTCGGACACCTCGTCGAATCCTCAATCGACCATGCCAGGCGGATCACAGACATCCTCGCGTTCATCCCAGACCACCCTACGCCGCAGACACTCGCGCTGGGCGCCATACCTGGTGAGATCCTCCCCCACTCACAGGCGAGCAGCCGCGTGGAGCAGATGTGCACCGCCTCCACGCAATCGATGCACTGCGAGGGGGCCGTGCTGAACAGGACCTCCGCCGGCACCCTCAGCCTCGAATCCGCAGAGCTCGGCAGCGGCGCCTGGGAGACGGAGCCGGTCGCCGCGCCCCTCCCCCCGCAGCACTGCGGCACCCTCGCCCTCTCGGGGCGAGGCGCCTGCGCGACACTCGCCTACACCCTGAAGGATGCAGACGGGGGTGTGGCCTGCCGCTTCGCCGTGAAGGTGTCCCTCCCGCTGCTGCACGGCAGCGCCGAATGCGGCGCCTGCTTCCTCCAGCCGGATGACCCCCTGCAGCAGCGTGTGCAGGATCTGGAGACCGGTGGGGAGGACCTGCGGCTGGTGCATCCCTCGGGGCAGCTGGCGCTGAAGGTGGCGCTGTCCGGCAGCAAGCTGTTCGTCACCCTGGGTGACGTTGCGGATGCCAGCGATGCGGGTGTGGGTGCCGCCTGCGGGGGCGGGGAGTGCCAGGCGCCGGATCTGGCGTGCCTCCCGGGGAGGTGCCCCGCAGACTTCCTGCAGCGCGTGCTGCAGCAGCCGCTGCCCGCCCTCCTCGCGCCCCGCGCCGCCGCGGTGGTGGTGAGGAACAGAACAGACGTGCCTCTGGCCCACTGCTGGGAGAAGCTGCGAGGCGGGTGCGCCTTTGCCCCCGCGCTCCCCCTGGAGATCCCGCCGAGGTCGGCGGCTGCGGCGCCCGTGTCGGAGCAGGCGTCTCTGTTCTCGGGCAGGCCGAAGGGCGTCCTCTGCATGTCGACAGGCGGGAAGAATGCCGTGATGTTTGCCTTCGAGTGTGGCGGGTCCCTCTGCTCCCCAAAGGTCTGGTCGGAGTCTGTTCCTATGGAGAAGGCCTCCGAAGATGCTGTGGACGTGATGTGGTGCAAGGCAAAGTATGGGCATATCATTGCTTTTTCTTTTTGCGCAGAGTGATTTCAGGTCCGAGCGAGGGGTGGGGCGGAGGGGGGGGGGGGGGAGAAGGTCCCCCTTCGCTCTTTTGATTCGCCCGTGTTCTTGTTGGGGGCAGGGGGGGGGGTGGGGAGGACGCTGTGTTCCGTCTCTGATACCCGTCGCCCTCTTCCGCCGGCCGGCCCCATTCCCATCACACACACAGGTCCGATGGGAGGTGTGAGCAGGTGAGCTGGGAGGGTGACTACCAGGTTGCCTGCAAGGTGCTGCAGCTCGACAAGCCGGTCTTCGTCTTCACTGTCGAGATGCTGCAGAGCCCTTCCCCTTCCAGCAGTGCTGCCGGGGCACGCGAATGAGTAAATCTAGCCCCCCCCTGAGTCCCACTCATGCAGGCGCGTTTGAGGGGATTCATCGAGTGGAGACGATGCAGTTATTCCCCCAGCAGCTCCCACCACCACACGGCTGGCACGGCAGCCGCTTTCTACAACGTGCCACCCCCCCCCCCCCCCCCAACCCCAGCCTGGCTCCCCCTCGCAAACCCTCTGTGGTACCGTGTGTGCATCGAAGTTGGAGCTTCACGCGACGGGAAGTTCCAAGTTACAAGGGTTGGAACGAGATCGCGTGCCCACCGCCGTCTGCACTTGATGCCCCTAAGACCTTGTATCGGCAGGTCAGGGTTTGGGAACTGGTTATGCAGGAGCACCCGGTTTTAGCATTTTATTTGTTGTGTGTGTGTGTGTGTCCTCTATTGCAGAGTGGGGAGAGGAATTTTCTATCCTCGGAGGTACTCGGCGCCAGCAGCAAATCAAAGGGTGGCCACAACACGAACGAACAGGCGGCGCGTAGAATACAGCGGAACAGACGGTGTGGAGAACAAACCTATAGAATTTGCACGTGCCTCTCGGGGGCTTCCCCGGGCGAACATATTACCGACCATCTCTTGTTGGTCAGCCACGGATTCGGGATGCCGACTCTTGCTCTGAGGCGTTTCCGATGAGGGCCTTCGCTCTGCGAAGGCTTCAACCTGTGCCAGTGTGGCGTCTATGTTAGGGAGATCACTTTATTCTGCACTCCAGCGAAGGCCAACCACCCCCCCCCTCCCATTGAGAAGCAACTCTGGCTGAACGCCCCCGCACAGCATCACGCAGCGTTCAGTTCTACTCCCCAAATGTGACCTGCGCTCCGCCCGAGTTGCGAGTTTGGTGCGCATCAGCGTTAGTGATGTGTTCGGGGAGTGTCGGCTTTCCATTCACACTGCGTAGAATCCTGCACGTCGTGGTCTCTGCACCCCCGAGGGGGGTCCACCACGGTGCTTCACTGGACGACATTCTTGCCACGTTTGATGCCACCAGCTCCTTTGTCCAGACAGTCGGCGCTCAACGAGACACTAGCCTGCCGCTATCTGCTCTGTTTTTGCAGGTTTGCTTCAGGTGAGCATCGGGCCTTGTTCATAACAACTCACCCATTTGCAATTTTTTTTGCGCTGCGTGAAAGTCGGACGGTGTGCAGCCAAAGGTATCCCCCCCCACCGGAGGTGCCACCGCAACCCGCGCGAGAACCTGGTGTGAAGAATATCGTGTGGACGACCCCTGTCCCCCTCCCCCCCCCTTCCTCCTTCTCCCAACTCGGCATTGTTTGTCAGGTTGAAGCGCCACGCACACAGCTGTCTTGTTAGCCGCCCTGACCACACCCCCGCATCTGCAGGTGTGCGAGGGGGGAGGGGTGGTGGACTGGCGGGCCGTGCGGTGTCACTTTTGCGTGTTCGTGCGCGCAACCGATCCCTGCAAACTTTCGGCGCAGTAAACAGGTAGCTCACAGACGCTGTGGAGGAAAATGGAATGTGTGCGACGCGTTGTCAGTCGTGACGGTGCTGCCGATGCCTTGGAGAGGCGTAGCCGCCAGACGCTGCTGGTTTCAGGCGTGATCCTGTGCCTGATGGGTATATCGTCTGCAGAGTCAACCTACCGCAAAGTGAATCTGGCAGGTCTCGCAGGCTTGATGGTCGGCGCAATGGGGGTTGTCGTGGTTGTGTGGGGTGCGTGTATGAAGCGCTACACCAACACCATAATCTACATGATGCTCGGAACCTTCAGCCTTGCCATCTGCATGGTTGATGTCTACTTCTACCAGTTGGATCTGCAGGTGGCATGGCCATCCTTTGTCATCGTAATTGATCTTCTCCTCGTGCTCCGCCTCGACCACCGCCTGGCGAGCTTTGCTGTCGCTTGCGTGATACTGTGGCTGGGTGTCACCCTCATGGAGCGTATCACACGTTTCGGGCTGTACGACGTGCCTGGGACGGACAGCTATGAAACGCGGAGGACTGTCTTCGAGGAGTCGTTCCTCAACTGCGAGAAGCCTCCTTGTAACGGCAAGAATATATCGAATCAGATATCGTACCAAGCCCAGGCGTTGGCGATCTTTGTCATCGACTTCGTTGCCACGAGGGGGTTCGCACAGGAGGTGCTGCAGGAGCAGGCATCCATGCAGAGCACCATTGCAACGGTTGAGGAGATAGCATCGCTCCTGGCGATGTACGACATTGATACTGTGGCGCGCATCCTCGCCGATACCGGGCATGTGCTCCCAGATGCAATGCGTGATGCGCTGAGATGCCTCGAGCAGAACCTGCGGGCGCACCGCCCCTACCTGCCTGCGGCGCTTTTCCATAAGATGCAGGCTGAAAGCCCAGATATGTCCCCGAAAAGCGCTGCACCTGCAGTTTCCTCCGGTCGTACAGAGGCGACAATTGTATTTACAGACATCCGTGCGTCGACTTCAATCTGGGAGGCAGTCCCAGAGGCGATGGAGAAGGCAATCGACATGCATACCGCTGTGATGCGCAAGGCCATCGGCCTGTTTGGCGGGTACGAGGTCAAGACAATCGGGGACGCCTTCATGGTTGCGTTCGAAGGGGTGCAGAAGGGTGTGGACTTCGGGCTGGCGGTGCAGGAGGCACTGCTTGCTGCGGAGTGGCCCGCCGCGCTGCTGGAAGTGCCGATATGCAAGCGGGCAGAGCTATGGGGCGGGCTGACGGTGCGGATTGGTGTGAACCACGGCCCTGTGACGGTGGATACGAACACGCTGACGGGTCGCGTGGACTACTTCGGACACACAGTGAACGTCGCATCGCGTCTGGAGGCTGTGTGCGCACCTGGCGCTGTGACACTACCAAACACACTGTGGTCAGAGGTGTGCGACACGTGTGCACCTTCTGTAGCAAGCCCTGTGTTCTCGGCAACTCTGAAGGGTTTGAGCGAGCCGGTCTCCATGCGGCAGGTGTGGCCTGCCAGTCTTGCGGGCAGGCAGCGCCATCCACTGCCAGAGCATCGCGCAAGACGTCAGTCGTTGGCCTCCCCGTGCCGCCGTGTTTCCGAAACCGCGAGCAACGTATCAGGTGACACGAGGGTGTCCATCCACACGAATGCGAGTATTATATCCTCTGCGAATGTCTTTAGCATGCAGGAATCGCAGGGGACCATCGGCGCGTTCTCGCTATGCACAGTCGTAGACACGGTTGATCTGCACGCAATCAGCGAGAGGCTCGAGATCGTCATGCCGATGCTGCAGCAGAGCCACGGCACGCTTGTATCCCTGCTTGGGGAGCACCTCTTCACAGAGTGGAACCTCGTGCAGGCTGTGTGCATGCATGCGGAAAATGCTGTTCATTTTACGCGGCGTTTCATGTATTGCCGGATTGGCGATCTCACGGCAGGGCTGGCGACCGGGATGGTGTACCACGGTGACGTCGGGACGCGCTACCAGCGCTTCGTGACAGTTGCCGGACCCACTGTATCGGCGGCCCTCACGGCGTGCCACACGGCACGCCAGACCGGACGCCGCTTCCTGTATACAGTGGACTACGAGGAACCTGCTAGCGCGCTTCTAGAAGTGCTGCAGCCGGCGGTGCTGCCGCAGACAGACAAGTGGGTGGCCCAGCCGATGTACGAGATGATCCCGATGCATAGAGAAAGCGGGAATCATATCTAGGCACTGCGATGACCTGGCTGTTGCAGTGCATTGTTGTTTGTTACACACACGCCGTGAAACTGGTAACCAGACGGCGCCCCCACTCTGCGCGATCCTTTTAAATTTTTTCCTTCCCTTTTTGTGCTCATTTCGCTGAACACTCGCCGTACCCTCACGCGGGTTCGTGTGTGCGGGAAAAAAAAAGGAAAACGGAAGCCCGTCTGATATTTTTCGACCATCCATCGTCCTCAGTGCCACCGATACGGATGTTTCTGCATGCCGTTGTGTGGCACTGGTGCAAAACAAGCCTGCAAGAAGAGAACCACACGCCTCTTGAGGCAGTGCACACCCACAAAAACAGGTGTTTTTCTCACCCCCTTTGGGTACATCCTCTGTGCGTCGCGTGCATAATACTGCTGCCTGACCTGGTAACCGACCGCACCACCCCATGCGAGTGAAAGGATATCATCTCCGCATCGTTTTCTCTTGCTTTTGTCAGCAAGCTTACAGCACTGCCCCACGCACACACCCCACCATACAGGACAACACACCTCTTGTTCAAAAACCCCTGTGCCACCACAGGGAGGGCGGCCGCTGCTTCGGAGGTGGGGTCGGCAGCACTACAAAAGTGGCTGGCCCGTGACCCCGCCGGCAGAAGACAGCTCCCCTACAGGGGGGGGCTCGGGCTCGGCACACCACACACACACCCTCCTCCTCCTCCTTCTCCCTTCCTATCCCCAGCGTGCTGCGGGACGCTGCCACGATGGAGGAGTTCAAAGAGGTTATGCTAAGCGAGCCACCTGTGCGTGGATATGTCCCCAGCAGCCATGCCGGTGCACCCAGTGGGGGTGGCGGGCGCAGCTTTGAAAACTATAAAGGCATCCTGCTGTGCGATCGCCCCACAGACAACAAGCTGGCGGTCGGTGTTGCGGAGCAGCCGTTTCTCCCCCCTGGCAAGTCGGACAGGGATCTCTTTGGAATGGGCGGGCGAGGGGAGGGCAGCCTCGGGCTGCAGCCGAGCCAGGAACGCCTGAACCGGAATACCGTAGCGAGGCAGGCGCGCCACCAGAGTGGGAAGGCGACTTCGACGACTGCCCTGTCGAAGCATAAAAAGTGGCTGAAGGAGTTGTCGACTGTGACGAAGCACATCAAGCTCGGGCAGGTGGAGGCGGATCTTGACAAGGAGGTGAAGCAGAAGCGGTTCCAAGAATCCGAGAGGAAAAAGCGGCTGGCGGTGTCGGAGGCGACGCGCGATCACAGCGCGGTGTCGGCGGCGATGGGGCAGAGCGGGGCAGGGGGTGCATCGTGTTACACCGACTCGCAGTCATCTGCGTCTAACCGGCAGGAGCTGCGGCCGTCGCCCCCCAGCGCGGCGCACACCGCTGCTGCCGCCAGCGTGGCATCGCCGGCGTCTCCGACGACGCTGCCGCCGCTTTCCCCCGAGACGAACCCGAGTGTTACGGCGCGTCCAGCCCCTCCGGTGCCTTCTGCAGCCGTGAGAAAGCCTGCTGACAAGGCAAAGCCGAAGTGGGCGATGACAGAGGACGAGGTATTTCTGACGAATGAGCGGCAAAGGTTTTTGTGTGGGGTGGTGGTGGTGGGGGGGTTGGGGTTGGGATGGGTAGGAAAAAGCGAGAAGCCAGAGGGATTGTCTTGTGTGCTTCGCCTCCCCAGCCCCGCACTGGAACCCATGCACACGCACTGCAGGCCTTCGAGTCGGAGATGCGTGAGGCACAGAAACTGGTAGACTTCGCGATGAACCTCGACTACGATAAGTGTATGCCCCATGCCAGACGCCATTGATCTTCTGTAAGGTTGGAGTTGTTTGTCTGCGCTCCACGAAATGTCCGACGGTTCAGCTTACGCTACAACCAGATGTAACAAACGGACTGGGTACTCACGTAGCATTCGTGTTATCGTGCATATTGGGCGCATCAGCACTCGCCCACGAGTCGGGATCGTTGTGTTGGTGTTGGTGTGGGTCGTGGGTTGGTCAGGGTGGCAGCACTTCTTGCCAGGGTGATTTGCTCTCCCCATTGCCTCCAAACCACGATCTCAACTCTCACTCGGGTCACAGTCATCGACGACTACGAGGTGCGTGAGGCGCTGAGCATCATGCGCCAGCGTGTTGAAAACCTTGCAGAGGAGAAGCACATTGAGCCGCTGCGCCATGCTGACGAAGAGAGCGTCGTGTCCACAGCAGACGGCAACACCGACACGGCGGATCAAAGGGACAAGCCGAAGAGGCACAGGCGCCGTGCAGCGGACCTGAGTGACCGTGCAGACTGGGATGCGGTATGCCGCGCTTGGGGGTCTTGGGTGTTGCCTGCAACAAGGCGCTTGGCAAACCAACCAAAGGCCCTATGTGGCCCTATCTATGGTCTCGCCCTGTTCGTTTCATTGATTTGCCACAGCTGCGGGGGTCTGGAAGGACGCCTGAGGTGTCTGCGGCAAACTTCACTACCTTGTAAACTTCGACCGCCACACACCTTCACAACACGCACTCTCTGCCCATTCTACAGTCATCGACCATTGGTGCCTCCGCTGCATCGAAGCTGATCAACGACGATGCGCTGCGGCTGGCAGAGTACATTCTCAACAAGTCGGAAAATCTTCGCCAGGTATGCATCTGCTGCAGAGTTTCTGCACAGACCTTTTTCCGTTTGTGTTCTGGTTAGTCGGGGTGATGGGGCGCACTGTGCAGGTGACAGGCGGGGTCAGAGCCGCACACACAACCCTCCATTCCGCAACAGGTGCATTCGAAGCTCTCGCTGGCAAAGGTGCTGCAGAACATCGCCCTCAATAAAGACATCCCGCTTTGCGAGCCACCGGCAATGCCCCCGGGGGCAAAGCACGAGGTCCAGCAACCCTACATCTCAGACCAGGGCGCGTCGCTGGGCCAGGCGCAGAAGGCACGGATTCTGACGGAGCTTAAGCAGTCCAAAGAATACGTCCAGAACCTGCCGTACCTCTACAGATGCCCTTCGATATAGACAGAGGGAAAAGACTGCGATGTGCAGAGCAACACGCATGGGGAGGGGTGAAGCGTGGGTCTGCCGTGTCGGGTGAAGACGCCACCACACAGCACAGACACTAGCACACGCAAACACCCCGGGGTGGTGGACCAGGATCCGTGTGGTGTCCCCACACCCAAAAAAAAGTGGTTGTCACACACACACAACACCCCCGCCCCCTCGTTCTGCCTGCTTTCTCACTGCAGCACCGCCCACCCACTGCCTCGCTGATGTAGCTTGCTCGCCCCCCCCCCCCCACCCCCCAGTAGCAACGCAGTGCATGCCCTAAGTTGGACACCTTTTCAGGGACCATGTCGGGTCCCCCCATCAGCCCCCTCTGACCTGTGTGAGACCGTCACTCTACCCTACCCCCCCTCTCACGCACACTGAAAACGGCACCCCGGGTTTGCATATAATATGGGCCGAAACAGGGGGTGTTGTGTGGGGTGTCTGCTGGTGTGTGCAGTGCCGGCGGATGTCCTGTAGATTTTGTGTATTTTTTTTGAAACAGAAGAACAAAATGGTGGTGAGATAAAGGCATGCGTGTTCTGCCAGGGCCGTATCGTGTGATGTGGCGGCAGGCTCTTTTTTTTTGGTGGGGTTGAAGCAGAAAATGAAAATGGGGGGAGCAGTGGAGAGCGCATCAGTTCTCCTGCATCGGTCTCTCATGGACTTCTGCGCGCTGCAGGTCTGCGAGTCCAACATTGTCAACGGAAAGGCAGTGATGTGCCGCGATGCCAGCGATACACATTAGAACGGATGTCGCTTTGGGAATGGATGTCTGACTTGCAATGTCAGCAAACGACAGATGCTTTTCAACAAAGGGATCCATTGCCAAGAACAGAAGGGAGCTTTTGTTTCAGAGGGGAGGGGGGGGTGTTGGAAAGGGGAAAGTGGCAACATGCAGGCGAACCGGTGAGGACCATCCTAGGCACCTCCCTTCTCCAAAAAGGACTACCTCCGCCTCCCCCACACACCCAGAAGCCTCAAACCTATATAACCTATCCCGATGACCGGCACCGCACCCCACCCCCCCTCTTCCTTTATTTTATACTGCAATCCGTGCCGGATTTGGCGCACAAACCAACAGCCTTATCTTTTTTTTTTGCACCAATATTTCCAACCCCTCCCCCACCACCGCCCCCTCCCCTCCCGCCTTTCTATCCAACACCTGCTGCAGCTGGGCAGTGTCTGATCAACCCAAAAGCGTGCGCTCTTGTTTCCCAACGAAGAGCGCAGTTGGGTGCCCACTGCGCTGTCAGGCAATAGCGGTGTGTGGGAGGCTGCACGATGATCCAGACGAGTGGCAGGAGGTACTTCAACCTGCCTGGGGAGCGGAGGGTGTAGGTGGGTGGGGGTGGGGGGGGTCTGGTGGGAGGGCCGCCGTTCTGCCGTCTTCTCCGAGTAGGAAGAAGCCCCGCAAAGGGGGTCATGGCGGGCCCCACCCACACCCCAGGGTACTCAGTTTGGGCGAACCCAGTCAGGCAAGCGTGGTCTGTCAGAGCCTGCTGGAGTGGTGGTGGTGGTGGTGGTAGTGGGTGGGTCGATTCCCAAAAAAATAAGGGGTGGGCTCAGCTGTGTGTTGCCCTTCTCTGGGTTGCAGTGCCATACACCGCCACTTTCTTTTGGATCGTTCCTCACAGCTGTGCCCGGGCATTATGCATTTCTCCCCCCACCCCCCACCCGGCTTGTGCGGATGGGAAGGTCTCAACCGCCCCTCCTCCCTCTCATCTCCCGACCATTATACCCGATTTTTTTCTGCTGTAGATCTTTTTCTTTCTCGTTCGGTTTCCCCCCCCCCCCCCCCGCCCCCAGCCCCATTACCCACACACGTTCCCCCCAACATGCAACATGCCCGTTCAGAATCGAGCGGCGCACCCTCGTCCTCCCCACCACGATCCAGCTCCCTCCTTCAGTTTTGTCACCACACCCCACCCCACCACGAAGTGGACTGCAAAGGGGGCACGATCCGCACAGGGTCTGCCCCGTCAAAACGTGGTCACCACACACACATTTATCTTCCTGCTACACGACACTCTGGTGAAGGAATGCAATTGACGGGTTTCCTGGAGAGGTGTGGGGGGGGGGGGTGGATTGGGGGTTGTGTGGGGAGAGAACTGTGTGCAAAAAAAGAATGTTCCCAGGTTGTGTGCATGTCACTACGCTGCTCCCTCCCCCACCGGTCGTCAGGCTGGTGCGGGTTGTCGGGCGGCAAACGAAAAATATGGAAGTGAAACCCCTATCTTCCAGGTTAACTAAGGACCGGCATGCCATTCATCGCACTCTATGTGCAGTGGTTCGGCTTGTGATTGACATTCTTAAAGATCTTTTTTGTCTCAAAGCTTCGTGAGGCCCAACTCCGACCAGCATCTGCGTTTGTTCTTCTTGATCAAAGAAACGCAGGCGGTGCGCCCGTGCTCCGGCACGCCGCCAACACGAGGGCCTCAAAAGAATGGACGTCGCAGCAGCACCAGATTGTCTTCTGGCGGGGTGCTAGGTTATACGATCTCCAGTTCGACCCACCCCACCACCCCACGCCCCCTTGCCAGCAGCGCCCTGCAGCATGTAGATACAGCCAGCCCCACCACCCTGCATCCACCCGACCCTCTGCAGGCTGCCGCGCTGCCCGGGGGTGCATGGAGGGCATCTCGCCGCGGCGCCGACATGCCGCAGGTTCGCTCCCCCTGTCGCCGGCAGGCACGCCGCATTCGTTAGCGACCCTGGGGCGGCGGTCGCCGCATGTCTCCACACGTGGCGAGACGGTGATCAAGCCTGTCCCAGGGTACCCCAGGCTGGCGTCGCCTGCGGCGAGTGTGCGGTCGCCCATCCTGGCGCGTGGGGGGTATACTTCCACATCGCTGGACACCGACACCGATAGCGTGCAGCGGCGTGTCTCTGATGATGCGTTGCGGCGTGAGGTGCAGACGCTGAAGGCGCGTAACACGGAGCTGGTGGCGCAGATGGAGGTTCAGGCCACGCTGTTTGAGGATGTGTCGCGCAAGTACCGCCAGACAGAGGAGAAGCTCAGCGAGCTGTCGGAGACCAGCAGTGTGAAGCTCCTCGAAGGGAAGGTGTCTGCACTCAGCCACATGCTGGCGGAGAAGAATCTGGAGATCAGCGGCATGAAGGGTGTGATGCACGACAGGTCCGGGCGTCTGGAGATGCTGGAGCGTGAGGCTGGGTGTGCGGGCGTCCGCAGCGAGCGGCTGGAGCGCGAGCTGGGGATCCGTGCCAACGAGGCGCAGCGTGCCAAGCTGGAGCTGGTCGAAGCTGACACGCGCGTGCGTGAGCTGGAGCAGCAGCTGGAGTCCTTTGCCGAACGGGCCAACGTCAGCGAGACCACCGCCCAGACCCAGCTCACCAGCACGCAGCGCACTGTGGCTGCTCGGGAAGACGATCTGCGCGGTGCCCGCAAGACAGCGTCAGCCCTCAAGGAGGAGCTGAGCGCCGCAAACGACAAAAATGTCGAACTGACGCTGCGCCTCAACGCCCTCTCCACAGAGCTGAGCCGCACCCGCGCTGACGCCACATCGCAGGCGGTTGTGACTGCGGGGCGCGAGTCGGAAATCGAGGCGGCGCAGTCACGCGCGGGTGAAATGGAAGCGCGCCTCGAGGGGGTCAAGGCAGACCTCGCCATGGAGAAGAAGGTGACAGACGAGCTGACACGCGAGACAGACCGCCTGCGTTCGGAGAAAACCGCCCTCGAGTCCAAACAGCGCGACTACGATGTGGTTGACAAGAAGCGCAGCCATCTGGAGCAGAAGCTGGAGGTGCTGCAGGAGTGCCTGACACGGTCCGACACCGACATGCAGGAGGAGGTGTCTCGCCACAAGGCAACGAAGCGCCTCGTCGAAGAGCTCGAGAGCAAGGGCGCCAAGTCCACCTCCCTCAAGGCACAGCTGGGCGACGCCGAGGAAGTGTCGCAGCAGCTGAAGGCTGCAGCCGCACGCCTGCAGGGCCAGGTGCAAGAGCTCGAGGAGAGGTTGGAGCAGGAGCGCCATGCGACGCAGGGTGCTGCGGACCGTGCATCGGTGCTCAATGCAGAGCTGCAACAGATGCAGGTGTGTGCCCAGCATCCGTGGGTTTGTCTGATGGACTTGGGGGTGGGTCGGGTGCTGGTGGTGGTGGGTTTCCTTGGGCAGTGGATGCAAACCAGCCAACTCACGTTCAGTATTAAACCTTACAAAACTATTTCACCCTCCGTTGGCTTGTTATTTTTCGAGAGATCTTGGGAGACGCAGCGGCAGAGGTTGTCCTGCCGTGCTCTCTGCCCCCTCTCAACACCACGCCACAGGTCAGCAAAGAAGCGCTGGAGGCAGAGCTGGCGAAGGAGGCGCTGGAGTCCAGCCGCGTCAACACGCTTGATGGGCAGGTCCGGGGGCTCGAGGCGATGATCGAGACAAAGGAATTCGAAATCCGGCGCCTGCATGAGGACAACATCACGCAGACAGACCAGCTCAACCAGCTGCGTGTGGTGAGTGGCGAGCTGCCCCCCCTGAAGGAGGAGGTCGCACGCCTTCGCGAGGAGGTGCGTGTTGCAGAGGAGCGCGTGCACACCGCCGAGATGCAGAAGAACGAGGCGCAGATGCAGACTGAGGCTCGCTCAATCGAGCTGACGCAGCTGGAGACCCTCGTCCAGCAGCACCAGAGTGCGGTGGAGCAGCGTGACGAAACCATCGCCAGCCTGACGGTGCAGGCGGAGCTGCTGGGCCAGAAGGAGGAGCGTGTCAAGGAGCTGGAGCACCAGCTGCATGAGACGCAGCTGCGCGAGGACGAGGTGAGGGCGGCGGAGGCGACCCTCGCAGAGCACCTGGCGGTGGCGCGTGGGGAGCTCGAGAGGGTGACGGCGTGTGTGGCAGAGCTTGACGGCATGTGCGCAGCACACAGAGACAAGGCGGATGACCTGATGACGCAGCTGGGGGACCGTTCCGTGCAGGTGGAGCAGCTGCAGGCTGCGTACGACACGCTGCAGGCGGAGGAGGACCGCCTGCAGGACATCGTGACGCAGCTGCGTGCCAACAACAGCTCCCTCACCACGCAGCTGGCCTCAGTGGGGGAGGCGCACACCACGCTCTCCGCCCAGACGCGTGAGTTGCGCGAAGACCGCCACCACGATGCGCAGCGCATCTCGGAGCTGGAGACGGCCATCGCATCCCTCGAGCTGGAGCTGAAGCTGGAGGGCGAGCGCAGCAACCAGCTGAGCGAGCAGGCGCATACGGCGGTGGCGATGGAGTCGGAGCTGGTGCAGCTGCGGGGCGAGGTGTCGGAGATGACGAGTGCCTTTGCGGAGAAGACGCGCGAGCTGGCGACGAAGACACAGGAGGGGCTCAACCTGCGCATGCGCCTCAAGACGCTGGAGAGCGCTGCCATCCGCACCGAGGAGCTGCAGGTGACCAATGCGGAGATGTTGGACCGCATCACCATTGTGAAGCGTGAGTTCAACGAGCTGGACCTCACAGCAGAAAAGCGTGCCCAGCGTGTGCGTGAGCTGGAGGCACAGCTGAAGGCCCGCAGCGATGAGTACGCAATGATGTCGGAGCAGATCACCAAGGCAACGGATGATGTGAAGCAGCTCCGTGAGCGCTGCATGCAGCTGGAGCAGGACCGCGAGCGGGCTGTGACCCTGCAGGGCAAGCTGTCAGGCATGGATGCGGACCTCAAGGAGAAGCACGCTGCCCTGGAGGAGGCCTACGAGCAGATCGCCACCCTGAAGCAGAAGGTGTCGCAGGGCGACTCTGCGCTGGCGGAGAGGTCGCATGACGGGGAGAAGCTCAACGCGGTGCGCGATGAGCTGGCCTCGATGGAGGAGACTGTGCAGCGGCTGCAGCGTGAGGCGGATAAGAACAGGCGGGTGCAGGCAGACCTGCGCATGGACATCACATCGCAAGAGGAGAAGAACATGCGCCTGGAGAGTGAGCTGTTCAGTGCGACGCAGAACTCGTATGCTTGCTGTGCTACGCTGTGGTGGACAGTGGGTACTAAGAAGGGGGGTGGGTGGGTAGGGGGGGAGTCGGTGTGGCCTGCACGACTTTAAAAAGATTCACATGATGTGAACAGCGTGAGGGGAGGGCGGCATGCAAAATTCTCCGCCAGAAGTGCCCGAGGCAGTGGCCCCTCTCACAGGGGGTGTGAGGATCACACAAATCATCGGTTAATCTTCACGCGCTGCACCCACCCACCCTCTCTCTCTCTCTCTCAGGCACGACCTCGAGAAGCAGGTCAAAGCCCTGTCCGCTGCTGCCGACACGTCGTCACGCAAGATGCGTGACGAGACGAAGCAGCAGGAGGACAAGGCACGCCGCCTCCAGTCGGAGCTGGCGGAGGAGGCTGACAAGAGCAAGCACTCCACCGCCAAGCTGCAGTTCACCACCGAGAGGGTGCGCGAGCTTGAGGTACGCCGCAAAGCCGGGGCAGGGCAAGGGATCACTCTTTAGCCACCCTAACACGAGCAACCTCATCGGGAAAGCTGCTCTGGCTTTCGCCGGGCAAACACCCTTCAGATCAAGCCCTTCAAGCCACACACCAAGCCACAGCCCAGGGCCTGCCGCCTTGGCTGAGCATCCCACCTCTGCACGCCACGCCATATCACAGGATGAGCTGAAGAAGCGCAAGAGCATCATCGACAGGCTGGAGTCTGAGAAGGGCCGCACCGCTGTGGAGTGGAACGACCTGTGCGACCAGCTGAAGGAGGAGCGGGACAACTCGTCATCATCCTACAAGGCGGTGGCGGGGCTGCGCTCCGACAACGACGACCTGCGGGGGCGGGTCACGCAGCTCACACAGCAGGCCCACAGCCTGGAGTCGCGCCTGCAGACGGAGGCGCGTGTGAAGGACCAGCAGATCGAGACGGCGCAGGCACTGCTCGACGAGCTCCGTGCAGAGATGGAAAAGATCATCGCAAGCCGCGCTGTGGAGACGGAGCGGATGAACGCAGAGCGCCAGAGCATGCAGCGCGCCGAGCAGCGCTTCAAGGCGGCGGAGCTGCAGGCCACAACGCATGAGAAGGCATCGCAGCAGCTGCGCGAGAAGCTGGAGGACACGCAGCAGCGCCTGCGCGCAGCTGAGCGCAGCCTGCAGGACAAAGAGCGCGACGTGCTGACGGCGAAGGCCAGCGCTGCCGAAGCCAAGAAGAACAACGGGCTCCTCGAGTCATCCCTCGGGCAGATGCGCACCAAGCTTGAGGGGCAGAATGCAGCAGATCTCGAGCTGCGCGAGACCAAGACCCGCGTCACCCGGCTCACGTCCGAGGTCAGCACCCTGCGTGAGCAGAACGGGTGGCTCAACAAGGAGCTGCGTGGGCCCCGTCTGGCTACGGCCCACCGCTGATGGCTGAGGCACCATTGGCAATATCCATCTCCCCTTCCCGTCTTCGGTGTCTGCTCCCTTTGTTTAGGAGTATTCCTGTGCCCCCGGGTTACTTCCCACACACACCCAGATGTGTTTTCTCAAAAGCTGTCGTGCAAAATCTGAAGGCAAGGCGGTATGCCACCCCACGGTGGGTGATTTTTTTTGTACCGGCACAGTTTCCTGCTGTTGTGAGTGAAAACATCTCAAAAGAGAAGTTGTGATTTATTTTTCAATACCCCTGGGGGCCTTCGCTACCAGTCACTGCTCGTCACAGCTCGTCAGTCAGTGAGGGGAAGTGGGCCGTGGCTCACTTTTTCTCACTCAGTCACACTTGGTAGCGAAGGCCCCCCCTGTGTTGGTTTTTTTTCCTTTGTGCCGCCAAAAAGATAAAGTCTGGAGGGGGGGCAAAAAATTAGAAAAAAAAAGTGCAACGGCAAATAATAACCTCAACGATGCAAGGGAGGTTGGGTTCTTTTTTTTTGCCTTTGCTTTCTTTTGCGTTGCCCCGCGACTGCGGTTCAAAACCTGTCCAGTTTTGTTTTCCCCATACTCCCCCCCCCCCCATCTTGTATCCCCTATCTCCCTGCCCCCATCCACCACTCCCACCCCGACGCCTCCTCACCGTATTTTTGTAGTGTAATCATAGTGTCATAACGGCCGTCATGGAGGGAGTGGATTTTCTGAGAATTCACTACCTCAGTTCCCGCTACCGAAATATAAAAACGGCCGTTTTCATGTTTTGTTGGCGAAAAAACGGCCGTTTTTTTCCCCCTCCTATTTTCCTTTGGAGATTCGCCTCCTGCTTACCGTACCGAGCTGAGGAAACACACTTGACAACTCCCTGTTGCCTGCACATGACATTGGGCACTGCGATTCTCTGTCGACTGTACAAAGAAAAATGGCTTCCGCCCTGCCTGTCGCTCGACAAGCAGCAGACACCCGAGAGCAGAGAGGAGTGTAGCAGCCCGGTTCGCCCCCGGGTTGTCCCAGAAATCCAGCACACCCTCGGAACGTGGTGGCCTAGTCGTAGATCACCACGGCACCGGGGTTCTGACACCCCCACGACTCATGCGGCCGTACGCGCTCGGGCACAGACGGCGGACCGCAAACCAGAAGGACTTCCCTGATTCCGTGCCGTCCCACCTTCTGCGCATGCGGTCGCCAGCCCAGGCCAGCTCCCCTGCCAGGGGCACTGGGGGGTCGTACTTCCCCACCTCAGACACTTTCTCGATGACATTCTCAATGTCGGTGTACACTGCGTCGACAGGGGCACGCCGTTGGCACACCCAGCTGCGCATCGCAGTACTTCTGGAGCAGCGATGCGAGGGGTGCCGTCAGGCGGACGGCGGCCTGCAGGTGGGACTCGAGCCCAGCGATTTCGTGGGCATCTCTGCCAACCGCAGAAGCGACGCACACGTAGCAGGGCCGCTGTCCTGCAGCGGGCCCGGAAGATTGTATAAATGCCCGGGGACGTGGTGCAAGGTGCAGATCCACTCAAGCGGTGCAGGTAGTGTGTGTCGGAGAGAAGCGGGATCGCACGGCCGGTGGTGCCGTCTTGCTCGCCTGCTTCTCCCTCTCAGCTGCGTCAGAGATGTGGCACAGCACATCCTTCAGCGCCAGTGCGGTCGTAAACCCATCCAGCTGGTGCTGCATATTGCCCGGGATGATCGCCCGTGCCTTCGGGAATAAATCAGCGAAGGCGGTGTCCTTCTCAGCCGGGGTGCTGTCGCCGAGATCAAGGGTGTCGGAAGAGCCCTGATGCCAGTGAGCGACACCCACCTCTGCCTGCACGGTCATCCACGACACACGTGCCTAGATTGGCCGCAACCATGTTCAGCCCCTCCTCGGGACACACTTCTTGACAGCATCATGCACCATGCCAGCCGGTGATCCGGTGAACAACGCACCCCGGGCGATCCGAAGTTGCAAGCCTGCCACTGAGGGTATCGCACTCCGACAGCGCCAGCTGTTTCCCTGGCTCTGCACTTTCAACGCTGCGTTCTTCTTCTTCTTGATATGGCGCGGTCCGTCAAAGTGGTCCACGAAGTCTGAACTCTTCGCATCATACTTGAAGGCGCGCTCACAATGCTTGCTGCAGGGTATCCCTTGCAGTGGGGAGGCACTCCTGGTGGTGGGATCTCGCCTGCTGACCCACGCCCCATACAAAATTCCCAGGTAAAAAAAACGGCCGTTTTTTAAAATGCTGAAAATCAGCGGCCGTTTTTGCAAGTCCACAAAATACAAGGGAATTTTTAAAACGGCCGCTATGCAACCATGTGTAATGTGAGTTTTTTTTGGTGAGAGAACTGTGCAGATCGGTTACCCCCACGCCCCCATCTCCCCCCCTGTGTATTCATCCCCCCCCCCCCTTTTTGCTCCCCCCCTCTTCTGTGATGAGGGGGTATTTTTTGCTTGAGACAGAGAGGAGGAGGTGGGGCAGACAAACAATATCTAACGATTGTGAAGACACCGTGTCAGAGCAATGCGGTTAAACATGCACGCTGGTGTGTTCTGTCTGTGCGGCTGGTTCGCGTGTCGTCCCACCCTCCCCCCCTGTCTGTGACTCTCTGCCCCCTCTAGCTTCTCTAGTCTCTTGTACTGCAGTCGCGACGGTGGCGGAGCTCTTTAAAGAGGCTACAGCAGATGCGATGCAATCGTGTGATAGTGAGGCACTGCCCCTCCCTCCCCTCCCCCAAGATCAGCCCCTATCTTGCTTTTGTCTTGTTCGCTGTTCCGCAAGGCACGGTTGGTGCTGCGATTTCTGCCACACAGCTCAACAGCTGCTCTGCTCCGCCACCATCTCCATCTCCACCACCCACCCACCCACCCACCCCCCAGGCCGGAGCAACACCCGCTTGTCGGGTGACCCCGCCTCTGCACATTACACACTCCCCAGCCCCGCCCCCTCCCCTCCCCCGGAATACAACACACCTGTTTGACACCAACGGGTGGCTTCCCTGTACACATTAGATTGTCATCGCGTTCCTCCTTCCCCCACCCCCAGTTTGCATCCGTTTTGAACAGACCTATCACCCTTTGCTTGCCCCCCCCCCCCCCCCGCCCCCCCCCTCCTCTGTATCCATACATAGAGCTATCCTGGCAGCGAAGGGGCATTATCCCCTCTACTCCCCCCCCCCCCTCTCCCTCCCCTCGCCCCTCAAAGCTCGTCGACCTGTCGACATATCTTGATCCCACACCGCTTCCTCTCTCTGTCCCTGCCCTCCCCCGACCTCCCGCCCATCCCCGGTTGTATGCTTCGCTGCGGCCATGGATCCAGGGAGCAGGCACAGCTCTCAGCCGGTGGCGCGATCGTCGGCCGTGCTTCCAGAGGAGGTTTCTCTTGAAGGTGTCTCGGGGCCCGAGACGCAGGTCTATGCCCATGCGAAGGTTAGCAAGCGGAGTAAGAAGAGCGGCGGGAAGCACCTGAGGCGGCTGGTTCTGGCGCATAGGTTTGTCGCATTTTCAACGCTGGATCTACCGCCTGAGGTGAAGCGTGTTGTGGCGCATGAGAATCTCGAGGAGATTCTGTACCAGCCGGAGTCGACGGGGAAGCTGACGGTGTTGCTGAAGCTGTCGCGTGAGATCTTCGAGCCGGATATCGTGTTCCGGATCAAGGAGTACAGCGCCAAGCACAGCCCGCACCATGCGGTGGATCTGCTCCGTGCGATGCAGACGGTGGCGCATCACTTCAGCACCATCAAGCGTGAGGTGCGGCTGGCGGAGATCCCGCCACACCTGGGCAGGGTGGAGGACATGGCCTCCCGCACAGGCCATAAGCTCGACCCGCTCGACCGGCTGGAGGCGAACGTCGCGACGAAGCGCTTTGTCGACCAGCGGATTCAGGAGTCGCTGCCGGCGTCTTCGGTGCCGCATACCCCCGGGGTGCACAGCTCCTACACCCAGAGCCTGCATGCCAGCGTGCCGAAGGCGCCTGCGCAGCACACCTCGCATCACAGCGACACCAGCAGCGACAGCAGCAGCAGCACTGGGCACCACACCGGGCAGGGCTCTGTGGAGGCAGATCGCAGCCAGCACCAGGCGAGCAGGAGCGCGCGCAGCACACCACACCAGAGCTTCCGGCAGCACCCCAGCGTCTACAGCCAGGGGGTGCACTCCGGCATGTCGGGTGTGGGTCACGATTCGACGCAGCGTGGTGGTGGTGGTGGTGGTGGTGGTGGTGGCGGTGGCGGCGTCTACAGCCAGCCTGACCTCCGGTCCACCCCCACAGCGGGGGGTGACCGCAGCTTCCACCACGACCCCAGCAGCGCCGCGGCAGTGGACATCAGCTTCCAGCACGGCGGCCCCCACGGCGCGGAGAGGGGCACACCGCAGCAGACCTACCGCCAGCACCCCAGTGCTGCCGGTGGAATGCCTGGGCCTCCTCTGTTGACGTCGCCCCCGTTGGTGCCGCTGGCTGCGCCAGTGCAACCGCCACCGCCGCCGCCGCCGCCGCCGCCGGCGCAGCCGGCGGTCTATGCTTCTGCACCCTTCGAACCCCCGATGCAGCAGACGCCTGTCCTGTTCCACACTCAGCGGATGCCAAGCTTCGCCACCTTTCATCAGGACGACCCGACCCCTGCTGCGGCGGTGGCGCTGCAGCCGTACCCCGGCGTGCCGACCCTGGCTGTGGGGCAGGGCCTGGCGGAGCAGGGGGGCGGTGTGCGGCATGCGCCTGCCCTGAATGCCCTGGATGCGGTGCCCTATGGCGGCCAGCCTGTGTGGGGGGGGCATGAAAACCGCCACAGGCTGGACAGGGCAGACCGCCTCGCAAGGGAGGCGTCGAATCTGCGCGACAAGGCGGAGCGTCGGGAGGGCGGCAGGATGATGTTGGGGGCGAGGGGGTGGGGTGGAGGAGGAGGAGGAGGAGGTGGTGGTGGTGGTGCTGTGTATCCGCGGCAGCTGCAGCTGCAGCAGCGGGAGCAGGGTGTGTCGGAGCAGCGGGGGCACGACGTGCAGCCGCATCCCGAGGGGGCGCCTGCATACCCACACCTGAGGCGCAGTCCATCGCCGCCCAGCGTGTCGGACTTCACGGTGTGCGATGCGACGCCGAGGCGTGAGCTGCAGGCCGAGAGGCCGGCGTTCCATACCCGTGTGAGCCCCCTTCCCTGAGGGGCGGTTTCGGGTGGTTTGGTGGCATGGGATGGGATGGGGGCAGGGATGTCTTTAAATCATGGGGTTTTCGGCAGATTTTCAGATTCTCAATCGTAAAAAAACCCCGTTTTCCCCCCCCCTAAAATGGGGGTGGCACAGCGTCGTTCTACCACACGAGAGGGTCGTTTTTGGCATCAACGGATCAAACTCTCTTCACGGTGACCCTACTCAATTTTTTTGAGTCACTGGGGGCCATTTACTGTGCGTCAAAGTGTCGACGATTGGCCACCTTTTTGGTGCCGTGGCTGGTGGGTGGCCATGGGCACACGCTAGCTGGGGGGTCTGGGGGGCAGAGCCCCCCAGCCGCCGGAGGCCACGGTAGTGAACATCTGTTCATTGTGGGCGTAGCTTCTGTGCGAGTTGGCTGCGTCCTCCTGAGGCCTGAGGCTACTGGAGTGGTTGGACTCCCTGACCTGATGGGTCTGGGGGGCGGAGCCCCCCAGCCGCCGGAGGCCACGGTAGTGAGCATATGTTCCTGCAAAACCATACTCTCTTCGACGTCGACCGTCGAACCAGTGTAGCCGGGTTGACGCTTTGTCGGGGCTTACCAATCGTCGACCCAGTAAAACTGGTCGACGCGTTTTTATGGGGGGTGGAAACCCGGGTTTGCGGGTTTGCGTGAGTACCCCAAAGCAAGGTGGCACCAGAATGTGCCTTCGACTTTTGCCGAGACTCTCATTTGTGAGGCCTTTCCTGTCGTGGGTGGGGTTTTGCTGTTTCAACTGTTGTGAGTTGTGCGTGGGGCTGGTGGGTGATGGGGAAAAGACTAGAAAGTCCTGTCGTGCTGTGGCTGCTTGGTGGGGCTAGCGCAGCAGGTCTCTCATTTTCTTCTTTATTCACACCAAGGTAGTTCCCATCCTCACAGTTTTTCTTTCTCTGCAGATTTCCCGAGACTGGGACCCCCAAAAAAGGGGGGGAAAACCCCCCAAGAAAAAACAGGGGTTTTTTTTGGGGGGTTTTTTCCTGGGGCCGAAATCCTCAATCTCAATCATGATTCAAATATATCCCTGGATGGGGGGGGTTATAAAAACTGCTGCATCTGTGCCTCCCAGTCTGCCATGCGGTGGCGAGGTGATGTGTGTGGTGTTTCCAGGGGGTGGCTGGAGGGGAGGGGTGTGTTGCTTTGCTCGGATCACACCAGTCAGTGCTGCGTGTACGCGTGGAATGCCGTGTTATGCCTGGTGCATTGGCCCTCGGCCCCCACCCTTGACCCCCCCCCCCCCCCCTACTGGGGGGGGCTAAATAGAAGGGGGGGGTCAAATACAAGGGGGGGGGGCCTATTAGAAGGGGGGGGTCTGAAAATTCGAAATCCATAAATTTTTTCGCCGAATACAAGGGGGGGGGGGCTTGTATTCGGCGGAAGCCGAATTTCAGCCAAATTTCAAATTTTCAACCGGTTTTTCCAGTCATAACAGGCACCCCATGGTCAAAATGACCCCACTGCGGTCCGCACGGAATCCGAACATTCAAAGGAACGGGTTTTTGGACACCAGTGTGGGGGTCCTCGCAGGTTGCTGACTCCCGGGAATGTCCTCCCATTATCAGGACCCAAACCAGACCCACATTTCATGTGTGATACTTGGCACCTCCACCCACAAAATGACCCCACCACGATCCGCACGGATTCCGAATAGTGCAACGGAAGGCGAAAATCGCGATTCCACGAGGTGACCTGGGGCAAAATTCACCAAAATTTGGAAAATTCGGCTTCCGCCGAATACAAGCCCCCCCCCCCTTCTATTTGGCCACCCACTGCAAAAATTGCCTAAAATTTTGGGCCCTCGAAAACCCCAAAAAAACTCGATCCTACGCCGAATACAAGGGGGGGGGCTTCTATTTAGCCCCCCCCACACGGTGGACTCCAGCGGCCCTAGCGGGAGTCTGGGAGCGGGAGTCTGAGCGGGTGTCAAAGACTCCCGCTAGCGGGAGTCTATACTCCCGCTAGGGGGAGTCTGACTCCCCCTAGCGGGAGTCTTTTCACCTATTTTCATCCATTTTTCCCATGATATAGTTACAGTCTACTGGCGTGGGGGGTAAAATCATGGTGGAAGAGGGATGGGGAGGGGCTTGTTTTGCTTCTGTCAGTTTCCCCGGACTCTGGACTACCTACCTATCCTCCTGGTAGCGGCTACACCTGCGGAGGTGAGCGGTTAGAATTTGAGGTGTCAAAGTGCGGCCATCGCCTGTCGTAGTTGTGTTACACCTTGGGCAAGACAAGCCATCCTGCAGGCCTCATCTTCTTCGTCAGAACTGTCATCCCCCTCCTGCTGTGCGCGTTGGTCAAGCGTGCTCAAAGTCGCCTCGGATGACACGAATGGTGTGAAAGTCGCCCCCAGCGGGATTGGCATTTTGCACAAGCAGAGCGATAATTTGCGGTGTCCTTCGGGGAACCGGAACAGGAAGTAGGGCGCGCTGATGGGTTCAACGAAGTCCTGTGTGTTGCAGTGCACAAACCCCTTCTGCAGCTGTGTCAACTGTGTGCAAAGAACATACACAGCCAATCTATGAGCGTGTCGGGTGTGCAGACACGGACACAGGATGACTTCTCTATACCCGAGGATCCCGTCCTGCGACAGGTGCGCAACCTTCCAAGGCATGCCCGATGCGCGCCGCTTCTCTTCTGCCATCGCAAGATCTCTCTCGTAAGTTGCGGAGCTGGCGATTGTAACGGCATCTTTCTTGCGATGTCCGTTCTCTGCTTCTTCAAATTCGTCGTTGTTCTGCAGAGGCACTGCATCTTCTGGAGCCCACCAATGATGGAGACTGTGTACGTAGGCATTGCGCGTTGATCCCTTTTCGGCATGCTCCATCAACCAGTGAAATATATGCCCTGAGATCCGAGCACGCAAGAAGGGAATCCGGGCTGACTCATCCTTGCATCCCCAGAAGCGCCAGGGGATGTCTGCATACCGGAAATGCATGAGGTCTGCAAGGGAGACAAAGAGGTAGCGGAACAAGCCCTTGTAGGTGTGTCCTGTGACAGGCAAGCACGACCTTCCGGAACTGAGCACCTGTCCCATGCTGCGACACATTCAGTGCAAGGTTTGTACAGGTCTTGTCGAATATTTTTTTGTTGTCTCATCCAGCAGGGGTGGAGCTTGAAATATGGGGTTGCGGGCTGGATCGGGTCAGATCGGGTCAGCCAATTTTTTCTTATGGGTTCCCCCCCGGTTCGTCTCAGAGATCAGTGCTCGGGCCCAGCCTCCCGCGAGGTACCGGAACCGATATGCAGCCCCGGACGCGCAAGGACTTGGTTACAAGACAAACACATGCCGTAGGGGGGGTCTGGGAGGCGGAGCTCCCAGCCGCCGGAGGCCACGGTAGTGAACATCTGTGACTTGCGGGCGTACGGATTCTGTGTGAGTTGGCTGCGTCCTCCTGAGGATACTGAGATTCCCTGATGTAAAGGGCTTGGGTACAAGACAGGCACATGCCACAGGGGGGTCTGGGGGGCGGAGCCCCCCAGCCACCGGAGGCCACGGTAGTAAACGTCTGTTGCACGGTACGGGTTGGGCAGCTTCATTTGTCCTCTATTGTGACTGTTTGAGGCCTGTGCTCATGTCGCTGGGGTCACTTTGCTCACGAAACGCCTCCTGGTCACCTTGAGGCCCCAAGGCGAGGAGCCAACTTTTCCGGTTTCCCGAAAATCTATATATTTTTTTCTTTTTACCCCTGACCTGTTTTTTTGTGAGGGCCTGCAGAAAATCAGGTCAGCTGACCCGAAAAAACCCCCAAGCTCCACCCCTGTCATCCAGTACCCTGATCAGCCGCATGGCGAGCCCCTTGCAGTCATGGAGTGCTGGGGTGACGTAGCGGGCATTGGGAAGCACACCTGCCAAGAGGGAGGGGTAGCCAGCCTCTTTCATCTCAGAGAGAGTCAGGTGCGGGTATCGATGCACCTGTTGATACCAGCGTTCTTCTGGGATGTCGCACAGTGAGCATCGGTGCCCTCGCCCCCCGCATCGCCTCATTGTTGCCCACTGCTGATCTATACTCCCGCTAGCGGGAGTTGGACTCCCCCTAGTTGAGACTCCCGAAAAGGGTTAAACCCGGTAGTGGTACCCTACCCCCGCTGGAGTCCACCGTGCAAGGCCGGATCAGCCCACGGGTGGGTTTGAGGAAGAAATCTGGGGGGGCAAATTTTGCTGCGACTTCCGGTTTCACCCGGCCGAACTCCAGCATCTATCCAGACCCACGGTGCCAAGCCGTTCGCCCGTGTCGCGATCATTCGCGGCTTCAGGCTGCCCCCGACGACACGTTTGTATCCTGCACCTTGCCATACTTCGCCTCCACCTTGTATATGACGGAGAGCGCCCTCCTTCCGCATCGTTGCGACTTCCCTGACAGCGAACTTATCCATGTCAGGGAAGACATGGCGATGATTGCGTTGGCCACCTGGGTGCTGTGCTGGTGGAGCTCCTTGCTCAACACCGTTGCTAGGAGCCTTCTAATGGATCCCAGTGTCAGCACACTGCCCCCTTTTTTAACAGGGAAGGCCGTGCAAAAATCATGCACAATGTTCGTCGCCTCCGCAGCCTCGGGACTCTCTGCGCTCTTCTTCTTCTTAATCGACTTTGCCGCCGGCTTCGCTGCCGGCTTCGTTGTCGTCTTCCCCATTTTTGTGAATCAGGTCTGCGAGCTGGGATGGGTGGAAACGTCCGTTTCGTTTGGTGTGGCTGTACTTCAGTGACGAGTGCCACATTGCATAGGTATCATGGGAAAAATGAGTGAAAATAGGTGAAAAGACTCCCGCTAGGGGGAGTCAGACTCCCCCTAGCGGGAGTCTATACTCCCGCTAGCGGGAGTTGGACTCCCCCTAGTTGAGACTCCCGAAAAGGGTTACCCTACCCCCGCTGGAGTCCACCGTGCAGTAGGGGGGGTCATAAGCCCGTACAAAACCAAAATTTTCGACATACCATCAGAGCCGCCCTAATACCTGATCTGACCCGAAAATCCGACCCATACCCCCCCGGAAACTGTCTGGGGCCCACTTGTGACACCTGATACGCACTTTTGTGATGATTTTTTGGGGTCCTAAAAAATGTACCTCAGTTTCGTACCTTGCCTTTGTACCTGAACCACTCCCGACCGCATTATTTCGTTCTTTGCAAGGGAAGGGTGTCACTACGCTCACTCAGCACGCCGAGCAACACATGCCGCGTGCCCAGGGCCTCGCAGAGGTGTCAGATGCTGCTGCAGAGGAGTACCTTGCTCGAAAGACGCTCGCCAAACGGGAGATGTGCGGGGTCTCGGCAGAGAGCGTTGTGGCAGACCTGCGTAAAAAGAAAACGGCACACGACATCGGTGAGGCGACATTATTTCGGGCGCTCCGTCGGGCTGGGTACATAGGAGAGCGAGTGGGACGTGGTGACGACAGATATATGCAGTGGTGCATCAACTGCACGCACGTGCGGGAAAAGCGGCGTTCCTTGCTAGCCAAGAAAGATGTCACCTGCACTCCTACTCCTCCCACTCCTCCTGCTCCTACCCCCACACCAACTGATGTGGGCAGTGAGAGTGATGGCAGCTCCAGAGCAGCAGATGATCTAGGAAGCAATGAGCGGGTCAGCCGGGCAGACTACCTCAGTCTGTACCGGAAGTACGAAGCGTTGCGGGCCCGCCACCACCGCCTCCAGGAGAGGACCCGAGGGTTGAGAGTAGGGTTGTACAACGCCAGGGGAGGGTATTCCCCTGGCGTTGAGACATCCCTGGCGACCTTGCGGTCGCACTGTGTGGGGGCTGAGTCGGCAGGCAGATGCCGATCCAATGACCTTGTTGAGTCCCCACATGGTACACTCTCATACGTGTTGTCGAGACTGCGTGGTGTGCATATCCTGCGGGGCGCAAATTACACAGCACAATCATAACCACTTCGGCTCTCAGGGCGTACAATATCCCAATCGTGCCTTCACAGGCTAAGATCGACGAAGCAAAAGCATCTACAACGCTGCCTACTAATGCCGATGCAGCCTCCCAGGCGTACGAAGTACTCACAATGACCCATATGCGATCGAAGTACTACACCCAGAAGGTGGCTGAACTCATTCTGCTGACGCAACAACACAACATTCCCACTAATCAGGTCAAGAAAGACCTTGCCGAGGCACTGGGGAAGGCAACATGCGTGCCACCTGAGCCAGAACCACCGCAGAAAAGGCAAAGAACGAAAGAATGCGGTCGGGAGTGGTTCAGGTACAAAGGCAAGGTACGAAACTGAGGTACATTTTTTAGGACCCCAAAAAATCATCACAAAAGTGCGTATCAGGTGTCACAAGTGGGCCCCAGACAGTTTCCGGGGGGGTATGGGTCGGGTTTTCGGGTCAGATCAGGTATTAGGGCGGTTCTGATGGTATGTTGAAAATTTTGGTTTTCGTACGTTTTTAGGGGGGCTTATGACCCCCCCTACCCCCCCCCCCCCCAGTGGCCAGACTTTTAATACCTTCTTGCAGCTTTCCCACATTAAATTCGTACTGCGGGCCGCCCTCTACCCCTCCTTCTGATAACGCGCCACTTGGTGCCGTCGGTGTGATTTCTGTGCCCCTCGCTGGTCCTGGCGTCTCTGCCATCCAACATTCCATGCCGGTATGGAATGTTCGCGCAGTCCCTGGAGGAAATACGTGAGCGCTCTTCACGGATCCGGTTGTTGAAAGACCCCAGGCCCCCCCCCCCCCCCCCCCCCCCTAGGCATACTTGTACCCCCATATGGGGAAGGCCAAAAATATGGGGAAAATATGGGGGGAATATGGGGGGTTTTTCAAGTCCTGTTCCCCCATATTTCCCCCATATGGGGGATATATGGGGGAAAACCCAGGGGTTCCTCAGGTGGAAGCAGTCAGCAAACAGTTCTCTTCGTTCTGCTTTTCACAGGGTGTGAAGTCAGCCACTGACAGGGGACGTCTAGCACCTTGCAGTGCCATCTCACCTCGTCGCTTTCTGCAGAGAGGAAACGCCCGGCTGAAGTGCTCGAGTCAGACCACAAAAGGCGCTGTGAGAGTGCCGACCGCCACTTTCTTCAAGTCTGAGTAGCGGTCATCAGAGCATGCTGTCCAGTAGTCCTGTCTTTGCTGGCAGAACAGTTGCGTCCTGCAGCCAGTCCTTGTACTGGCCTTCACAGGTCTCATTCCACCCGGCAGATGCAGCTTGAACATGTCAAGCTGCCTGGTGACGAGCGTCGACTCCGACTTTTCGGCGCTCGGAGCGGTCAAAAGCGGCGGAAGCGCCTGACACCCCAGAATGCACTGCTTGTGAATTCCCTTGTCTAATTAAGGACCCCAGTGGGCAGTTCGCAATCGCAAACACACCAGAGGAGGAGGACAGCGAGTGTGAGAGTGAGGACTTAAAAACACAAGAGTGTGTGTTGTGAGGAGCTGTTAACCCTGAACGCACTATGTGTGTCTGTGCGTATGTGTCCACCACCGCTGCCGCTGTCACTGCAGTGCCCCGCCAAACCGGGAAGCGTTCGCTCTCCGCTGCCGCTGTATCGGCGCAGGAGAGGAACAGGAGGTCGGTGCGACCCACCTGGGGGATCTTCCAGGGGGGGCCAGACCTGGCCACACCTGAACGAGCGCGCACCTCCCCAGGATCGGACTCCTGGAGGATCCCCAACAAGGCATGAGGCCGGTTTCGACGCGCACTTCGTGTGTGTCTGTGCCTGAGTGGTTTGATGTTCTCCCGTTGCAGCACGAATACCCCCATATCCCCCCATATGGGCCCCATATTTCCCCCATATTCCCCCATATTTTACCGGGTTTTCCCCATATTTTCAGCCTTTTTCCCCATATGGGGGCGGGGTTTTGAGACCCCCCATATTTCCCCCAGATTTAGGGGGTTCCCCATATGGGGGGACAAGTATGCCTAGGGGGGGTCAAATGGGGGTGACAAACACGATTTTTAAAAAAACCGGCGCAGAGGCCCCAAAGCCCCCGTAAACCCTCCAAACCCCCCCAGATCGGTCCGGAAACCCATCGAACCCCACTTTTCCACCATTCCGGGCACCTCAGGTGCCCGAATTGGGGTACCTAAATTTTGTGCCACCGTTTGGTACCGGACAGTGCCACTGTGTGGGAGGTTGGAAAAGAAAATGCCCCAACACACCACATCTGAGGGTTGCAATGCATGTTGCTTGCCAACCACGTCATCCGGTGGGTGTCAGGCGCTATGTAGGTGGCATGAGCCAGGTCTTCGATGTGTTCTGGCTTGTATATGTACCTCCCTGCCTGCGGCACAGGCACTGCCTTTGTCCCCCACACCAGCCACAGAGAGCGTATTGTACTCGGTCCACGGTTGCTGATTCATTGTGATGCGTTGTATCCTCGAGTGAACGTCACACACTAGTGGCACCACCACCCGCCATCCGAGAGCTGTATTGACTTTGCGCCCTTCCGTTGCATTCACCTCGCCACGCATATTGCACCGTTCAGTACCAGTGCTCTTGGGCCAGGCAAAGTAGACCGCAGCAACTACCAATTCTGGCACAATGGGTACCACGACAGCGCACTTCGTGTGTTCCCGGAATGTACAGCTCGTGTTGCAACAGTCGTTGTCAACACATCCCGGTTGTGGAGCACTGCTGCACAGGAATCACACGACCATCTGGACTTGTTCCGTACCTACAGGCAGCCTCCCGGTGCATGGTGGCAGGGAGGTACATATACAAGCCAGAACTCATCGAAGACCTGGCTAATGCCACCTACATAGCGCCTGACACCCACCGGATGACGTGGTTGGCAAGCAACATGCATTGCAACCCTCAGATGTGGTGTGTTGGGGCATTTTCTTTTCCAACCTCCCACACAGTGGCACTGTCCGGTACCAAACGGTGGCACAAAATTTAGGTACCCCAATTCGGGCACCTGAGGTGCCCGGAATGGTGGAAAAGTGGGGTTCGATGGGTTTCCGGACCGATCTGGGGGGGTTTGGAGGGTTTACGGGGGCTTTGGGGCCTCTGCGCCGGTTTTTTGAAAAATCGTGTTTGTCCACGTAAAAGGGTGGCATTTGACCCCCCCTACCCCCCCCCTGCTGCCCCGCGGTTGTAAGAGCGAAAGTGGAAGAAACGCCTTAGAAGGTTTCAGTAGTCAGGTACCAGGCGTTAAGAAATAGCTGGCTACTGTTGTTTTTTTACCAAAGAAACAGGGTCTTGTTGGTTTTGTACTATCTTATAGTACTGGTTGTTGTTCTTCGTCAGTAAAAGTAGAAGGGGAAAGGGGTTACGTACGTAACTCTAGCACGTGGTTCGTCGTGTTGTACTAGCGTGGGTGGTGTTCTCCTGAGGCCCGGTACGAGACCGTAAAAAGCAGAGCCAGATTCGAAGCGCCACACACCCCTTTGATAAAAAATGGGAGGGGGAGCGGGTGCGGTCTTCAGGTTTTCATAACTACGGGACTCGAAGTATGCAGCGATCATGCCATCGATGTTGATACCGTGTGGTCAATGTTGGCTGCACCATCACCATCGTCGGGGCAGAGGTGAACTGCGTGTGCATCTCCGAGGTCGTGGCATCGTGCACGTACGTCTCCGTATCACGAGCCACCTCGGTCCCAGGCTTGCCGTCCGCTCCGACCACGGAGGAGTAGATGGAGGCGATGAAGGTCTCCAACTCCTTGTCGGTGGCCTCATCCTCCTGCGAGCGGGGCACGGCAGCGGCACCCGCATCCCCGTCCTGACCACCGATGAGTTGAGCCCGTACAACAGGGGCTTGAACTTGCGGGCACATGACTTGCAGATGTCTTCGTCGTCAGGAATCCCTCCCATCTCCGTCGGAGATGCCATCCTTCACCGGGGCGAACATGGTACGAATGTCCATGGTAAATCCGCAGCACTTCAGGTACGACTCAATAGCGTAGCACCTGTCTTCATGTTCATGTAGAACACAAGCTGAACGTCTTCGGAGATGATGGGGAGATTGATTGTGTGGGTACAATCATCGCTGTTGGATACCATTGTGCGCCTAGTTTACTTATGATAAAACAGCTACTCTTCAATGAAGTACAGAAACTGTATCAAGTAAAATACCGTAAACGGAATAAATCTGAACCGTAAGAAGTCCTGGACGTATTAATTCTGGACCGTAAAAATTCTGGACCTCGGGGGGTCCAAACCGATTGGACCTTTTTTCCGGTCCAGAGTGGTTTGCTGTTCCCCCCCAAGATCACCGGGTTTCTGCTCCCGCGGGAAGCGTTCACAAGCGTGAACGGGACTTCCCCACTGATCTGGACCCCCACGAGTGGGGGTCTGAACCCCACTATCGGGGGTCGTATGGGCACCAATAATTGGCAGTGCAGACTCCCGATATCGGGGGTCCAGACCCCCAATAGCGGGGGTCGCTCTGACCCCGCCCCAGCATGGTGTGAAATAAGCCCAAACCCCACCCCCCCGGACTCCAAACACCAAGCGCCCTTACTGTTACCAGTCGCACACGCACACAGACCGGAGGCCGAACGCACCCGAGTGCAGGATAAAATGTCCTCGGGCCAGAGGCCCGAGGCCTTTTTTTCCTGCTCGAGTGCAGTTGAGGCCGACTCGGGGTGCAGGTGATGGTGTCTTGCCATCACCCGGCACTTTCGGCACATCTAGGTGCGTGCGGGCTGAGACGGCAGCTGTGGCTGTGTGGGTGCTGAACCTGCAGATGGCCCGAATCCACCCAGACAGGGCACTGGGCAGGACCTGGGTGTGGATGGGCTGAGCCTGACAGTCTGGCTGGATGTGTCACATTGTGTGGGGTGGTTGGGTGTGGGTGCCTGGATCCAGTCACTGGTGTGAGACTGGTGAAGACTGTGAGAAGGGACGTGGAACAGCCCACAGCCAGATCCAGGCTGTTTCTGTGGCGGACAGTGTACTAGGCACACTGCACTCCAACCTTGAAGGGCACATTATTGCACTGCAGGGATCCCCATACTTGCACCGCAGTGCAAGCATGAGACCTGGAGTGCAATATTGTGCGACTGCGGGTGCGAAACTGCACTGGATGTCCTGGCAAGTCAGAGACCACACCCACATCTTTGTCCCAGCCCCTTTTGGGTGGGGTTGACCTGGTCAACCCCACCCACCCGCCTGAGAAATAAGGCTAACCCCAACCCCAAACCCCGCGGCCCTATTCTTATTTCACACCATGCGCCCCAGACCCCCGCTCCAGGGGGTGGGGGTCCACCGTGTGAGAAATCGCCATGTATCGCCAAGTCCCCCAAACTGGTCTGGACCGGACAAATTCTGGACCTCGGGGGGGGTCTGGAGGTGGATTGGATCTTTTTTACGGTTCAGATTTATTCCGTTTACGGTACCCTTTTTGGGATGTCATATCTTCGACAGGCTGCCACTCCACCGCAAACTCACACGCCATTATCATGCAATAGGGTGCGTGTGTTCTGCATTCAGACCAACCAGCACCGGACTGTTCTCCTTTGCATGGCACCCTTGCACCACACGGCACACACCGCCAATCAGGTCATACACATCGACATGGAGGTGTACGTGGCACTCGAGCAGGACCAGCACGTTGTCGAGGTCAGCCTTGAGGCGGACATCGCTGAGCTGAAGGCCGCCATCGCGTCGAAGCTGTCCCTGAAGGGGAGGTTGGTCGAACTGTGCGTCAGTGGGGAAGTGCAGGATGAGGCGACACGGCTGCGCGACCTGGTCTGGTCCCCCACCGACCCCATCGAGGCCCGCCTGCACGGCGAGCAGTGGGCACGCAACGAGCTGATCTCTTCCGAGGGCATTGTCGGGCGGTACCATGACAACCTGGTGCGCGCATGCGGCGAAGGCAACATGCACAAGGTGAAGCTGCTGATGGACACAGGCGCCGCGCTCTCAGGCCATTGCCTGCTGGAGGCGGTGGAGAACAACCAGATGGAGGTGGCGGAGCTGCTGCTGGAGCGTGGCGTCACTTTGGAGCAGAAAAACTCCACAGGCACACCCCTTGTGTGCGCCGCCTTCAGGGGCTTCGAAGACATGGCCCGCCTCCTGTTGGATGGCGGTGCTGACATCAACGCGCGCAAAGCCGATCGTCATTCCACCCACCCCAAGGACTGGACGGCGCTCATGAGTGCCGCCTACAACGGCCACACCGACCTCACGGAGATGCTGGGCGAGCGCGGGGCATCGCTTGAGCTCGTCGACGCCTACAACCGCACTGCGCTGGGCCTGGCAGCGATGCAGGGTCACGAGGAGTGCGTGCGGTACCTCCTGAGCAAGGGGGCTTCTCCCGGACACATCGCACGCACCTCCCAGACGCCTGTCAGCTATGCAGCACGCCGCGGCTACATTGGTATCGTCTCCGCCTTGGCCGAGGCGGGCGCCGACCTGGACCACAAGACCTCTGATGGGGAGACAGCCTTGATGCAGGCCTGCAGCAACGGCCGCACAGAGACAGTGCAGTGCCTCGTCTCGCACAAGGCCTCGATGGATGCCAGGAACAAGGATTTGGAAACGCCGCTGGTCATCGCCGTGTCCCACGGCAGGCTCCCCTGCGTGCGGGCGCTGATCAGCGGGGGTGTCGATCTCAACGCGCGCTGCGGTGGGAAGACGCCCGCAACAATCGCGCAGAACAAGGGCCGCGACGCGGTGCTGCGCCTGCTGCTGGAAAACGGCGCCTCATTCGGTTCACCCCCGGCACCCACGCCACCCACCCAGGAGGTGGCGCCGGCAGCGAGCAGCACCGCAAATGACGTGCCTGACAAGGCCGCAGTCGATGAGACATCCCCTCGTTGCCACAGCCCGGGTTGCTGCTGCTCGTGAGTGCGTGGGGTGGGCGCCATCTCCCATTCGCCCCGAAAGCTCCAGGCACACCACACCATGCATGCACAAACGTCTGCCATACTGCTCCTTTCCCCTTTATTTGTTGCTTCTTTTGGACAAGCCGACCCCCTTCCTTCTCGGATGCACCCCTGCTGCCGCGCCCGTGCCTCTAGCCCTGCGGCCCCACCCCTGGTAGCCCTTCGGGGCGGTGGGGTGTTGTGGTTTGCTGCACTGCTGCAAGCAACGATCCGAGTGGGGGTGGGGGGGTGGGTGCAGGGGTGGCGGGTATGAGGGTTCCTCCCCCACCCAATGTTGTCTTCGTCCGAGGTATTTCCCGAGAAGGGGTTTTCGTGTGTTTTATGTGAGTGGGTTTTAGTCGAAAACATTCCTGGCACCCCGGTCTCCGATAGGATTCCTTGCGACCCAGAGTTTGTGCGAATATCGTGGTCAGCGGACTTTCATACCGTCACCCCTGTGGAGGGGTGGGGAAACGAAAAATACACAAAACAAAACCAAAAAATACCCCCCTGCAGTGGAACGCATCCCTAGCCGCAGTTCCCTCTTTCTATCTTTCCGGATATCTTCCCCACCCCTTCCCCCACGCCACCCTAGTTACTCACCCATTCCTCTCTTTTGGACATCTTGTTTATTTCTGCCAGATGTCCACCGGCTTCCCCTGATGCAGGTGGGACGCATTCACCCACCCACCTTCATAGCCCAGCACAGTAGGGGTTCGCCGCAGCCACCACCACCCCACTCCTCCCCGGACCCCCCCGCTCCTCTCTCCCGCAATGTATGACGAGTGCCAGTCGTTGCGAACAAGAAGTCGTAGTGATCGATCGTTTCGTTATCAAACACACCGGTTATGTGACGACCCATTTCGCTTGTCAAAGCAGAAAATGTTGCACCGCAGTCTCTTGCCACAGCACAGGCCCGAGCATTATCGCTGGATACAATCCCAGACACGCAGGCCTGCATAAAGAGCGGGAAGGGGGTCTCCCCGGCTCGCTCATTTCTCTGCCGATCTTACTTTCCTTTACATCACTATCCCAACCCCAAACCCCAAACCCACTCATGCCAACCAACAGCCCTCGCTGGTGCTCCTGCAGATACACGTTGGTGCGTGGCACCACACAGCTGTTGCTGTGACAGTGGCGGCTGTGCTGCCTCCGCACCAATGGGTCCGGTGCTGCGGGCCAGCGACATGGGCCTAGACGAGCAGCTGGTGATGCAGGCCTGCGTGAAGGGCAAGGCAGGCGACCTCGACGCACTGCTGAACAGGGGGGCCCCGCTGCGCTGCGAGGATGAGGAGGGGCGCTCGCCTCTGCATGTCGCAGCCTGGCTCGCCAAGGCCTGCTGCGTGGCGGTGCTGCTCCGGCACGGCGCCAATGCCGATGTGGAGGACAGCTGTGGCGACACACCGATCTGGATTGCCACTAGGCGCAACTCGCCGGAGATCGTGCAGATGCTGCTGGATTACGGGTGCGGTGCCAATGCCATACATCCCCGTTCGGGGCACACGCTGCTGGACGTTGCGGTGGAGACCGACAGTGAAGGCACAGGGGTGATCGCCACCCTTCTTCGAGCAGGGGCTGACCCACGCATGAAGAATGCAGACGGCAGCACCGCGTATTCCCATGCGCGGGCCCTGCGGTCACGTGCATTCGCACAGGTTGCAGACGCGACAGTTGAAGCGCTCCTCCGACGCGAGCCCTAAACTGTTGCAGCCAGAGTGTGTCTTCTGATGAAGATTTGCCTGTGTCCGGGTTCTCTGGGTGAGGGTTTCCCAGCCAGGGCGCCTTGCCCTGCCTGATCCCGACACATGGGCGGGTGGGGTGGGTGTCAGTGTTCTGTTGCCCGGGGTCCCCTCGCCGGTGGCGTCATGCAGGTCCGGCTTGCGTCTGCCAAGGGAAGAGCGTCACAGGGGGGAGAAGGGAGGGGGTGATGCCTTTGCCAAGGCTTGCCCCAGGCGGTGCCCTGTGTGGCAGTGCAGCAGCAGGCGCGGAGCCCCACCCCTACCCCTACCCCTACCCCACCCAGCGTGCGTCTTCTCGCTTTCTTGCCACAGTGGTGTTCCTGGGGTTTCATGACTACTGTGAGTTGCCATTGCTTTTGCTGGTTGCACCACCCGTGATTGCAGGTCAAAAGAACAGAGTCGACAAGATGCCGCTTCGTATGATTGCGACCCCGTTTGAGAAGGTGTTCGGGGTCTTTGTGACCCCGATCGCGAACGCGGCGGATGCGCGTGTGATCAAGTACTACAACTCTGACTTCGGGGCGTCGCTGAAGCGCGCCAACGAGACGTATGTACACATCAGGAAAAACACCATCGCCTCCATGCTTAGGGTTTGCATAGCACAGTGCATGCCATACGGATATCGCCCCTCTTCGTACTTCACGGCGCCCTGCTTGTTTGGGTCCCCGTGTTTCTTCATTCACAGAACCATTTGGGGCGGGTCACTTGGCCTTGCCTGGTTGTCCCTCTTGCACCATCCACCCTGACACCACACCCCACGGCATGCAGGGGCGAGGACCTGGTCACCACGACCTACGGCCGCTTCGCCGTGCAGAGCGCTCTGACCATCCCCGACCGCTTCCAGCACCTGTTCAAGGAGATTGCGCACCTGCCCCAGGCGGCAATGGTGTGGACGTGGTCCCTGCAGGACTACTTCCTCTTCATCCAGGCCATCGTGCGCCTGTTCGCGATCTACCTGGCATTCAAGTGCATCGGCCGCGACAACCTGGTGCCGCTGATCGGCACTGACTCCATCTACTTCACCTCGGACGACAAGATCGACGTATGCAAAGGGCAACACAGTGCAGGTCGAACAGGCCATTGCACACGCCTGCACGTTGTGAACGTCTGCCCAGCCATCGGGATCACACGGCTCTGCTTCGCTTCGAGGGCATTCCAAAGGCCCATGCTCTGACGGCACTTTTTTGCCCTTTTCGTATTGTTGCTGATCACCCCTCCCTCTGCACACTGCACACACCCCCCTGCAGACGGACACGACGCGCGCGCAGCTGATCGCGTCCCTCACCCAGTGGGCTGCCCCCCTCAACCCGCTGCTCTGATGGTATGCACGGCGGATAAATTGAAAAAGGGTCTGCCAACACTACCGACGACGTAGCGCACCACGAGGGGAGACACTGAGGAACTTCGGCTCAGAAGTGCAGAGAAGTGAGAAGAGGTGGTGTGCACTACCCACAATGTGTTATTGGGCGCAGCTCAAAAAAAGGAGCCGGCATACATAACGAGGCTGTTTGTGCCGGGCTCAAAAATACGTGCAGTTGCTGGGCAGGGTGTTTCTCTTATTATAGCGAAAGGAGTACGATATACTCTCCCAACGACAGGTGCATTTGTCAGGCAAGAATGCAGCAACAGGGGAAGCAGTAATAGCGAAAGGAATACAATCCCCCCCACACCGAGCGAAAAGGTCGGCAAAGGCCAACCCTGTGTTAACCGGGAAGGAAATTCTCCCGAGTTCACCTCCCCCATACCCCCCCCCCCCCAGCAACCCACACCACAACAGTGCGAGCCTGATGGTGCCATGGCAACAGCGACGCCCCCTCTGCACCCCTTTATTTGGCACAGTTTAATATGCCAAAATAGGCTGCCGTTCGTAGAGGCATGGGTAGGACAGCGATAGTAGCGACGGTGTGCCGCGGCGACCGGGGTGGGGTGGGGGTGGGGGTGCGTGTTCCCCCCCCAACCCCCTCCACATATGCACACCTCCTTCCCTCCCGCTGACTCGTCCCCCTCCTCCTCCTCCCCATCTGCCAGGCAGGAGTCGTACGAGAGAGGGCGATTGTTCTTGGGCATGGTCTTTTGACCCCAACACCCCCCCCCCCCCTTCCCCGACCTCCACCTTACCCCCTCCGGATTTCGGCGATGCACCGTAGCTGCAGCACCGACTCCAATCAAGAGGCAGAAAGGTGGCCTACCAGGTCAGTCAGAACGTGTGAGGGTGGGGTGGGATGGGAGGGGAAGGTAGTTTTGGCAGCGAGAGCTGAGGTCGTATTTTTTGTGTGCTGTGATGTGCTTGTCCTGTGTCGGATATTTCATCTTTGGGAGGGATAGCGGGAGAGGGGGGGGGTGGGTTTTGGGGGAAATGGGGGGGGGGGTTCGGGAAAAAGGTGTGCTGTGTGTATGTGTAGCGCGATCGTATTTTTTTATGCTGGCGTGACGAACCAGGCCGACGACCTCAGAAGCAAAAAAAAGATATCACGGTTCGGGATGGCGGGGAAGAGGGGTATTTCTTGGTGGGAGGGGCGAAGGGGTGGTGCGGGAATGCAGGCCCTTCGCGGTGCTTCGTTGAGCTGTGTGCGCAGCCTGGGTCTTCCTGGCAGGTCGTCGAGCGTCGAAAACCAACCCAAGCAAACAAAAAAATAACGGTTCACTTTTTTTTCCGCAGCTAAACCCACCTCTGCAAGGACACATGCTGAACGGACGCGTGTCGATTGCTCGGGTGTTGGTCAAGTGTCAAGAGAGGGTCACCCTGCTGATCTACCGGGCTGCCGGACTCAGTCCATGCTTTTTTGGAGTGGGTAGGGCCAATGCACGACACCCGTGCAGCGCCTGCAGCCCACCCCCACCCCCCCCTCAGGTCCACCCTTCTCACAAGGCTTCGTGGGCCTGCGGTACCACGGGGCAGGCAAGGCACCGGCAACGCGAGTGGGGAGTACGGAAAAAAACGAGTCGTTCCATCAGTGCTGTGCAGGGCTGCCCCATTTCCCCCCTCTGCTTGTTCTTTGCTTTCCAACAAGAAGGCATTTTTTTTTTGCGATTGTTTGGCGGAAGCATGCAATACAACAAGCGTCGCGAGGATCGAGTGGAATATCTGTCTTTCTACCATATACATACAGGATAAGGGAGGTGGGCTCTGCACTTTAAGCCGTATTGACCACCTGCTGCTTCGCTACCCCACCCTCCTCTGCACACCCTCGCCACCTGCAGTTAACAGACACACCCCCTAACACACGCGGCACACACCAGGGAGGCAATGGCAAAGCGGCAACTGTGCCTCTTGGCACTGTTGTGTGCCACGGCAGGTGTGGGTGCAGACGTGGTGTCGCTGCACTGCGGGTGCCCGAGGGTGAAGCCGCAGCTGCACGGGACGTTCTGGCGGAACAGCCTGACGCAGAACCTCACGAAGCTGCCGGATGTGGACACGATGCGCGCCAGCCAGGAAGGGCGGCACGTCTACTCTGCGAGGAATCTGTTCATCCGGTATGGGACGACGGGAGCGTGGCCAGGCATGCCTGCGGAAGTGAGCGACAACTTCGTCGACGTGCACAAAGGGTTCGTCGAGGTGAAGGAGGCGGGCGAGTATAGCTTCGAGCTGTCCTGCCAGAATGGGGCGATCCTCCTGATCGACGGGCAGGTGGTGGTGGAGTTCGACGGTGTGCACCCCATGTGGTCGCGGAGGGGCGACCCTGTCCTGCTGCAGCGGGGGTACCATGCGGTGGAGGTGTGGCACTTCGCAGGGGAAGGCACGTCCGGCCTGGTACTGCGGTGGGCGCTGCCGGGGACGGATTGGCACTTCGTCGTGCCTGCCGCGCAGCTGGCACAGTGCGACTGCGACACAGAGGCACCGCCACCGCTTCCCACACCCAAGCCGTTCCCGTCGGTGGAGGGGGGCGAGCTGGCGCAGCTGCGTGCGGATCTGACGGTGCTGCGGGACACGGTCGCGGTGTTGGACACGAAGGTGGAACTGCTGCGCAGGGACCTTGCGGATGTGCGGGCGGCGCAGGCAGGGAGTGTGGTTCAGGGGGGTGGCAGCACCGAAGGGCAGAACGATGTGGTGCAGCGCCTGAAGGGGGCTGTGGGGGCGGTGACACGGCAGCTCATCGCGTATGAGAACCGGATGCAGGAGCGTGTGCGTGCAGAGGGGAACAGCGGGCTGACAGTGGTGCGTGCCTTCGGGCAGGGGACGGATGCATACCACCAGGCGAGCTTCACGATGTCCGGCCCTGCCAATGCGCACAACCACGCGAACATGAAGTACACCATCGGGCTGGGGGAGTTTGGGGCTGTGCTGAACGGGGTGCAGTTCACGACGCGCCACAACGACTACTCGCTGGTGCAGCCGAACACAGAGCTGACGGCAGCGCAGTACACCGAGAGCTTCCCCCCGATGACGAGCGAGATCGAGTTCCCCCCTGTCCCCCCGAGTGTGCAGGGGAGCGTCGCAGAGCAGGTGGCGGAGATGCGCGAGTACTTCCGCGCCTTCCACCTGCAGGATAAGTCGATCCGTGCGGACTACGACAAGTACTTCAAGCCCAACCTGTGCTATTTGGAGGGGGCGTGGACGGAGGCACAGGAGGACATCACAGAGCCGTTTGCGTCGGACCGGCACCACATCGACGCGGACACGTGGGAGGACCTGAACGACAAGACGAACTTCCTGTTCAACAACGGGCGGAAGTCGCTGAAGGAGAACCTGCCGTACCTGCCCACAGCCTTCCGCGCCATCCACGAGGCGGCGAACGGGGATGTGTTCGAGCCGCGCATCGGCCAGTGGTTCTACCGCATCTCGTGTGTGCCGATTGCGGAGACGGTGCCGACGAAGCGCTTCCGTGTGTCGAGCGACTTGCACCAGCAGGTCAGGCAGGCGCGCCCTATGACGAAGGAGGCGCTTGCACAGACAGAGAAGGCGCTCTTCGAGGTGAACCCAACGCCGCGGGAGCAGTACTCAGAGCAGGCGGCATGGCCGAAGGGACGCACTGTGGTTGAGTTCCTGGACCAGCTGATGGAACAGGTGCCCGGGTTTGAGGGCCCCAACGGGACGCTGGAAGACCAGGCGTTTGGGCCGATGGCGGTGAAGTACAGAGACTTCAATGTCAACAACTCATTGAACACTGCACGCTACACACGGTATTACTCGCTGATAAGCGCAGATGCGATGGGGCGGCGCAACCAGCAGCGTGCGTATAACGATCTGATGTTCGCGGCACAGACGACACACAAGCGCATCAGCCCGCAGCAGGCCTGCATCGATGCACGGGACCACGGGCTCACGAAGGGCAAGGACGAAGGGCGTGTGGACATGTGTGCCCCGCTCATTTCGCAGCGCACCTGTGCATCGCACCCAGGGTGGGGGGAGAAGGATGTGGACGGGGGTGCTTCAGAGGCGAAGTGCGTGTGGGCGGCGGGCCGGTGTAGGTACAAGAAGTGCTGGACGCAGCGGTGGTCGTACGCCATTCCGCTGGAGGTCGTGTACACGAGCCCACTGACAAACTGGAATCCCTACAACATCGAGTACCACGAGTTCAATACACCGGGGTACGACACCGTAACCCGCAACGCCAACGGGAAGTCTGCGAGCACCGCGTTCGACGGAGCGAACAGGAGGAACTTCTTCCGCACCCCTGCCGAGTTCTTCCAGGACCGCACGGATGTTGACCCTGCCGACACGTCGGGTGGGGTGACCTTCGCGAAGGACAGGGACGGCAATGCACACGCCGTGCGTGCGTCGGGGCACTGGCTGCTGTTCCCGGAGATCGAGGGTGTGGGGCGGGTGCGGCAGCGCTACCCCATCATGCCTGTGCACGAGCACGGGTCCACCACATGGAAGGAGGTGAAGGCGGTGGAGGAGTTGGTGGTGGGGAAGCACACGCCGGATATCGCCAACATCATCTCCGAGACACGCGCTGCCGCCTACGGGCAGGAGCTGCAGCTGACGGCGACATCGGGGCACGACCACAGGGTGACTGTCAGCCCCGCAGACATGCACCTGCTGCAGACGGGGCAACGGAGCAGCGTGCGTATCCTGTCCTCCACCGACACTGCACACGACCACTACGTGGAGGTGAACTACGACGCGTCCCGCCCTGCGGGGGCTGAGTTCGGGCTGGTGTGGTGCACCATGGGGAACGAGCAGACAGGCGCGTGCCCACCCGACCTGGCACCGTCGGGCTGCGGCACGACAGGGGGCGGTGCGTCGTGCTGCTACGGCAGGTGCCCTGACGGGCACGGCCTCAAGGTCCTGGTGTAGTCGGATGGCCCGCCCCTGAAGAAGGCCTTTCTTTCGGCGTCAAACTGAAGTAGTTGACAAGAAGGGGAAATAATCGAATCGCCAGTGTTACTATGCATCCCATCCCATTCCATTCCATTCCTGCACCCCCCTGGGGCTGTGCATAACCCACCCCGACCCTGACCCTGATACCACCCTCAGCAAGACACCCCTTCCTGCCCTTCACCATACATAGTTCTCGGCCTCGACGCAGGAAAGTCGGATGTAGGCCGTGAAGGAATCGGGCGGCCTCCGCCCGAGTTCAACCCGACCTCCGTCTGGCCTTTCCCTGAATCGGAGAGGAGCCGAGGAAAAGTTGACCCGAGTACTCTGTATGAGCCACACCCGCTAAAGGTGCATGTGAAATCCCCCCTTGTTTGAAGAGTTTTTCATTGAATTCTTCCCGGCACCAGCAACGCCTGATCAAACCCGCATCGCCAGCGAAGCAATCGTTGGTGCTGGTTCGAGACAGCGGATGGGGTGGGCCCAGAACATGGGCACCATACACAATACCACCCCGATTGGTGGCCCTCCCCCACCCCATGGTAGATCGTGAATATTGAGCCCCAACCCTGCTTGCGGGAGAAGGGGGCCTGTCTTCTCAACACTCACTGATTTCTTGTTCTTTTTCTTGTTTCGTCGAGCAGGTGGTTGTTGATTGGTGTGTAAAATGTAAAACTGGGCCAATGCATGCATGCGTAGCTTGCAGTGGTATTACCATTGCCTCACTCGTGCGCCCACATATAACTCTGGACTTTCCTTGAACTCTCATCGGTTATCCACTCACATCCCCTTCTGTTCCCGAACATGCACCCCACTCCATGCGGCAGTAAGACTACTGCCCTTTGGGTGGCGCGGTGCATCAACTCTATCCTGCCGGGCACTACATCACCATATCACCCCCCCCCCTCACTACCCAGCTGTGTTCCTGCCCCCACACCACCACCACCCATCTTGTTTACACCCCCAGCACCGCATTCAGAGCCGGTGGGGCAGCGCTGTCAGATACGCTCCCAGGCCATCCGTGAGTGCGGCGTTGCCCCGCCACCTTGGTGGCGCTGCACAGCCCCCTTCTCAGTGCCTCTGACATCCCCGCGTTGCCCTCTACTCTGTTGCGGCCTCTTGGTTTCCCTGGGCTGCGTCCAGCATGCCCGAACCCGAGAGGGTGTGATGCGTGTGGCAATGGAGCTCTGGGAATGTCGGCCCATCCACAGGAGGGCAGCGAGATCCCCGAAGAAGAGCGATGAGGTGAGAAAGCTGTAGTAGAAGTGAAATGGTAGGTGACATACCTGGAACACTGGCCCCCCTCAGCCTCATCCATCTCGGGGAAATCGGGAGACCGGCCCTGTTTATTTTTTCCCCTTCCGGACGAAAGTGTAGCGAGGTCGCGAAGGAATGAAAGAAATCGTACGACTGAACCTTCACAGGGTTCGCAGGGTTCACACCTTCATGCCACTCCACAGCGGTTTCAGCAGCCTTTCGCACAGGAGTGTGCCCTGAGAGCTGCCTTTTTTGCAGTTGCTGCGCAGAGTGTTCTTTTCCGTTGGTGGAGGGGGGTGGCATTCTTTGTTGCGCCCCTCAGTGAAAGTCCTCCCCGCTGTCGGTGCCTCGCACCACCCTTGCCTGATATCAGGCGGTTCCCAGTGCTTCAGAATGCCGCGGGATCCACACCCGCCGGCACCTCGTTGCATATTCATCCCATTATTGTTACAGCTTTGTGAGAGATATTCGTTACGGTGCTGAACACGGTGGTCTTTTGGTGCATTTCATCCTGATTTACTATAGGAGAAGCAGAGGAGGAATGTGCCGAATGTATCGCTTTTCTGCACTGCAGGCAGATAGAGCGAAGAGCCCCGAGTGGTTTGCACCGAACATCCCTCTCTGTAAGTTGGTCATGTCTATGCGGGGTGCTGACGGTGTGTTGGGGTGGAGGGGGGGCAGGGGTGTAAATAAGGCCGACTCCCGACTCCCGACTCGCGCCGGATTTTTTGGGATTGGGAGGGTTGCCTTGCTTCCCTTAGGGAATGTGCGGTATTAGGCACCCCATGGCCAAAATGACCCCACTGCGATCCGCACAGACTCCAAATATTCAAAAGAAAGGGTTTTTGGAACACCCGAGGAGGGGGGGTCCCGATGGGTGGGTGGGGGTGTGGGGGTCCCGCTGGGTGGGACATGGTGTGTGCCTCCCAGTCATCTTCTTCATTACCGGTCTCTGAACTGGGGTGAGTTCATTGCCAAACCACTGCTGTGAATACGGCGCCCCTTTCCCGCCCCTTTTGCCAGATCCTGGCAGCTCCCAAGAAGAGTTGTGTTCCGCCCCCATCAGGTGGTTGAGCATACCGCAGCGCACACGTGCACAACCACACACACTCCACACAGATGCGTCACACATGTGACGCAACTGTTGCGACACAAAACATGCCTCAGGTAGAGGCAGTAGTGTTTGACTCACAGCCAACATAGCTCTCAGTGGGGCCGTGGATGGTGTGGATGCATCCATGCATGCATCCACGGCATCCAGGGATGCCCGAAAATGTCAAAAAATGGATTTTTGATTTGGCATACAGGCATTCATCCACTGCAGGCAGGCCTGCATGCAGGGCTTCGGAGCTCCAGGCTGTGTGTGGATGCATCCACAAAATTTGTGGATGCATGCGCTGCATGCACGGGAAATACTGAGAGCTATGCAGCCAAATACTGCTGCCGTGAGTGAGGTGCTCGCAGCGTGTGGGGCGCTGCGGGCGAAGTGGGGGGTTGGCTGGGACAGCCAACATGGCGCTGTGCGTCGCGTGCTTCTTCGCGGACCACCTCGCACGCGGGAAGACCCCGCAAGCGCCGAGTCAGTCCGCCCTGACCGAATGGTGGGCGACTGCTGGAGGGTCCATGGGACTCTCCACGGCAGAGGTGGCCGTACTACAGGATGAGTGCAGGATTGAGTAGGGTTTGAGACCGCCCGTCCCCCCCAGCCCCCCACCCCAGGTACCTTAGGTGACTGTAAATAACCGACTCCCGACTCCTGACCCCCAAACCTTATTTACAGCCCTGAGGGGGGGTGGGGGGTGGTGAGGCGGCTTTCCTTACCACCAGTTGTCAAGCGACGAAGCGTAGCGAAACAACGAAGTACATCGTATGGCTGCTCGGAGAGCTGCCTTTTTTGCAGTTGCTGGGCAGGTGTGGGTTTTTCTCTTCTTGGGGGTTGCTCTGTGTCAAGTTGTGCCACCTTGCAGCCAGTGAGGTGGCCCACCTTCACGTGTTAGCACACCACACTTCTGGGCGAAACGCCCCCCATTATAGCGAACGGAGTACGATGGGCTGCATTCAAAGAAACCCGACTTTGCTAGCCTCCCCCCGGTGTGCAGTGCACTCCCCACATCCTCCCCCGGAACTTCCGACTGTCGCGAACGCCGCCACCCCACTCTGGCACCAACGCCACACCCCTTCATCCCTCACCGCACAGCCACAGGGCACCCTTCTACACCACCATGGGGCACAGCGAGGAAGCGCGCGGCATCATCTCAGCCCTTGGGCAGGAGTGGCTGCTCGATGGGTTCGACGGATCGGACTCCGCCTCCGAGGAAGCCTTCTACGCCCAGATCGTCCACCTCAACGGGCAGTACCCTGGGGGGCTGGCGCAGTATGTCGCAAACGCGAAGCGCCTGCTGGAGGAGAGCCGCGACGGGGTGAACCCTTTCGAGCACTGCACACCGGAGGTCCCCAGCGGGCTCGCTTTGGAGTACGGCACGGAGGAGTTCCTGCGCTATGAGGCAGCGGGCCTGCAGGAGATCCCCCACGCATGCTTCGTCCTGGTTGCGGGGGGGCTGGGCGAGCGGCTCGGCTACAACGGAATCAAGCTCGAGCTCCCCGTGGAGGTCACCACATCCACCTGCTACCTCAGCTTCTACCTGGATTGCCTCAGGGGCTTGCAGGTGGCTTCGGGCGCGGCAGCGCCGCCGCCACTCGCGATTATGACAAGCGGCGACACACACGACATGACGGTGGCGCTGCTGGAGGGGAATGGCTATTTTGGGTATCCCCAAGAGCGGGTGGTGCTGATGAAGCAGGAGAAGGTGCCCTCCATCAGCGATAACACGGGGAGGTTTGTCAAGTCGGATAAGTATACACTGGAGACGAAGCCGCATGGGCATGGGGATGTGCATCAGCTGCTCCACTCCACAGGCATTGCGGCGAAGTGGGTCTCCGAGGGGAAGAAGTGGGTCATGTTCATGCAGGACACCAACGCGATGGTGTTCAACACCTGCACCGGAGCCCTGGGTCTCAGCAAGGAGAGGTCGCTGCAGATGAACAGCATCTGCATCGCGCGGAAGGCGCAGGAGGCGATCGGAGGGATCGCGAAGCTCACCAAGAAGGACGGCAGCGCCCCGCCCCTCACCATCAGCGTGGAGTACAACCAGCTGGGCCCCCTCCTGAAGGACTTCAACGGGGAGGGCGACATCCCCGATGCAACCGGGTTCAGCCCTTACCCCGGGAATATCAACACGCTGCTGTTTTCGCTGCCCGAGTATGCAGGGCAGCTGGAGAAGACAAAGGGGCTGATTGCGGAGTTCGTCAACCCAAAGTATGCGGATGACACGAAGACTGTTTTCAAGAAGCCGACTCGTCTGGAATGCATGATGCAGGATTACCCCAAGACACTCCCTGAATCTGCGCCGGTGGGCTTCACTACGTTCGACCGGCTCATCGCATTCTCAGCTGTGAAGAACAACACGACGGATGCTGCAGTTAAAGCGGCCTCCGGCCTGGATGCACAGTGCGCTGCCTCGGGGGAGAGCGACTTCTACGCCATGCAGTGCAAGCGGCTGTCCCTCTGCGGCGTGACGTTCGACGACCCGTGCCCCGAGGTGGAGTACAACAAGATCCCGATCAGATGGTGGCCGAGGGTTGTGCTCCACCCAGGCTTCGCCCCGACCCTCGCGGCACTCCAAGGCAAGGTCAAGCCCACCGGCAGCGGTGTGCACATCACAGCGCGCTCCTCGCTTGTCGTCGAGGGGGAGGATGTTGTAATCCACAGCCTGCGCCTCGATGGAGCACTCCACATCAAGGTGGCACCCGGGGCGTCACTTGTCATTAACAGCCTCGAGGTGTCGAATGAAGGTTGGGCCTTCGACCCTGTGGCATCGGAGGGTTCAACGTCCGTGCCGGAGTCGCTGCTCATTCGTGGGTACACTCTGCTGAAGAAGGAGACTCGGGTATGTGTATATGCAGTGGGGTGGGGGCGGGGTCGTGGCTGTGAGAGGACCCGAGGAATGGTGTTGTGGTTGTATTGCAGTTAGGCTCTCCCTCGAGTTCACACCCCACCACCAACACAGGAGCTCTTCGTGACAACTGGGAACACCGTGATTGGTTGAATTGGGAGATCTCGTCCCGAATAGTCTAAGATTTCCGAGGGATATCTCAACTCGGCCTGTCTATGCCTCCCTCACTCGGAGGATAGTCGGCTGCTCCGTCACGTGACACTGCACGCCATGCGATTCCAGTGAATCGGGACGTCGATTCCTTTCGCACTTTCGGTAGAACTTGGCAATCACCGTGTGTGTGTGAGGGCGATAAACAGGCTGTGTGTGTTGCCAATGCGGGTGTCTTTCTCCGCAATATCTGATTAGCCTTGCGAGTACATCCCATTCACCTTGCACATCCGTGCAGCACAAAACAACCACAAGGTACGCCGGGTCCTTCTGTTAGCGTGGCCCGGCAGCACCCGCAGCCCCAAGATACCATGACGCATGTGGGGTGGAGACGTGGAGGGTTGTAACTTTCAATTCCCCTGTGCCCCGGAACTTAGAACTTGGACTTAGGATGAAGTGGGGCGGGGGGCCGTGGGTGGGTGGGCGAGACAGGACCAAGAGCTTGTTCTTTTTGATAAATCCTCAGGGAACAACGGGGGGAGCTTTTCTGTGGCCTGCGCTGGTTGTGACACCAACTGGCACCACCCGATCTGATCGGGTGCTGCGCCCAACGAGCCGATTGTGTGCGCCACAAATAGTTGATTCCCTCGGTGTCAGGCTGACACCAAATAACAACCGATAGGCCTGTCCTTGTCCTCTTCAGAGGTGTGCGGGGCAGTGTCGTTACACGTGCAAGACACAGCAGAGTACCTGGAGAGCGGCACGAGCAAGGGGAGACGCGGCGGAATGCTGCCCGCAGTGCATGTGTGCTCCACCCGGCTCAGCACAGGATGACTACAGGGAGGAGCAGGCAGACGGTTCCCAGCGGAGAGTGTGTCAAGACAGGTGCTTCTCGGACGGGAAGGTCTGCCGCCCTCAGGTGTCCTCGTGGTGGTGACCGGGGCGGAGGAGGGCGGTGTGGTGCCATACGCCTGCCACCAGAAGGGCGCGAAGAGAGTGTAACGTTGCGGGTGGGAGTGTGCCGGTGTGGCAGACGCACTTCTTTGGAGCCTCGCGAGACCGGAGGAGGGAGGCAACAGAGGGTGGTTCTCACCGCTCCACTTGGACACCCAGCGCAGCTCTCGAGACGTCTCAGAATGGTAATAAAGCAGGACAAGTCCACTCCTAGACCCAAAGTCAACCCCCTCCCTTTTCTGCGGACTGCTGCACGCACACCTACCGCCACACGACCCACACCCACACCACACCACCACCGCCCAGGCATCTGCGGTGTTCCTGTCGCCCATACCCCCGCATACATCAGGCGTTCGCGCTGCTGTGAAGAGAAGAAGAGGGGGAAACCGCGCGATGCGGGCAGCAATGTGGTCGCGGCGCGCCGTGCTGGTGGTCGGCCTTGTGGCGGCGGGCGCTCTGTGCGTGGGAGGCGCGGAGACGCAGGGCGAGGGGGCGCGCCACGGGGTGAGCCTCGGGGCAACGCCGCTGACGAGCAGGTCGCAGCTGTTCCCCGTGGGGCAGCCTGTCAACTACGTCATCGCGTCCCCGATCAGCAGCAACGACAACCGGATTTCCGCGGCGGTGCGGGACTGGGAGTCGAAGACGTGCATCCGGTTTAACAAGTGCAGGTCGGAGGCGTCGTGCACGGGCCCGTACATCCGCTTCACGCAGGCCAGGGGTGCAGCTCCCCGATCGGGCGGCGCGGGCAGGGTGCGAACACGGTGTCGATTGCGAGCGGGTGCGGGGTCGGCGCAACAATTCACGAAATTGGACATTCACTGGGACTTTCACACGAACAGTGTGAACCTTAACATCCTGTAACCTACCTCTGCTAGTCGTCGGCACTGGGGTGGGAGACCTGCAGGGCATGTGGGACGGTTGGTGCCGGGACGCGGCGGCCCAACTAGCGGGCCATCACGCTGTGGACGCGGCGGACCGGGCCTGGGTTGGGAAGGGACAATCGCCGCGGATGCAGCAGCAGTGGTTGTGCGCCCGGGAGCACTGGAGCGAGCAAGGGGCGGTGACGGTCCAGATGCACAGGCTGCTGAAAGAAGATCGACAACTGCGAGATGCCCAACGCCGGCTGCGGGAAGGGGGTCAAATCCCGGTGCGAGTGCAGAGGCTGTGGGAGGCGTGTCGTGAGCGGGAGGAGGGGCTGAGTGAGACGCCTTCGGTGAGGGAAGTGGACAGATTACTCGAGGATGTGGACAAGCGGATTGCGGATGAACGAGCGCTGATAGACAGTGAGCGCAGGGTCAGACAGCACCGACGTCTGCGGGACACCTGGCACAGGGAAAGGGGGCAGGTCTACAGGATGTTAAGGGGCCAGCCGCGACGGGAAGCCATCATGCGGACCGAGGGTGGGGACACCGCCGAGCGTCAAAGCATGGACGCGGAGGTTCGCGGGGCCTGGCTCCCCATCATGCAGAAGCATATGGCTAGTTGCCCGAGCTGGAGCGACTTCCGCAGGAGGTACGAGCACCACATCCAGGTGGTCCCACTGGTGCTAGACCCACTGACGGGGGACATGCTGCGGGCGGCGCTGACGAGGACCGCGGGGGGGAAGGCGGCCAGCCTGGATGGGTGGCACGCCGAGGAGCTGAAGGCGCTGCCTGCGCCGATGCTGGACAACCTCGCGGTGGTACTCAACGAGGTTGAGACATCGGGGGTGTGGCCGGAGGCGCTAATGCAGGCAACCATCAGCATGATCCCGAAGGTGGAAGACCCCTCGCCGCTTCAACACCGGCCCATCACAGTGATGTCCGCTGTGTACAGGCTGTGGGCGAAAACGCGGATGGTGGATTTGCTGGAATGGCAGGAATCGTGGGCGACGCCTAACATGTACGGGTTCCGCAAAGGCAGGGGCACGCTGCACGCATACATGCACACGGCGCTACTGATCGAAAGGGCGGTGCTGACGGGTCAGCATCTGCGGGGGGCACTCCTCGACATCAAGAAGTGCTTCGACACGGTGCCGTGGGACATTGCGTTCAGTCTTCTGGAGAGGATGGGGTTGGACCAGCGGGTGATTAGGCCGATGCGGGCCATGTACCGAGGACTCCGGCGCCGCTTCCGCATACACGGCAGTGTGGGGGAGGAATTCCAGGCGGCCAACGGCATCCTGCAGGGGTGCGCTCTGTCGGTGGTGGTACTGAACGCGTTGATGAGTGTGTGGGACAGGGCGGTGACGGCGGGCACGAACTGCACGACGGGTGTTTATGCGGACGACACAAAGATCCTTTCGCGCACTCTCGATGACCTCAAAAGGGCCCTGGAGATATCGCAGGAGTTCAGTGATGCCACGTCGATGGAGTACGGGGACAAGGGGGTCTGCTTCAGCACCAACCGCGAGCAGAAGCTGGACCTGCAGGTCGGGGGCCACAAACTGGTGCAGGCGATCGGGTCGTTCGGCGACCTGCAGGCGCCTATATCCCTGAAGGCAACCCCCAAGAGCGGAGGGCCGCTAGACGACCGCATACTCAAGGAGTTGCAGATATTGCGGCGGCTACAGCACCTCAACCTGTCGTACGATGCTAAGGTGCAAGTGATCGCGACGAGGTCCATGCCCTCAGCAACATATGGGATACACGTGGCGAGGCCCCTGGTGGGGAGCATGCAGTCGCTGCACAGAGGGGTGCTGAGGGCGCTGTGGGGATCGCGGCGCACAAGGCGGTGCCAGGAGCTGGCACTGGTGCTACTGGCCCCCCAGCACCGAGTGGACCCCTCGTCATACTCGGCATACCAAAGGGTGTTGGCGTTCAACACGGTCATCAACACAGACGGCACGGGGCGGATGGGAGATTTGGTGAAGGAGGTGTGGCGGCTACGCCAGAACCCCCCCAGGGCAGGTCAGCCTAAGACGCCAGGGCCGATGGGGCTACTGCGGGACGACGTGGCGACGTTGGGGTGGTCCTGGTCGACTCAGCAGGAAATAGTGTTGCCGAGTGGTGAGGCCTGGGGGCTGGACGCGCCTGACAGGGGGGCCTTGCAACACGCGCTGCGGGAGGCCATGCGCACCGGCAAGTACGCAGCGATCGAGAGGCAGGGCCGCGATGACACGCAGGGTATAGGTCGGGGTGTGCAGTACCAGCTCACGGCGAAGATACTGCAGGACGAGCCGGGGGCCTATCGAACGGGCATCATGCGGAGCATCCTGGTGGGAGATCAGGTAACGCAGGAACGCAAGTCCCGGGAGGGCGGCAAGCCGGAGGAACGGGAATCCCCCACGTGCAAGCTGTGCGGGCAGGCGGACGAAGATCACCAACACATGTGGTGGGGGTGCCCGGAAACGCAGTCCGTGCGGGACATGGAGGAATACGCGGCACTGGTGGCGGCGGATCGGACATCTTGGCCGGAGTGTCTGCGGCGGAATGGACTACTACCCACGGGGTTTCGCATGATGGCTACGATGTCCAACAAGAGCGCACTGTCGGCGCTGCTGCGCATGTACGCGGAGCTCATCCTCCGGCGCAAGCAGCTCCTGGGGGCGCAAACGAGGGAGTCGACGGCGGTTAAGTCGGACACGGCCTATCCGTGGAATTGGGCACCGGGGGCGCCACATACGAAGTATGATGACGTCATCCCTAGGGGTCCGCCCCCGAAGAGCTGGAATTTGGGGCCAACGACGTACGCGGCTTTGCGGGGCTGGCTGGGGGCACTGGTGTGGCCGGACATGCGTCACAACGCGAGGAGGACTGTGTCCTACTCCGAACTCGCGATGGACTTTGAGGCGTATACCGGCGACCGCTTACGTCAGTATACCGGCAGGGGGCAGCCGAACACGGAGGCAACGACCATGCGGCAGAAGGCGGGGGCCATCTCAGCCTGTCTTCGGGCGATGCAGAAGGTGGCGGGGCCGTATGTCTTCTCCGGCAAGGTCATAGAACACTGCCCGGCATTGCGTTCCTTCTACGGGGACAACACCACGGGGCTGACGTACAGGCCCATCCTCGCGGCGCAGAGTGTGGTAGAGGACGCACTGCGGGAGCTGGCGGAGCGGGTCACAACCCACGAGGGTTCCTGGACCACAATGCAGGTGCCGCAGTATACCAACCAGGACTCCCGGCCGGGACGGCTGCGGCAATATGAGGAGGAAGCGGCGGCGGACCAAGCACGGGCCAAGCAGGAGGACCTGCTGCCGGTGGACGCCGAAACGAATCTGTTCTTCGATGGCTCGATGCGCGCGGAGAGCGCCAGGGCGAAGAGACGGGCGGGTACGGGCGTGGGTGCGGTGCACTACGGACCCGGGAAAAAGCGCAGATGGGATTTGTGCGAGCGGTTGCCGGACGCCGACACGATCAACGTGGCTGAGTACACCGGACTCCTGAGATGTCTTCAGCGGTTGCTGGCCATACAGTTCACGGGAACCGCGAGGGTATACGGAGACAGCAGCCTGGTGATTAGTCAGGCAAACCGTGACATAGCTTGCAAGGCACCTGAGCTCATCCCGCTACGCGACGAGGCAGTGTCGCTGCTAGTCCGACTCAGGGGGTCGGGGGCGGAGGTCTCGCTACGGCATGTACTGAGACACTACAACAAGCAAGCCGACAGGCTGGCGAACAAGGCGGTCGAGGAGCTCGACATTGGGCAGAGCCGCGTGACATTGGGGAAGGGGGAGCCGGAGGCACCACGATAGCGGGTAGCTGTGTGGATGGCTGCGCCCTGGATAGGCCGCTCCATCCCAAACAAGTCGAAGGACATTCACTGGGACTTTCACACGAACAGTCGCGCAAGGACCGCGACAGCTACGTGAGCATCGACATGTCGCAAGTGCAGCGCGGGATGGAGAACAACTTCAACAAGAACTCGCAGAACGGGCGTGACATGGGGAAGTACGACTACGGGTCCATCATGCACTACGGGGCGCACGGTTTCGCCACCGGGCAGAAGCCCGTGATCACAGCCCCGGCGCCGATCGGGCAGCGCGACGGGCTGAGCGCAGGGGACGTGGCCGCCATCGACTTCATGTACAACGGCTGCTCCACGAGCTTCTCGCGCCCGCGGTGCCTGGCGTCGGTGGGGGCGACGGAGACGCACACGGTGCAGCCGTCGGGTACCTTCTCGGTCGACTTCAACGCGGTGTACGACCCGGATCAGTCGATGCGCGTGTCGTACGGCGGGACGACCGCCACATCGGGGGTGCGGTACGTGCTGCGCGACGGGTCGAGTCTGCGCGACACGGGGGTTGCGGCAGTGCAGTTCACCCCGACGCAGGCGATGGAGGGGCAGACCTTCACGCTGAGCGCCACCTTCACCGGGTCTGGCGGGTCGGCGGCAACGTGCTCGGTGAAGGTGCGCGTGTCTGGTGCTGGTGGTGGGGGTGCCCCCCCTTCGCCTCCGGGACCGGCACCCCGTCCCCAGCCGCAGCCGCAGCCGGCACCTTCTCAGGGGTGCGGCGGGCGTCCCATCAGCCAGTGGGGTGCGTGCCTCGGGCGGGAGAGCTGCTGCGCGAGCGGGCTGAGGTGCGTGGGGAACCGGTGGTGGAAGTCGTGCAAGTGATGGATGATGTGATGGGAGGAGGGGGGACGGACTTGCCCACCTGTGCACTTGTATAAACTCCGGGCCTTGTGTGGCGCCACCACCAGCACCCTCCAATCGCCACCTCTCCATTCTTGTTTGAACCGGCCAACATGGTTACTACCCCATGCGGCACCGCCTGCCACTCGCATGCCGCACGCACGTTCCTTTCCCTTCCTTTCCTTTATACATGTAATTTTCTTTGCTTACACGCTAATAAGTGTTGTTTGAATAAACCAGACAAAACCCCGAGACGAACATTATGTTCGTGCTAGCACTTTTCCGTCTTGTCGCCACACGCAGCGCGCCAAACACAGGTTAGCCCTTTTATTTGGCTGCGTTGAACGAACAACGACACTTATTTCCGGAGTTTAGCGAGCACGATTCCATTGTCTGGTTTTACAGCCTCGGTTTTTGAGCGGTGCGAAGAGAAGAGAAGAGAAGATGCACTCATGAAAATTCCCCGCTCAGGCGATGGCTGGTTGCTTTTTCGTCGTCTTGTCTTGCTGCTGTTCCAGCTGTTCCACAATTTTTTCCCGAACCGAATGCGTGAGTTTTCTGTGCTCACGCACTGCCACCTGGCTGAAGCCGAACCGATCCAAAAAAGTAATGAAAATCTGGCAAGAAGGAACCACTTCGCTGATTTTGGGGCGTCTTCTCGCAGGGTACGGAATCCCGCCTGCCAAACAACAAAAACAAGGGGCTGTTCGACTCCACCACGACCTGGACGCGGGGTGCCGGGTGCGGTTGGAGAGTGCGGCTTTGTCTTTTTGTCTTGTTTCCAGGTGTGGCTGCCTGTCTTTGCTGGGCTGCTGCTGGTGCCGTTCTTGTGTTCATGCTGTTCTTGTTCTTGTTCTTGCACTTGCTCTTCCCCGAGCTTGGGGATGCGGGGCGTGCTGTGTGCTGTGCCGGTGCTGTGCACCCCCCCGCCTCCACGCACGCCTGCTGCAGCCGTGTGCCGCCCTCCCTGCTGACGCTTTTGCCCTGCGTGGCATCCACAAATAGAGCAGCAGGGCAGGGGCGGCACACCCGCACAGCGCCAACACACACCAGCACAAAATGACCCCCTCCCTCCCTCCCTCCCTTCTATGAGGTGCCGCGCGTGGCGTGTGGCGTTCGCTGTTGTGTATGCCCCCACAGTGGATATCACATCAAGAGCAGAGGTGGTCGGTGTGCTCTGCACTACTATAAAAAGATTCACGTGTATGTGTATGTGTATGCATGTGTGTGCGTTTGCACCACCCAGATCCCCCTCGAAATGAGGGAGGTGGGGCGTGGCTCAACCGCTCGTCCCACCCGCCCACGCACTGGAGATCCATCCACTGGTGAATGGATGCAGAAGAGAGCGGGAACCGCAAAAGCAGCGGTGCACCGCAGCAGCAACTTTCCAACCCCGTCACCCAATTCTACCCCCTCCCTTTTCTGCTGGCTGCGATCAATATGCAGGGGACTGCTGCGCGCACACCTACCGCCACACGACCCACACAGCAGGACCCTGACCGTCCCCACCCCCATCCCGTCCCTTCTTCTATCTGTCGGTACTGTGCCGAGCTCGTGGGTGTGCGCAGTGAGACACGCTGCAACGCACCTTATGACGGGCTGTTTGGCCTAACGCGATTCCCCGCCCGGGGGCCAGAGCAAAACGGCACTCAAGGCAACCAGGTAGTGAGGGGTGTCACAAGGCGAATTACCTCCCTCTGCGGCCCGGCGACCGCCTCACCCGCTGCCGCCAAGCGGGGAAGTGGCCCAGTGGGGAACTTGCAGAAAACACAAAATATAAGGCTTCCCTTGGCAACACCCTCTTGCTCAGGAGGATTATTCTTCACCACGGGAGAATGCCTGCTCACAGCGCCTCGTCGCCCTCTTTTTTAACTCGCCGCTCGGGGTCCCGCTCTTCACGCTACGTAGTGCCGCATGTTCCCCGTGTGTGCTCTCGTGGAACGTGATCAGTCCGTCCTCCGGCCTTTTCCTCTCTTACCCTCGCCTGCGTTGTCACGTGATGGAGGTGCACCGCGCTCAGGAGAATGCCGACATCCGCATGCAGGTGGAGGGGTTGACGGCAGAAGGAGACATGTAGGGCTGTGTCGACCCCGTGTCCCCTTAAAGTTGATGTCTGCTTGCAGCACGGGGCAGGGTCAGGCTTCACTCTTGGTGGAAGTTTCCCGACTTCAGGTCCAGAATCCTACCTCTGCTCCAACCTACCTCTGCTACCATAGTCCTGGGTAAGACGTTAAACTGCCTGGGGGGGCCGTCCCCGGACCATGACGGGTGCCTGCACCAGGAGTCTAGCACGGCCGTGGTCCGGAGCATGACCTAAAACGGCTTGGGTACCGAGGCTCCCCAGACCAGGAAGGGTGGAGACACCTGGAGTCTAAATAGTCACACCACGTCAGGCCAGACCTTCGCATTGCACTCCGCGAAGACTGCCACACAGCCGCGGGGCAGGTGGGCAGCCTGCGGATGACCTCGTACAGAGAAGACTGTAAGGGACGACAGCCCCGCCGAGGCGATACAGCGCCAGACGCGGCCCGAGTTTCTGGAGACCGACTGGGGAACTGGAACGTCTTCAGGATAAGCGCCTCACAGAGGACTGATCCTCACCTGTGTGAACTGTGAACCCCCAGTCCCAAGATGCTGGTGTGGAGCGGGTGCCTCGACCTCTTTTCGGGTTCTTTATTTCTTTATTTCCTTTTGGATGCGTCCACCAAAGAAAACGTGGCCACCCACTCGCAGAGGCTCCCGAAGGCTCCAGCATCAGCTAGCGGTTCATAGTGTAGATCGGTGTCTCCAGAAGGGATGTCCGGTCGCAGAAGAAAAACGACGACAACCACACAGGCCGCAAAAAAAAATCCTCGCCCACGTCCCCAGAGCTATTCCTAACTAGGGGTCCGGATTCCATGATTTTGAATTTCAGATTTTTCCTCTGTCTGGCGCGTTTTTTTTGCACTCTGTTTAGCGCGTTTTTTTTTGCACTGCAGGAAAATAATTTTCTGGCGAGGATTCACCGGAGTGGAGGGTGCTGAGGGGCTGAGCGGCTGGGGGGATGCTGCCTGTGAGGGAGAAGATGCACCAAGCAAAGACACACGGCCCCGGAGGGGCCGTGTGTCTGTGTTCAGTGGTGCATTCCTCCGCACCTCAGTGCACTCTCCGACCTGCATGTCTACGGGGGTCTGAGCCCACATGGCAACCCCGAGGAAGGGGTGCAAACAGACACCCCATGGCCAAAATGACCCCACCGCGATCCGCACAGATCCCAAATATTCAGAGGAACAGGGTTTTGAAAAACCTGTAAGTGGGGTCCCGCTGGGTGGGTGGTGTGGGTGGGCTGATTTCTGGCCTCCCAGTCACATCCTCCCTTCAGAAGTCCCTGAACCAGACCCACATTTCATGGGTGAAACTTGGCACGCACACCACCAAAATGACCCCACTACGATCCGCACGGAGCTCAAATAATGCAATAACGCCAGTCATGTGCGGCGATGCGATCAGTTTTGAGCCCCCCAAACAGGTGCCTCAGTAGCGCGTTTTTTTTGTATCCGATTTCGGTCACCAGCCCCCCGGACCCCCAGATTTAGGAAAAGCCCTGCACGTCCCAGTCAGCTCCCTGCGGTTCCTGCACTGATTACGTCCCTGCCATTTGTACACACCGGCCGTCGTTGCTACCAATTGGCTGTAGGATAGAGCTTGGGGGAGGTTGCGACTCTTGGATTTCCAATTCTTGCGTTCCAAACCCAAGCAATATTTTTCAGCTAGAGGAAGCAAAAGTCGTAACAAGTTCCCTATCCTGTTGTCCACCGCGCAATTCACTATCTGGCGGAAAGAGATGCCTCTGTGCCCATCACCCGACTGCTCCAGCGCAAAGGTAGTGAATGAAAAACCATCCCCGCAGCCTGGCACTTTTCAGCGTGCTTGGCGTGTTTCGCCGTCTCCGCCCTCGGCACGTATTATTTGGGGGTTTGTCCTGCCTAGTCTTGACTTCCTCTTGTTCCGTGACCTTCACCTGCCCAACTCTTTCTTCTCCCCCCCTTGTGAATCGTGCCTGTGATGCCCCGTGGGCTCCCGCTGATTCACACCCGCACCCCGCTGCCCTCTCCTGTCATCCCCGCTCACCCGTCTCCCGCAGTGGTTTCTTTTTTGCCCTCCCACACCAACATCCACCTGCAGGCGGTCCCCAGGGCCACTTCTTGGCCGCCACCATGTCCTCTGTGAAGGACGCCGTGCGCCAGGCCCGGAAGCTCTACCAAGACGAGGCCTTCAAAGATGCCGAGGCTGCACTGAAAGCCGCCTCTGCAGACGAGGACCGCCCCTACCTCTACTGGGTGCTCCTCGGCGCCTGCCAGGCCAAGCTCGGCAAGGCGAAGGACGCAGAGAAGAGCTACACGCAAGCAGTGCAAGTCGACGATGCACCTGCCACTGCATGGCAGGGCCTCCGCGACATCCACCTGCAGTCTTCCAACCACAAGGCCGCTGTCGAGGCTCTCGGAAAGGTCGCCGACAGGGTGCAGGACGACAACAGGCTGCAGGCGCTTGTTAAGATCGCCGAGGTGACTGCAAAGTACGACAACGCCAAGCTCACCACCGCGACCTACCAGGACTACTCCACGAAGGAGGCCAACGCGCGTGCTTCTGAGGGGCGTGACCTGCTGGCCGTGCCGCTCCTCGGAGGCGTGCCTGCTGACATCGTGCTTCAGCGCCATGATGCCTCCGCCTCTGTCGCCCGCAGCCTGGTCTACAGCGTGCACCCCTCAACCGACGCTGCCCTCTTGGAGGTGATGGGTGCTTCCGAGGTGCCCACAGAGCCCGCCGTGGTGGACTGGGCGCTGCAGCGGGCGGCCAGCAACCTCGCCACGGAGCAGGGCGAGGCGTGGGGCGAGCGGCTGGCCATGCTGCTGCAGCGCGAGCTGCGGCGTGTTGTCGATGCTGGGTCTTCCGACGTGTCGTACCACATCCTGCGGGTATGGTTTGCAGGGGGTTAGGCTGGGTGTGAGTGAGTGAGTCAATGTGTCGCTGCTGGGCTCCACACAACCCCAAGCAATGCACGGGAGAACGCGCTGCGTGCATTTGATTTGTGGCCCATAATAAAGGGGCGCAATGCGCCAACACACAGCACACGTCACCACCCCCTTTCACAGAGCGCGCTCGCGGCAATCGATGAGCCATCACCCCTGGAGGACGTGCTCGTCAAGGCGTGCCATCTCCTCTGTCCTGATGTATGTCATCTCCTTCCGAAGCGAGTAAAATCAACCCGCGTTGCCCCTCCGCCGTGCCAACTCGCGAGGCATGGTTGTTTGACCCCCCCGTCTCTCTGCCATGTGAACACTACACAGGCCGAGCACCTCTCACCGGGTCTCCACGCCACCCTGCATTCTGAGTGAAGCTGGTGTTGTCTTCCTCTCCCCCTCTGCATTTGATCTATGTGTCACGACCCCACCCCTCACACCTCCCACCCTCGCAGGACCCGGCAACCGGGGCACCGTCGGGCGCACGGCGGAATAAGACGCCGGAAGAGATCTACTTCGAGAAGCGGCAGCGCGTCGCAGGCGCTGTGATCGCTGCGGGGCGCATCGCTGCCGTGTCGCAGCACCCGCGGGCGGAGCTCTGCGACGTCTACCACGCACACTCTGTGGGCGAGTGGGTGCACCTCGAGGATGTGGCTGACCTGGAGGCGCCTCTGCTGTGGCTGCGCACCGCTGCGAAGGAGTGCCCCGAGGTGCTGGCGGTGCACGCGCTGCGCGCCGCCACACTGCTGCGCCTGGGCCGCCAGCAGGATGCCGTTGCCGCTGCCGAGCTGGGCCTCTCGGCGCTTGCGTTCCGCGTGCGTCTGGGCGGGCTGCCTGCAGGCACCGCCGCAAAGTGGGGCACCAGGCTTGCCAGCGTCATCGCGCTGGGCTGTGTCACGGGGCTGCTCTCGGTGAAGGCCAAACAGGTCACCACCCTTGCCACACAGCACTGCCCCCACAGCCCGCACGCACGCATCGTCAGGTCGGAGGTGCTGCTCGCCGTCGGCGCGTCACAGGCTGCCCTCGAGGCCACCTCCGGAAGCGACACGGGCACCGGCAAAACACACATCGCGGGACGCCTCGTCACCGCCAAGGCACACCTCGCCCTGCGGCAGCACGACGCGGCCCTGGCAGACGTGGAGGCTGCCCTGCAGGCCGCAGGCTACAGCGAGGACCAGGCGACCCCCTCCCGGGAGGTGCCGCACCTGCTGGCCGCCAAGGCCGAGGTGCTGTGCAAGGCGGGGGACCTGCAGGAGGCGCTGCGCATCGCGGAGCAGGCCATCGAGATGTCGCCGTTCCTCAGCAGGCCCCACTGCGTCAAGGGGCACTTCTACTACGCACAGCAGAGGCGCATCGACACAGACGGCTGCCCCTACACGCGGGGCGAGTTTGTGTCATGCTACGACGGCACCAAACAGTGGGTGCGCGCAGGACACACAGAGCGCCGCATCGACCCTGCTGACGGCAAGGCCTACTCCCGCCCCCAGTTCGAGTCGGAATACGGCCTGCGCTGCCCACAGTGGGAGGCCGCCGTGCCGGCACCCCCTCTGCCCACCGACGCCGACACCACTGCGATCGCCGCCTACTCGCGCTGTGTGGAGCTGGACCCCCTCGATGTCGAGGGCGCCAAGAACCTCTGCAGCCTCTACAGTGTGTTCGTCCGCCCGCACGACCTGCTGCATGCGCTGGAGAGGGTCACTGCGGCGGCGGAGGCGCGCGGGTCGGACGCAGTGCGGACACACCTCTGGGCGTTCCACCTGCGGGGGTTCCTCTGCCTGAAGCACACACGGTACGACGAGGCGACGACCTGCCTCAAGCACTGCGTGCGGTATGAGAACACCCCTGTGGTGGCGCACGGGCTGGCCCGTGCCTACGAGGGGCTTGGGAACTACCCACGCGCGCTGGGGCTCTACAAGTCGATCACAGCGAGGGAGAGCCCTCCCCCGAGTGTGCTGCTCGCCGCACGCCACGGCGTGGCGGCCTGCCTGCTGAAGGAGGGGCAGGCGGCGGAGGCGGAGCGCCTGCTGCTGGAGGTGACGTCGGAGGACCCCGAGTCGGAGGCGTCGTGGCTGCTGCTGGCGCGCAGCAGGTGGCAGCTCGCGGAGGGCGGCGGCAAGGCGGGGGAGGAGGCCGTGTCCCTCGTCGACAAGGCGTGCGCAGCGGCGGAGGAGGCTATCCGCTGCAGCCGCGACGCCCCGGGGGCATACCGCCTGAAGGGGGATGTCTGCCTCGGGGGTGCGGCTGTCGCGCACGATGCGCGCGATCGCTTCCTCGTCGCAGCGCTGGATGCCTTCCAGGAGACTGTCTCCCGCAGCACCACCCCTGCAGAGCGTGCCTTCGCTCACTACGATGTGGCGCGCGCGCAGTTCGCAAAGTTTGCACACACGCAGGATGAGTCCTCCCGCGCTGCGGCAGAGGCTGCCTGCCGAGACGCAATCAAGCTGCTGCCCCGCTGCGCCATCTTCTGGACCCTCCTCGGGTGCAGCATCCCGCGCACGCTCCCCAACAGGCGGCTGTGGTGCATCAACAAGGCGCTGCAGCTCGACCCGCGCAGCTTCGAGTCGTGGTGTGCGCAGGGGTGGCTGCTGCTGCTGCACAACCAGGTGGGGTCCGCCAAGACCTCCTTCGAGAAGGCGCAGCTCCTGGTACCCGGGTCCTCCGAGGCCTGGCTGGGGAAGGGGCTCTGCCTGCTGCGCCTGGCCTACGGCAGCATGACCTACGACGCGAGGAGCTGCTTCGAGCAGGCCTACCAGGCACGCCCCACCAAGGAGACAGCGCTGCTGTCCCTCATCGCGCAGACATTCTACCAGCCGCGGCGCTACGGCGACCTGTCGGACAGCCTGCTGTCCCGTGCGGAGTTTGTCCGCAAGGCATACCCCAAGGACCCCACGGCGCTCAACACCGCAGGGCTGGTGTTGGAGGAGCTGGGTGCTTTGCAGGATGCGTTCCACGCGTTCACCTCAGCAGGCAGGTGCCTCGGGAGGGAGGATAACAGCAGCGTGCTGGAGTGGGTGTCGGGGCGGAACGGGGTCGTGGTTGTGAGGGAGCACGAGGCGGGGGAGTGGTCGCTCGTCGATGCCTACAACATGTTCCGCATGGTGCTGACGAGCCGCCTGCGCGTGCTGTGCAAGCGGGGCGAAGGGGGGTCGGCGGCTGCCGCAGACATCGCGCGGGAGATCACGGAGCTCGTGTCGCAGGAGGACATGCCGTACTTCGAATCCACATCGCGTGTCCTGGCGTGCCACCTGCTCAACAGCCGCGCAGAGGCCAAGGCGGAGAAGGTGCTGCACGCCTACCTCGAGTGCGAATCGACTGAGGCTGTCTCCCGCGACGCGGTGTTGGCTGGCATCTCTCTCTTCAGGTCGCGCAGGCTCGACGACACGGCGGCTGCAACGTATCTGCCAGACTTCCGCCCCGATGCGATTGCAAACGCTTCGATCCGGAGGGCCGCCGAGCTGGCAGAGGCAGTCGGGTCCTTCCGCCGCCACCCTCAGGAGGTATGCCGGTGTTGTGCGCCAAGCGGGTTTTGTGTGTTGTTGGCGGATGCCCCCCCCCGCGCCCTCATCATCGGAGCAACCACCTCCCTCTTAGCAGGTGTGGAAAGCGGTCAACAAATCGGGCAGCATTATATTCTCTTTTTCATGTTTCTCATCGGGGTTTAGGCGTTCCGATCCGCCATCATCACCACGTCACCACCTCCCCAACCATCGCCTGCCACGCTCTTTGTTTTTGCCAACAGGAGGCGGACCTGACGCTGGCCCAGAGTGCGCGTGAGAAGCTGCTGATGTTCAAGGTGCTGCTCGAGGGAGGGGAGGGCCCTCCCCGAGTCCGCTACCACGACCCTGGGGACGGGGCGCTGATCGAGTTCCGCCAGGACAGGGAGGGGCGTGTGTTCTACACAGTCAGCGGGGAGGCGAGGCCACCATTCAGGCAGGCGGTATGCCCACCGGGACAAGCGAGCCGCCGTTGGCGGCTCGCTGGTTGGCGTTGTTTGCCTTGTTTGCCACAAACAAAGGGTTCTTGCATGCCACTTGCCCGTTTTCTCTTTTTTTTACCCCCCCCACCTGCCACAGGAGATGGGTGCCGACGAGGAGGGCTCCTACATCGAGATGCCCGACATCGACACATGCGTGCCGCTCCCCCAGGGGGAGGCGTTGACCGAGATGCTCCCGCGGCTGCGCAGGCTGCTGTCGCTGTCGGGTGTGCGGCACAACCTGGAGGGGGGCCAGCACACGCGGCCCCCGGTTCCGAAGAACACGCGCAACACGCAGCTCGCCGCCGCACAGCTCCTGGCGCTGGTGCGCAGCGTGCTGAGCAGCCGCGCCCGGGCCAGCCACAGGCAGATCGAAGACACCGTCGAGGTTCTCTACCGTTTTGCCCTGGTCGTCAGCTCACTCCCTGGCATCCTGTCCGAATCAACTCAGGATATCGCACGCATCCTCACACGCGCCGTCGCGATGCTGAAGCGTGTCACCGAGGAGGCCTCCACACGCAGCAGCATCATGCTCTTCAAGGCACGCTACGCACTCGGTCTCCTCCTCTACTCCGCACCCGCCCTCTTCAACGGGGCTGAGCAGCCCTGGGAGGACGTCCTGCAGCCGGAGGACACCGTGGCCAGCGACACCACCGCCGCCAGCTCCAGCGAGGAGGGCGCGCAGCTGCCTGCCCTGCAGTGGTGCATCGCGGTGGTGGAGGAGATTGCCGCAGAGGGGTACGCCGAGGCTGCGACCCTGCTGGGCCTGGCGTACTACGCCCTGGGGAACTATAAGAAGGCGGTTGCGGTGCTGCGGAAGACGCTGGATGTGGGGCACGAGAACCGGCTCGACTGGAGCAGGTGGGACGCCTACCAAGGCGTGCTCCACAGCATGGCCCTCGATGGGGACTTCGACGCTGCATCGGACATGCTGAAGGCAGCCGAGCCACTCATCGACGCACGCAAGATCGAAGAAGCCGCAGCCTTCGTCCGCCTCCGCCAAGCCCTGGTTGGGGGCCGCGTCGCCGAGGCCTACACCATGGCTGAGTCCTCCGCCTCCCTCGCATGCCTCATCCACGCAACCTCCCTGGGTGTCGGCGGGGAGCGCTCGAAACCCCTGCAGCGCCAGCTGCTGCTGGCACTCCCCCAGGGCTCCCTGGTGCAGAAGAACTACGCCGCGTCACTCAAGGTGCTGGAGGCGTGGGAGCAGCTGAAGAAGGACCCCGAGGGCCTCCCTGTGATGGAGGCGCGCCTCTCGGCGTCCGCATCACCGGTCGCCCTGGCGGAGCAGGCGTGGAACCAGTGGGAGGGCAGCGTGTCGGGGCGCGTCCTCTGCATCCTGTGCGGGATCCTGTCGCAGAACCCCTCGCTCAGCTCGGAGGCGATCGACTCCCTCCGCAAGGATGTGCCTGGGATCGACAGCTCGCCCCTCCTCCACTACTGGCTGAGCGCGGTGCGTGATGGCGTCAGCGTGTGGGAGAGCATCCACACGTTGCTCCGTGAGGTTGGGATCGCAGGGCACGACCCTGCGCACCTCTGGTTTGCACTGCGGAAGGTGGTGGAGGCGCTGCTTCGCGATTGGGTCCAGCTCTGCCCCCAGGTGCGTGCGCCCGACCCGACAAAGCTCAAGGGGAAGGAATACCGCGAGGCGGTGTCGAAGATTGACGACCAGAAGAGGTCCCGTGTCGAGAGCGTCGCGAAGGTGAAGCGCATCGGCACAGCCTGCCTCGACAGGCTCAAGACACTCCGCCCGGAAAGCCCATACATCGCCCAGAAGAGAGCTGCTTTGGACGCGCTCAGCTGAGGCTGCTGAGGTATGGGGAGGGGAGCGGAGGGTGCCGAGTCTGCCTAGTTGTGCCTCGCGTGTACGGCTCGTTCTTTTTTCTCGAGCTGGAGCGTGGTGGCCTTCCCCTAGCCCTGGAATGCATCGACCGGCATCTTCCCCACCCCCACTTCCCCCCCCTGAGGCGATAGAAGGGAAAGGAATCAGCATGCGTTGGCTGGATTTGGCTGAGCCGGTGGAACCAGCAGCGGGACGATATGACGGGAGGGCCATGGATGCCAAGGAGTTGCTTTGGATTTTTTTTTGCTTCGCCAGGGGTGGTGTGTGTGGATACCCCCTTGCACAAAACGAAACCGACGAGGGGCCTTCGCTCTGTGTCAACCTGTGACAGTGCGACGCCCCTCGTGTTGGTAAGGCAGACTCGCTTTTGAATTCTGCGCTTTGAAGAGAAGGCTGAAAATAACGTGTGCGGTGGGGAGAGGGAGGGGGTGTGTGGGTGTGGGTGTCGAACGCAACCAAGCGGGCTATCGGGGGTGCGTAGCCTTGCAGCGGTTGACCCAATAGCCAAGGGCTGTTGGGGTCGGGTGTCACCCTTTGGGGGGAGGGGCGTGGGGTGCAGCTAGACAGCATCTCTCTAGCTGGATCAGCTGAGAAAACGACGCAGGAAGCAACCAACGATTGGCGTGTGTGAGGTGGTCTGGAGGGGGGCACTTTGGAGATCGAGTACACGGGAGCCATGGCCAGCAGGCGAGGCGATGTGCCATTGCGGCATCGGGGCTGCGGTAGGGGTCTGGGGAAGAGGTCCCCCTGTTGCCCGAGCTGGGCCACCGACACGCTTTTCCAAAGAGATCGATGCACCCCACCCCCCACCCCACCACATCGCATCCCCCCTCCCACCCTCCAGTTAGAAGGAATCTATCCGCCTGTGGATGAAAACAAACCCCACACACTCGCATTACCCCCCCACACACAGTGCAGGGCACAGGAGGACATCAGACACAACAGCAAACCCCCCCAAGCCTTACTCTTTCCCGCCATGAGATGACGTCCCCCAGGCGGCAGCAGCGCGCCCTGCAATCGCTGCGCTCGTGCCGCACGCCGCAGACCCCGCAGCTGTGCCGCGTGAGCGATGACCGCGTCACCCTCACCGGGCGCCACCGCACCGCAACAGCCCCCAACACCGCCAACGGCCTGCGCCTCCCGACACCCCCCGAGGGGTGCTCCTCTGTGCATCCCGCACGGTGGGCAGCCCAGGCCACCACGCAGTTCCTGCCGGAGGAGGCGCAGGGCTTCAACGGGTTCCGCAGCCGCCTCCAGCTGTTCCTGGAATCTCTCGGGGGAGACAGCCTCGACGAGAAGTGGGAGGCGGCCGGGCGGTACCTCGAGTCCTACCAAGATGAGGCTGTCGCATCGCGCACCGTCGAACGCCTCCGGAATATGATGGCGCAGCCTGGCGAGGGGGGGTCCTCACCAGCCCTAACCGTCACCCTCGTCTGCATGCTCTTCTCCCTCGTGTCTGTCTACAACAAGCAGGTCGCGGATGTTGTAGCGGAGGTGCAGCGCAGGCTGCTGACGCTAATCTACGTCGTCCCACCCCCCGTCCCCACGGCAGGCGCCTGCACCGGCGACGACGACGGGGGGTATTGGGAGGACGTGCAGGATAACGCGGGGGGGAAAACGCACTCCCAGGCACTCCGGCAGCTCTGGGTGAAGAAGACGGACACCTCGATCGACCTCCTGACTGAAGGGATCAAGACGAAGCAGGCACGGGCGCTTGGGATACGGAGGGCACTCGAGAGGTGGCAGAATGAAGCGAAGCGAGAGGTGCTGCGCAGCTGGCGTGCCACCGTGAGGATGCAGAAGCAGCAGAAATCAGTCCAGCAGCGCCTCCAGGAGCTCCAGACTCGGTGCACCCGCCTGCAGGCCCGGATACACACTTCGGAGGAGGCACGCTCCAAGCTGGAGGCGGAGCTGGTCCGAATGAAGCGGCTGTCCTCCCTCACAATCCTACAGGATCAGGTGGCAACCCTGCAGAAGGAGAACGAGGGGTTGGAGCAGGCGCGTGATGCGATTAACGTCACCCTGGCGCAGACAGGCGTGACTGTCACCCGTTGCTCATCGCTGGGGCACACCTCGCACGAGAGGAAGCTACGTGAGATGTACATCAAGGCGGGCTCGCCCCTCAGCTGGCTCGAGGCGTGCGTCGGGTCGCACGCCCTCGGGAAAGGGCTCCCCCCCGCAACCGAGGTCGGGTTCGCCTTCCCAAGCATCCTCTGCCACATCGCCCTGCTGATGCGCTTCTGCGCGCCCCGCCTGATCCAAAAGGCGGGGGTGGAAGCCCTGCTGCAGGTGGAGGAGGGGCGGTTCGTCGGAGACCTGCAGGAGGTGGGGCGGGCCGTGGTTGCCTATCTCGGGAAGACGACGATCGGCGTGCCGGCTGCCTGCGAGGAGGTGCTGGCGGAGGAGGGTGAGGATGGCGCTGCGGCGCGGAGCCTCGTGGTGACCAGCGTCGCCCTGCGCGTGGTGGTGGGGTGTGGGGCGCAGCAGGTGCCGTTCGACGAGGAGGGCCTTGTGGGTGGGTGGTTTACCAACAAGGTGGCCCGGCATGCGTCGGACTGGACGAGCCATCTGAATGACTCGCTCGCGGCGGAGCAACGGTACAGACAGGAGGTATCGCACCTCACGTCACATCTCGTGGAATTGGTATGCCGTGGGCCCTATGTGGAAGGTGAGAACAAGGGGGCAGAGAGAGAGAGAGAGGGGGGTGGGGTGGCGGGGTGGGGTGGGGTGGGGGGGAGTCTTGCTCGGTCAGAGGATACAAAGGAGATAGGGGGAGGGGGAGGTCAGTTCATCCAGTTCTGCTGTAGTATCAGTTCGCGTGCGGAGGGGCTGGAGCGGGGAACAAAGAGACACAAATCCTGCTGTGAGTTGTGCGGTGTTTCCCCTCAGCCCCCCTTCCAACCTTGCGTTTTGCAAGTGGTAGTAAAAAGAAAAACACGACAGGTCAGATCGCCCGTCCTTCCTCGACCTCACGACTCCCCCCTACGCACCTACGGTGCTCAAACAAGTTTGTGGTGGGGTGGGGTGGGGTACTGGTGTTCTTATCACGGGGATATTTATACCTGAGGTGTGGAGTGAGAGAGAGGGGGGGAGGAGAGGCCCCGGTTTTGCATTTTTGTTTGGAATTTTCACACATTTCTCCCACACGCAGATAGCGATGCGGCGAATGCCTGGCTGACGCGGCTGAGGTTGCTGAATGACCCACCCACCCCCACCCCCCCACTTCAACGCTTCAACGGATATGGGAGAATGGGGGGGCGCCTATCAAGGGGCGAGAGGGCAAGAGACGTCCTGTCTCCCACATCCTAGCGAAGCGTTGAAGCGGGGTGGGGGAGGGGAGGTAAGGAGGCCAAACCGAGCTTGCTACACCCACCACCACCACCCCCCAAAAGATGGTGGTGCACTATGCCTGGACAGCCCGAAGCCGGGGGAAACCCTGGTGGATGCCCACCGGAGCGCAGTGCAGCACCAGACCTGCCTCCAGAACCTGCCTTCCCCCCCCTCTCTTCCACCCACACCGATGTCTTCTCTCCTCGCCCTCCCACCCCTCTGTGCGATCTGGCCAGCACAGCAGCTTCTGCTGCCTGTGCTGCTGTGGCCTGGGGTTGGGGGGGGTGAGTGGCTGGAGGGGGAGTCACATTGCACAGCACACCCCCCTGCGTTGTGCCGCTGCGGCTACCGCCGCATAGTGCATTGCAGGGGTGTGTGTGTGTGTGTGCCAACGCATATATCCGTCGTAGAGCAGTGGCTCAGGTTGGGTATCGTCAGTAGAACAGACCGGACCGCCTGAAGAACACACCAATTTTGAGGGGTCCCTCAAAGCACCCACACGCGAGTCTAACTCGGTCCCCGTTTTCCCCACTAGATCATTCATTCGTGTCGTGTTGACAAGCTCTTGATGCAACCCTCCAAAACCATTAGCCATCCTCCGTAGCCTCTGCCCTGCACAGCGCAGGCTGCCCTGCCCCTACAGGGGGGGATACCACGCCGCTCTAATTTGCACACCCCGCCAAGCCACAGGACAGGGGCCTGCACACTGCTGAGTGCTGTGCGGTGCGGCCTGGGGTGAAGGGGGGGGTCGCATCCCCCGACACGGGGGGGGGGGGGGTGGGGCGGGGTGGGTGAGGCGGTGCTGCCATGCATCTGCACCGCCCGGTGACATCGGAGAGGCATGTGCGGCACAGCGAGCCCCACTCCCGCTATGACGTGCCCCGAGCAGCGACGGCGGAAGGTATGCATAATCTTTCTTGGGCATAGTGCCGGCAGTGGGTTGGGATGAGAAAGAAGTGTCGCCTTGTCAGGGCTCGATCTATCTCGCCTTCATGCAGGCAAGGAGGGGGGGGGGTAGGGGGCGGGGAGTGTGAAACCACAAGGGCTCCGGTTGGCTGTGCCGCCGCATGCGGGTCAGGACTTTGCCTCGTGCAGGCCACCCCACCCCCCCGCCACCACACACAGGAGGGAGGCGGTGCAGGCATGGGGCTGCGAAGACGTCACACCCCGCACCCTCCTACCAGACGCCGTCGGCCAACACGCAGCTCCCCCCTGCATGTGGGCATCACGCACACCCTGCACACGGGCACAAGGCACGGCCCCCCTGCGGTGTGGACGCTGCGAAGTGGACATCTCTAGAGAGTATTGAGGCAGCGCCTGCCCCGTCGGAGATGTCGCTGGGCCTGTCGGGGATGGGCGTGGCGACGCCGCAGATGTCCTTCGACGACCACCCCACGCACACACGCAACATGATGCGCGAGAGGGAGGCGTGGCGGGTGGAGCGCGACAGCCACGACAAGCGGAGGAAGAAGCTGCAGCAGCAGGTGGCGCTCCTGGGGAGGCAGGGCAAGGAGATGAAGGCGCGCATCGAGTCCTCCGAGCAGCAGAACCAGGCCCTGCGGTGCGACCTCGCTGCTTCGGAGAAGCAGCGGTGCACTGCCGAGAAGGGCCTGGCACGGCAGCTGGAGGCAAACCGCTGCCTGCAGGACGACGTGGCAGCACTGGTGGCGGAAATACAACGCCTAAGGTGCAGGGCAAAACCCTCTATACGCGACTCTGACCTCCTCCGGCAGGTGCGAGGTGCGGAGCGTCGCATCGCAGCCCTCGAGAGCGTTGCGGGGGGTGGAGGAGCTGCACCGCAGCAGCAGCAGCATTCCGATTTCAAACCCCTGCTCACGCCAGACTTCCTCGGCCTGTTCGACGTCGCAGCTCCCATCGGCTGTGGCAGCACACTGCGTGTTAACGGTGCTGACTGGCTGCAGGAGCCGCCTGCTTGGGACGCGCCATAGGGTTGCCGGGAGGGGGTGGGTGTGGCATGCCCAGGCCCGGCTTTATTAGCCACAAATCGTGGGTGTGGGGGTGTGTCGGGATCCCATCAGCGCCGCCAACTGTCGGGAAGCCGGTGCAACGCCATGCCTGCGTTCCGCTGGGCTGTGCTGACCCCCCTGAAGCGTCAGGCAAAGCAAGCCTCCTCTCTCTCTCTCTCTCTCTCTCTCTCGTATGATTCGGGTGTGGCTATCCGTGAAAAGAATGCTCGCACCTCGCACCTTTCTCTCTCTTTGCCCCACTACTACTGCCCCCCCATAACCCCACCAACCCGGAACGTCGTTGCATGTCAGCTGCCGCTGATGTGCCAGCTGTGGGCTTACCAGCCCCTGCTCCTCGCACCTCGGGGTGGGGGGAGAAGGCGTGACAGGATGTGAGGCTGGCAGGCAACCTGCTCCGACATGATTCAGGGGGACGGCACCCCATCACCCCCTCGGCTCCTCACCTCCGGCACCCCCCGCCCACCCCCTGATTGCATGTGTCCTCTGCACAGTTGCTGTGGCAGGAGGTGGGGGGTGTCAAGGTGGTGTCTTCGTTCGTCCGATATGACTCCCCTTTCTTTGCAAGACGCAGATTGGCACACAGGCCAGTAGTTTCTGAGCACTGCCACACTGTAGTACACCGCCCGGTGTGGCGGTTCCCCTTCGTCGCCGATCATGTGTTGCCCGGCCACCCCTGAGTCACAACAGCGCACTCGGAACCACTGTCCCCTCACCACCTTCTGCCTGCCTTCGCTGCATTACGACCCCCCCTGCCCTAGGTCCACACACCCTCCCCCTCTCAACCATGTGTGGAAGGGCGGCCTGCACGCTCAACCCACACGACCTGCGCCATGCCGCATCCAAGGCGCTGGGCCGCAGCATCGCACCCCCACACCCCCCCGCCGGCACTGGCGCCGCGCCACCACCACTGGGCTCCACCACCGCCACCACGGCCGCACCGGAAACCGGTTGCAGCTACAACATGCCACCTGGATCGAACCACCACGTCGTGCACAGCCAGGTCAGCTCTGAGGGCTGCGAGGGAGCTGACGATGCCACCGACCTGCAGATGTCCCAGGCAATGTGGGGGGCACGCGTCGCACCCGGCAGCAGCAAGCTCGTCATCAACGCCAGGAGCGAGGCACTGATGGAGAAGGCAACCTTCCGCAAGATGCAAGCCTGCCTCGTCTACATCTCAGGGTACTACGAGTGGTGCCCCACCGAGGAACGCCAGCCCTACTACTTCCACCCCGAAGCACCCCCCACCCCCGAAACCGCAGCGGAGAACGAGGGCCCCGGCGGCGCGCCGGACTGCCCGCCCCTCCTTTGCTGCGCTGGGATCTACGACCCGAAGAAGGAGGCGTTCCTCATCCTGACACGCAGTGCCACCCAGGAGCTGTCGTGGTGCCACCACAGGGTCCCCGTTATATTTGAGGGTGCGTCAGACGCGCAGGCGTGGCTGGGCCTGGGGGTGCTGGGTTCCAACCCAGCGCTCGCCTTGAAGCTTCTCGAGGCTGCCATGGCGAAGAAGAGCTACGACAATGTCCGGTGGCACCGCGTGTCCCGCGAGGTGGGCCGGATTGCCTTCAACAGCCCTGACTGTGTCCAGCGCGTCGAGGCATCTGCCCCGCTGGCGAAGAAGCGCAAGACCTCTTCCAAAAGCGCACCGCCCCCTCCGGGCCAGCCCTCCCTCTTCGACGCCTGGAAGACAGCCCCGCTGAAGAAACGCCAGAGGGTGGCGGGTGTTGAGGCAGCGAGCGCCACTGGGGCCAGCCCCGTTGGCTGCGGCGGCGGCGGCGGCGGTGGTGGTGATGGTAAGAAACCCGCCCCAGAGGTGATCGATCTCAGCGAAGGTGCTACGGTGGTGTGAAGGGGGTGTGGGTGATCACCATCGCCCCACACGCGCACACCCCGCCACTCGCTACTAGGGGAGCCTCGCTCGTGTTATCCAGGGGGTGTGGGAGTGGGTCTTTTTCGTTTTTGATCAGCCCGCCTTAGATGCCCCGCCCTCTGCCCCTGTCTCCCCCCCCCTCCCAGAACCCTTCCTGCGCGTGGGGTGTGTGTGTGTGGGGGGGCATGGTGTGAAATAAGAATAGGGCCGCGGGGTTTGGGGTTGCGGTTAGCCTTATTTCTCAGGCGGGTGGGTGGGGTTGACCAGGTCAACCCCACCCAAAAGGCGCTGGGACAAGGATGTGGGTGTGGTCTCTGACTTGCCAGGACATCCAGTGCAGTTTCGCACCCGCAGTCGCACAATATTGCACTCCAGGTCTCATGCTTGCACTGCGGTGCAAGTATGGGGATCCCTGCAGTGCAATAATGTGCCCTTTAAGGTTGGAGTGCAGTGTGCCTAGTACACTGCCAGCCACAGAAACAGCCTGGATCTGGCTGTGGGCTGTTCCACGTCCCTTCTCACAGTCTTCAGTCTCACACCAGTGACTGGATCCAGGCACCCACACCCGACCACCCCACACAATGTGACACATCCAGCCAGACTGTCAGGCTCAGCCCACCCACACCCAGGTCCTGCCCAGTGCCCTGTCTGGGTGGATTCGGGCCATCTGCAGGTTCAGCACCCGCACACGGCCACAGCTGCCGTCTCAGCCCGCACGCACCTAGATGTGCCGAAAGTCCCGGGTGATGGCAAGACACCATCACCTGCACCCCGAGTCGGCCTCAACTGCACTCGAGCAGGAACAAAAGGCCTCGGGCCTTTGGCCCGAGTACATTTTTTTCCTGCACTCGGGTGCGTTCGGTCTGTGTGCGTGTGCGACTGGTAACAGTAAGGGCGCTTGGTGTTTGGGGTCCGGGGGGGTGGGGTTTGGGGTTAGCCCATATTTCACACCATGGGGGGGGGGGGGGGGGGCAGGCCTCTGGCTAATTCTGGGGCCGGACTTAACGTTGGGCCGGAGGGGGGGGGGGGCCCTACCCTACCCTACCCTACCCTACAGCACGTCGGGGGTACCCACAACCCGACCCAACCCTACCCTAGGGTGAGGGTTGGGTACCCATAACCCGACCCAACACGACCCTACCCAACCCAGGGGTCAGGGCCAGGGTTGACCCTAGACCCAACCCAACCCTAGGGTTAGGGTTAGGGTAAACCCTTGACCCAACCCTAGGGTTAGGGTCAGGGTTAACCCTAGACCCTACCCTAACCCTAGGGTTAGGGTTAGGGTTAACCCTTGACCCAACCCTAGGGTTAGGGTTAGGGTTAACCCTAGACCCAACCCTAGGGTTAGGGTTAGGGTTAACCCTTGACCCAACCCCAGGGTTAGGGTCAGGGTTGACCCTAGACCCTACCCTAACCCTACGGTTGGGGTCAGGGTTAACCCTAGACCCTACCCAACCCTCGGGTTAGGGTCAGGGTTGACCCTAGACCCTACCCAACCCTAGGGTTAGGGTCAGGGTTAACCCTAGACCCTACCCTAACCCTCGGGTTAGGGTCAGGGTTGACCCTAGACCCTACCCAACCCTCGGGTTAGGGTTAGGGTTAACCCTGGACCCTACCCAACCCTAGGGTTAGGGTTAGGGTTGACCCTAGACCCTACCCTAACCCTAGGGTTAGGGTCAGGGTTAACCCTAGACCCTACCCTAACCCTAGGGTTAGGGTTAGGGTTAACCCTTGACCCAACCCTAGGGTTAGGGTCAGGGTTGACCCCAGACCCTACCCAACCCTAGGGTTAGGGTTAGGGTAAACCCTTGACCCAACCCTAGGGTTAGGGTTAGGGTTAACCCTTGACCCAACCCCAGGGTTAGGGTCAGGGTTGACCCTAGACCCTACCCAACCCTCGGGTTAGGGTTAGGGTTAACCCTGGACCCTACCCAACCCTAGGGTTAGGGTTAGGGTTGACCCTAGACCCTACCCTAACCCTAGGGTTAGGGTCAGGGTTAACCCTAGACCCTACCCTAACCCTAGGGTTAGGGTTAGGGTTAACCCTTGACCCAACCCTAGGGTTAGGGTCAGGGTTGACCCTAGACCCTACCCTAACCCTAGGGTTAGGGTCAGGGTTAACCCTAGACCCTACCCTAACCCTAGGGTTAGGGTTAGGGTTAACCCTTGACCCAACCCTAGGGTTAGGGTCAGGGTTGACCCTAGACCCTACCCTAACCCTAGGGTTAGGGTCAGGGTTAACCCTAGACCCTACCCAACCCTAGGGTTAGGGTCAGGGTTAACCCTAACCCTGATCCGAGGGTTGGGTCGGGTCTAGGGTTCACCCTGACCCAAACCCGAACCCTAGGGTAGGGTTGGGTCTAGGGTCAACCCTAACCCTAGGGTCGGGCAGGGTCTTGGGTTAACCCCCAACCCTAACCCTCGGGTTGGGTAGGGTATAGGGTTAACCCTAACCCTAACCCTAGGGTTGGGTTGGGTCTAGGGTTAACCCTGACCCTAACCCTAGGGTTGGGTAGGGTATAGGGTTAACCCCAACCCTAACCCTAGGGTTGGGTTGGGTCTAGGGTTAACCCTAACCCTAGGGTAGGGTTGGGTGTAGGGTTGGGTTGGGTATAGGGTTAACCCTGACCCTAACCCTAGGGTAGGGTCTAGGGTTAACCCTAACCCTAACCCTAGGGTTGGGTAGGGTGTAGGGTTAACCCTAACCCTAGGGTAGGGTTGGGTCTAGGGTTAACCCTGACCCTAACCCTAGGGTAGGGTCTAGGGTTAACCCCAACCCTAACCCTAGGGTTGGGTAGGGTGTAGGGTTAACCCTAACCCTAGGGTAGGGTTGGGTTAACCCTAACCCTAGGGTTGGGTTGGGTCTAGGGTTAACCCTAACCCTAGGGTTGGGTTGGGTATAGGGTTAACCCTAACCCTAGGGTTGGGTTGGGTCTAGGGTTAACCCTGACCCTAACCCTAGGGTTGGGTAGGGTATAGGGTTAACCCCAACCCTAACCCTAGGGTTGGGTTGGGTCTAGGGTTAACCCTAACCCTAACCCTAGGGTAGGGTTGGGTTGGGTCTAGGGTTAACCCTAACCCTAGGGTAGGGTTGGGTGTAGGGTTAACCCGAACCCTAACCCTAGGGTAGGGTTGGGTCTAGGGTTAACCCCAACCCTAACCTTAGGGTTGGGTAGGGTGTAGGGTTAACCCTGACCCTAACCCTAGGGTAGGGTCTAGGGTTAACCCCAACCCCAACCCTAGGGTTGGGTAGGGTGTAGGGTTAACCCTCACCCTAACCCTAGGGTTGGGTAGGGTATAGGGTTAACCCTAACCCCAGGGTAGGGTCTAGGGTTAACCCTAACCCTAACCCTAGGGTGAGGGTAGGGTCTGGAGTTAACCCCAACCCTAACCCTAGGGTTGGGTAGGGTCTAGGGTCACCCGTAACCCTCGAAATCGGGCCCAAATCGCCAAAATGGGCACCCCTCGAAAAAAAAATTCGAAAAGGTCCCCCTACCCACACCTGGAAATTACCAAAAAATCTGGGACCCCGGCGGCCCCAACCCTAGGGTAGGGTAGGGTAGCCCCCCCCCTCCCCCCCCCGGCACGGAGAAACTTAACGTTCGACCCGAATTAGCCAGAGGCCTGGGGGGGGGGGGCGAAAAACAAAGTGCACCTCTTGGTAAGCCCGAGTTCGATAAGCCCTCCCCACGCACACCGCAATGTAAACCGCCCACCCTACTGCGTGAGCCCCATGTGTGTAGATGCCTGGCATTACCGTGCCACCACTGCCCCCCACTCCCCTTGCCGAGTGAAGGGAGATCATCCTTGTGCTTCCTTCTACTTCACCACCCCGCCCCCCTTGCCCCATCCCTTCCCCGTATTGCTGCTCTCCCATTACCCCTTCGTTAGTTCCCTGCAGAGTAAACGCTTGCGGCCCTCGTCCCCCGCCCCCCGCCCCCCCCCCCCCCCCCAGTTGCCACCCTGTGAGATCTTTCTTCTTCGTTGCTGCCTAGAGAAGGGTGGCAAGTCTGTGGCAAGACTGGTGGGGGTGGGGGTGGTGCTGTTCGGCACCAGGCATGCGGCCCAGCAGGGTGTGCTTCCCATCTGGCTTCCCCACTGCCTTGGCGGCCTCGCTGTGGCGGCTAAGGCACGGCAGGGGGGTGGGGTGGTGAGGTGACCTATCTGTCGGAGGGTGTTTCGAGGTTGTCTCACACAGGTGCTGCACTGCTTCAACGTACCCCTAGCCCTGAAGCGGCAGCAAGCGGATCCAGCCTCCCGCCTGGTGGGGGTGCCGCAGCTGTAGGCATAGCAGGATAGCGGCAGGCACCCCTGCATCCCAGCCCACCCACCCCACCCGCTGTTGCTTTGCTCGCGTTTCCCGGTGGTGTGTGCTTTGCTGCAGCCACAAACCCCAGGCTGTCTGGTATCACCCTCCCCCCCTCACAGGTTTCCCTGCACAACACAATGCGTGCGTTGCTGGTGGTCTGTTTGCTGGCAGGGGCAGCGCATGGTGTCCCCACCTTCTGCGACAATGCCGATCAGCACGATTTTGGCACCGATCAGTCGGGTCGCATTGTGCACCTTCCACCACGCGGTTATGGAGAGAGCAGGACGTGCTACATCGCCAACTGCCAGGGGCAGGACCTGCACGTGAGGTATGAGGTCTTCCTCATCGGCAAGAATGTGGAATCGATGGGCGTGCCCGGGAATGCATCGCTGTCGGTGACAGACGCGACGGGCACTCAGCTTGACATCATGCGTGGGGTGGGACCCCTCTCCACCAGCGTCGCACGCCGGGTGCCTGTGACTAAGGTGTACCCCACGGGTGCTGTGCTATTCCTGGAGTCGCGTTACGTCATCCAGCGCTGGCCTGGGTTCGCAGCATCGTGGCGCTGTGGGGCGGACCCCGAGCCCCTGCCGGTGCCTCAGCTGCCGGCCTACGTGCCTACGGCCTGTGACGAGACTCAGGTGATCCCAGGTGGCACATCGGCATATGGATTCCTGGCTGGGCTTTACTGCTTCGTCGCAGAGCCCTGCGGGCCGGCGCATCGCACCGGGATTCGCATCAACGAGTTCAACCTGCCGAACACCCAAGTGGGTGCATCGCTCGTCAACTCCTCATCCCGAGGCACCATGGGCGCCATCACGGAGCGGTACATCCAGTCGCGCATCCCGCGGGAGTGGTCTGCGTCGTACAGCGGTGACTTGGGGGTGGTGCTGATGGTCCGAGTGTCTTCCCCGAGGGACTCGTCGACGGGGCTGGTGGTGGAGTCACGGTGCCTCCCGCTGGTGGCGTCCGAGCCGACGCAGGTGTACCTGCCGTCCTGCACGCCGCACACATATGCGGAGGGGAGTGGGGAGGCGGTGGAGTCGATCCCCAACGCAGGGGTGGACGGGAAGTGCTTTGTCATGCAGTGCGGCGTTGGGCAGTGGGTGGAGGTGTCGCTGCCGCGCTTCGAACGCGGTGCCCGCACCAACTACCTGCAGGTGCTGCAGCCCGACACCTTCGACAGCCCGCGTGTCGTGCAGCAGGAGCTGACAACCATCAACGGCAGCATGGCGGGTGTGGTGGTGCCGAGCCGCATTGCCGCCGTGCGTCTGATCCCTGGCGCCCTTCGCCCTGGCGACGCAGAGCTGCACATGGTGTGGCGGTGTGTCGCAGAGGGCACCACGGGCGCACCCGACACGCAGGCACCGCCCACACCCGAGCCCGTCGGCGAGGCACCACCCACACCCGAGCCTGGCACATCTGGCACAGCTGAGCCTGGCACATCTGGTACAGCTGAACCGGGCACATCTGGCACAGCTGAGCCTGGCACATCTGGCACAGCTGAACCGGGCACACCCGTCACACCTGCACCTCGCGGCACGCTGGTGCCCGGCACGACCGCAGCCCCGACGGTGGGTGAGGATGACGGGGATGATGGCCTTTCCAGCGGTGCCATCGTTGGCATCGTGGTGGGCAGCGTTGTCGCGGTGATCGTCCTGGTGGCCGTGGGGGTGTGGGTGTGGCGCAGCAGCTCTGCAAGGCCCAACCTGGGTGCCCCGCAGAACGGCCAGGAGATGGGCGCCACAGAGCCCACGCAGACTGTCTGACACTGATCCCCTCGCTCCGGGGTGGCACCGCGCCCCCTTTGTCTTTTTTCTCCCTTGCAAAAATTCTTAGAAGAAAAACCAGTATCCTGAAAGTGGGGAACAAGCCCCCCAGTTAGGAACAGCCCTGTCGCTGACTCGTTGTTTTTGTTTTGTTTTTCTTTCTGTGCAGGCACGCAGTGTCGTTGGAAACCAGATGGTGTGGTCCCCTCACGGGGCTCTTGTTGCCCTTTTTCCCTCCTTTCTGGGTTCGCATATCCCGCAAGCAAGCAAGAAACATCTTGCTGGGGTGTGCGCCCAACGCTGCTCCGTGCGGGGCAGCGCTCAACGAAACAAGGATTATCGCTCTTCATTATTCTGTGGAGAGCCCCGTGGGGTGATCAGCCATCTGGTGCACATCGTCACGTTGCTGTTGTCATAGCATGCAACATGGTCAGCCATGTGCAGTTCTTGGGAGTGGTTCCGAACCCTTCCTTGCAACATTGGAGCTCCCTTCCCCCCCCCGACAAGAAGGTGCTGGGAGATTTACTTTTCCATTCACTCTCGACGATCAAATCCCCCCCCCCCCCCCGACTCGGAGGTCTGCCACAGGGCAATTCCTAACTATCGACCCATCGACCCACCAAAAACCGGTTTCCCCCCCCCCACTTTTTCCATCGACCCATCGACCCACCGACCCACCGAATTTCTGGGTCGGTGGGTCGGTGGGTTGAGGGGATCGTTTCATCAACCCATCTACCCATCGACCAACCAACCCATCGACCCACCGACTTTGGTCAGGGGCTTGACATGACCTGGATCATGTCAACCTGTGAACATATGTTCACTACCGTGGCCTCCGGCGGCTGGGGGGCTCTGCCCCCCAGACCCCCCTGTGCCGTGTCCTTGCGCGACAATTTATCGTCACATCGGGTAGGGTCTGGCCACTCAGGATGCAGCCCAATTCACACCGAATATGCGCCCGCCAGGAATAAATGTTCACTACCGTGGCCTCCGGCGGCTGGGGGGCTCTGCCCCCCCCAGACCCCCCTGTGCCCTGTGCCTGTCCAGCAGGGACAAACACCCCCCGTTTGAAAGGCAGCCTATTGGATCCTGCGTGCCATGCCATCTTTTGAACATGACGCACACTGTGCGTCATGTTCATGTGTTCACGCAGCTGTCATCACGCAGCTGTTTCAGGGGGTGTCCCAGAAAGTGCAAGCCCTGTGGGTCGATGCTACGTCATCCTCTCCGCCATGCTGCCCATCCCGTCAATCATGGGGGAAGTCCCCAAGGAAGTTGCAGAGGCAATGGGCGCGAAGAAAACACGGGCCAAATGGAGCTGCTAGCTGAGCGCACGCTTCGCGCGCGAAGCGCGCGAAAAGAATTTACCCCTCTTTTGGTGCCCCTGAAAACGAAATCGCAACTACGTCAGAACTACGTAAATCGGGGGTGGACCTTCTTTTTTATTTTGAATATGGGATTTCCCCTTCACAGATTTATGGTGAAATTTTTCGGGGGCAAATGAGTTCCACCACACCCCCAACCCCAGCGTGCCCAAATAAGTCCAAAGAAACCGGTTTTGGTCAGATTGCTGACTCGGAACCCACCCACACCCCCGACGGGGTGGGTGGCGTTTTTCGGGGTTTTTGGGGGTTTGGCCTGAATGGCTTTCAAGCAGAAATACGGTGGAAGAGCTTCATGTGCGAAGAGTAACATTTTTTGAGAAAATATGGCATCCGTCGCACCCCCAACCCCAGCGAGCCCCGATAAATCAAAAGAAGCCGGTTATGGTCAGATTGTCGCCGCTGGGGCCACCTGCACACCCTACAGGGTAGGTGGGGTGGGGTGTGGGCGTGCTGGCTGCCTCCCAGCACCTTCACCGATGACCAGTCCCTGAACCAGACCCACGTTTCATGGGTGAAACTTGGCTCGTACACCACCAAAATGACCCCACTGTGATCCGAAAAAATTCCGAACGTTCAAAAGAAAGGGGTTTTGGAACACCCGAGGAGGGGGTCCCGCTGGGTGGAGGTGGGTGTGGGCTGACTGCCTCCCAGCCACCTTCTTACCCACGACCAGCCCCTGAACCAGACCCGTGTTTCATGTGTGACACTTGGCTCGCACACCACCAAAGTGACCCCACTGTGATCCGAACAAATTTCAAACGTTCAAAAGAACGGGGTTTTGGAACACCCGTGGAGGGGGTCCCGATGGCTGGGTGGGTGGGGGTGTGGCTGCCTCCCAGTCACATTCTCTTAGGACCAGCCCCTGAACCAGACCCAGGTTTGATAGGAGAAGTTTGGCACCACGACCACAAAAAAGGCCCCACGACGAGCTGCACAAATTCCAAACGTTCAACAGAGCTGGGTTTAGGAGCACCCGAAGAGGGGGTCCCACTGGGTTTTGACTCCCGCTGGGTGGGACCAGCCCCTGAGCCAGACCCACATTTCGAGATGAAGCCGGTTGACACCTTGACCTCCAAAATGCCCCACTACGAGGCCGCACAGATCCGGTGACGCGGAGACACACTGCTGCGACGCTGTTGTGGCAAGAACCCGTAGAAGCAAAGGAGAACCTGCTGCGCTCGCCCCACAAAGCAGCCACAGGACGACAGGACCGGCCCCCCCCTCTACAAAGGGTTGGTTCCATCCTTGTGGCTTCTGTGGACAGAAAAAGCGACAACGGGGGTGGGGGAGTGGGGTGCGGGGTGCAGGTGGGCCGCGTCAGCAGTGCGCAGGTCGTGCTGGGGCTTGGAAATGGGGAACCTGGGAAAAGGAAAATAGGTGGAAAAAAAAAGAGGGTCCTCCCCACTAATGAACTACGTAAAAACTACGTAAATCGGCCCTTTCAGGGGCACCATCTTTTTGACAGTCTTTGCCCAGCTCCCCCCCTTTTTCCCCCCATCGACCCAGTTTTCCCCCGACCCTGGAAAGTTAGGAATACCCCTGGGTCTGCCACCACGAGATCCGATCGTTGCAATCTACGGCGCTATAGGGTCTTCGCTACGGAGTGACCGTCAGTGCATTTTGGTGAAGTTCCTGTTAAATTAGCTGAAAACTGACGGAGATTGACGGAGGATAACGGCCAGCGAAGACCCCCATTATATCATCTACTTCGCCACCCCCCAACGCCCCGGTCCCACAGGCGTCCTATTAATTGCTGTTCCTATCCTCCACCCAATCTGACAAAGAAAGCACACTGCCGCCTTGTGAAGTGCCGGGGGAAAGTCGCAGTGTCTCGAAACTGAGAGCTTCAGAGTGTGGGTGGGGGGGAGCCAAGCTCGACACCACCAGCACACTCAACTGCAGAACATTTTCGTCCGCGGCTTTCCCCCCCGGTCTCTCTACCGTACACCCCGGAAGCAGTGCAAATATGAAGACACGGTGGGTATGGGCGTGCGCATATGTGTTCCTTTTTACTTTGTTTCGATCTTTTGTTCTGATTGTTCGGGCGGCAGCCCAACGGGGAAAGGGAAGCCTTTCTGCACCCCCCTATATATTTGGTTCTATTTTTTAAACGGATCTTGCAGCCACGCCCCTGCCACCACGCCACGCCGCCAGAACCGGGGTTGGGTCATGGCAGTGGACATGGAGGTGGTGTGCACAAAAGAGTGGGGTCTGCGTTCCAACAAATAAAGTGAAGCAAATTATAGGCAGGTCGTCGGGTTTCCTGCCCCGTTTTGCCGCCGTCGCTTCACGACCCAGCGGGTGTGGGGGTGGGGTGTGTGTGATGGAAGGGCGACCTGCTGAGAGAGGGGGTGGGGTATGGGGGGCGCATTGTAGAGCACCACCCCGCCCCCCTCACCGGGTCCCCTCCCACACTGCTGCTGGCCAGGTTTATCATTCCGTTTGGGTGGCGCTGCTGTGACCCAGGTCGCATGTCCTGTCCACATCCTCCCCAAGCATCGGCCTACCAGCTCTCCCTCTCCCCCCCCGTTGCTGACCTAGCCCCTTCCCTGCGTTCTGTCTGGGTACATGCACCCCCTCAGGAGGGCCACCCCTCAGACAGGAACAAATGCGCTCGACTCTGTCTGCCTGCTCAGGCTCAGGTATATAACTCGTCGATTCAGCCTGTCTTCCTGAAACGAAAAAAATACCAAAAAATATTCCCTGAGTTTCCCCTTCCCTCCCTTACCCCCCCCCCCCTAGGCATACAGTGCAAACGATAATTATTATCGCATACGATAATTATTATCGTATTCCCATTATCGTATATTATCGTATACGATAATATACGATAATGGTGCGATAATTTTTTGAGATTTTCGGAAAACCAGAAATCAGCCCAGAGCACATTGAAAAAGTGGTAAAAGTGGAGCCGGAAGCTGTCATTTTTGCTTCTTTGAATTATTGGTGACGGGGGGCTTCACTCAGAAGTGTAGAATGTCCCTCACAAATGGGTAGCAGAGACACAACACACATAGTGCCATGACATGCACATCACTACGTCTGTCTGAAGAAGTTTCAGGCACAGTGGGGCGGAGAGGACTCTGGGGATTGGGCAGTGGCCGTTCCACATGCCCTTCCCCTCGTGACTTACACCCTGTCGCCACCCCACTTCATGGAAAACATGACTACGCAGCAACAGGGTCATACTTGCGGCGGTATGCAACCACCAGTACAGCCTGTTGCGGGTTCGCAAAGCCGACTGGTACGCTGCCTTGCCGTCGGGACCCAGATACTGAGGACACCCCTGTGAGAACACTGAGGGAAGACGTTGGGCTAGCCTAGTTGAAGCAGGTGTCGGGGTGACCGAGACAGAGCACCCTGCCCAGAACATGAACAAGAAAGACTGTTCGACTGATGGGGAAGAACCTGATAGGCAGGTGTGGTCTTCGGTGCAATGTTCGGAGAGATCAGGAGATTTCTCTTCAAGGCTACCACTTATGTTGGACTTGGCCTTCGCTCCCGTGAGCAGTGAAAAAGTGAGGAACACCGTTCTTCCCCTCTGACTGACGACCAGTGATGACATAGCGAAGGACCTTGAATGGGGTTTGAACCCGAGAGAGGCAATACTCAACCAAAGGTATTCTTCAGGACCTGGCACGGAACGGGCGATACGAACGCTCCCACCGTGCGCACGGACCTGTCTGCAACTCTACAAGGAACCACGGGGTGGCGCGCGCACATCACCTCGGAGGCCTCAAGGAGCCTGCCTGACCTGCACGACTCCGCTGCGCTACAAGGCGGAGCTCGGGCGCCATCCTCACCGACAGCAAGGCAAGGGGTGATGATCATCTGGAGACACCTGAGCCCATGCAGGATCGGAGAGACGCGATCCACCTGAGGGAGACCACCATCCACCTCCTTCGGACAGACCACACAGCCTTGTCGATGACCACAGCAGCCCGGACACAGACCAGTACGCGTACCCTGCCTGCAGCACCGGACCCCACAGGCTCATCTTACCCTTCCTGGTGCTGGGAGAATGGTAGTGATCTCTATTTTGTGGCTGATTGTGGCCCTTGGCGGGGTTTGGTGGCGTTTGGCGGTGGTAAACTGGAGATTTCGGTGATTGGTTTCGGGCAAAATCAGGTGGGTATCGCATACGATAATGGGATTATCGTATGTTATCGCATACGATAATAATTATCGTATCCGGTCGTATACGATAATGGGATTATCGCATCATACGATAATGGATTATCGTATGCGATAATAAATTATCGTATGCGATAATTTTCCGAAAATTATCGTATCTGGTATATGTGCGATAATAATTATCGTTTGCACTGTATGCCTAGGGGGGGTCAAATGGGGGTGACAAACACGATTTTTCAAAAAACCGGCGCAGAGGCCCCAAAGCCCCCGTAAACCCTCCAAACCCCCCCAGATCGGTCCGGAAACCCATCGAACCCCACTTTTCCACCATTCCGGGCACCTCAGGTGCCCGAATTGGGGTACCTAAATTTTGTGCCACCGTTTGGTACCGGACAGTGCCACTGTGTGGGAGGTTGGAAAAGAAAATGCCCCAACACACCACATCTGAGGGTTGCAATGCATGTTGCTTGCCAACCACGTCATCCGGTGGGTGTCAGGCGCTATGTAGGTGGCATGACCCAGGTCTTCGATGTGTTCTGGCTTGTATATGTACCTCCCTGCCTGCGGCACAGGCACTGCCTTTGTCCCCCACACCAGCCACAGAGAGCGTATTGTACTCGGTCCACGGTTGCTGATTCATTGTGATGCGTTGTATCCTCGAGTGAACGTCACACACTAGTGGCACCACCACCCGCCATCCGAGAGCTGTATTGACTTTGCGCCCTTCCGTTGCATTCACCTCGCCACGCATATTGCACCGTTCAGTACCAGTGCTCTTGGGCCAGGCAAAGTAGACCGCAGCAACTACCAATTCTGGCACAATGGGTACCACGACAGCGCACTTCGTGTGTTCCCGGAATGTACAGCTCGTGTTGCAACAGTCGTTGTCAACACATCCCGGTTGTGGAGCACTGCTGCACAGGAATCACACGACCATCTGGACTTGTTCCGTACCTACAGGCAGCCTCCCGGTGCATGGTGGCAGGGAGGTACATATACAAGCCAGAACTCATCGAAGACCTGGCTAATGCCACCTACATAGCGCCTGACACCCACCGGATGACGTGGTTGGCAAGCAACATGCATTGCAACCCTCAGATGTGGTGTGTTGGGGCATTTTCTTTTCCAACCTCCCACACAGTGGCACTGTCCGGTACCAAACGGTGGCACAAAATTTAGGTACCCCAATTCGGGCACCTGAGGTGCCCGGAATGGTGGAAAAGTGGGGTTCGATGGGTTTCCGGACCGATCTGGGGGGGTTTGGAGGGTTTACGGGGGCTTTGGGGCCTCTGCGCCGGTTTTTTGAAAAATCGTGTTTGTCCACGTAAAAGGGTGGCATTTGACCCCCCCTACCCCCCCCCCCCCTCCCCTTCCCTCCCCTCCGCCTTGCCGAGGGAGGGCAACTTTGTGAATTGTGAGCTGGTGAGTATATTCCACCCTATCATGACGTGGCCCCGCACCTCCCTCTCTGGCTCTCTGGATCCGGGGCAAACCACCGCATTGTCTGTGTCGCTTACCCTACCAGGGGTTTCCCACTTCGTTACAAAAAAATTGAACACCTCTAAAATGAAGTATTTTGAAGTGCCTGAAGCCAGCAGACACCTCCTCCCATCGAGGGGTGTCGCAAGAGGCACGGAGAAATATAGTTCAACATCGTTCAGAATCAGCGAGCTTGTGTGATACACAGAAGCGATCTGTGGCCCGCCTCTACGCCAGTTCCGGACTGGAAATGGAAGGGGTGGATCGCGATCACACTGAAGCAGGGGGGGGTGTGGCAGTGACATCGAATGCGGTTTGAAGCCTCCGGAGTGGGAGAGGAAGTGGGGGTAGGGTTCGGGGTAGGGTGTCTTTGCCATCGCTTCGGCAAGTCTTTTCGGCGGGTTTTTTTTCTCTCACTGGAGTCTGGTCCAACAAGGCAAAGGTGAAATGCAAGAAAATCGCTCGTCGGCGCTGCGTAGCGGAGACCCCCTCCCTCCTATGTGGTGCTACAATCTGAAGAGGGGGAGGAGGAGGAGGAGGGGCAGGGTATCAACCGAGAACAGCCCCGCGCCCTGCTGCGTGGTGGTGATGTTGGTGTTCTGCATTCAAAGAGGACACTCGGTCCCTTGAGAAGGAAGCCCGCCCCTGTGCTGTTCGAGCAAGATCTGGATCGTCGTGCGCTGGCTGTCACTCCCGCCCCAAGCTAACATACGCGAGGGGGGTGACTGCGGAAGCAAGATTGATTTGCCACAGCGAAAACGTCAATAAAACGGAGTGTGTTCTGGCGCAGCAACATATAATACGTCGAAAATTCCCGGTGGTGTGTGCTTTGCTGCAGCCACAAACCGCAGGCTGCCTGGTATCACCTTCCCCCCCTCACAGGTTTCCCTGCACAACACAATGCGTGCGTTGCTGGTGGTCTGTTTGCTGGCAGGGGCAGCGCATGGTGTCCCCACCTTCTGCGACAATGCCGATCAGCACGATTTTGGCACCGATCAGTCGGGCCGCATTGTGCACCTTCCACCACGCGGTTATGGAGAGAGCAGGACGTGCTACATCGCCAACTGCCAGGGGCAGGACCTGCACGTGAGGTATGAGGTCTTCCTCATCGGCAAGAATGTGGAATCGATGGGCGTGCCCGGGAATGCATCGCTGTCGGTGACAGACGCGACGGGCACTCAGCTTGACATCATGCGTGGGGTGGGGCCCCTCTCCACCAGCGTCGCACGCCGGGTGCCTGTGACTAAGGTGTACCCCACGGGTGCTGTGCTATTCCTGGAGTCGCGTTACGTCATCCAGCGCTGGCCTGGGTTCGCAGCATCGTGGCGCTGTGGGGCGGACCCCGAGCCCCTGCCGGTGCCTCAGCTGCCAGCCTACGTGCCTACGGCCTGTGACGAGACTCAGGTGATCCCAGGTGGCACATCGGCATATGGATTCCTGGCTGGGCTTTACTGCTTCGTCGCAGAGCCCTGCGGGCCGGCGCATCGCACCGGGATTCGCATCAACGAGTTCAACCTGCCGAACACCCAAGTGGGTGCATCGCTCGTCAACTCCTCATTCCGAGGCACCACAGGCGCCATCACGGAGCGGCGCATCCAGTCGCGCTTCCCGCGGGAGTGGGCTGCGTCGTACAGCGGTGACTTGGGGGTGGTGCTGATGGTCCGAGTGTCTTCCCCGAGGGACTCGTCGACGGGGCTGGTGGTGGAGTCACGGTGCCTCCCGCTGGTGGCGTCCGAGCCGACGCAGGTGTACCTGCCGTCCTGCACGCCGCACACATATGCGGAGGGGAGTGGGGAGGCGGTGGAGTCGATCCCCAACGCAGGGGTGGACGGGAAGTGCTTTGTCATGCAGTGCGGCGTTGGGCAGTGGGTGGAGGTGTCGCTGCCGCGCTTCGAACGCGGTGCCCGCACCAACTACCTGCAGGTGCTGCAGCCCGACACCTTCGACAGCCCGCGTGTCGTGCAGCAGGAGCTGACAACCATCAACGGCAGCATGGCGGGTGTGGTGGTGCCGAGCCGCATTGCCGCCGTGCGTCTGATCCCTGGCGCCCTTCGCCCTGGCGACGCAGAGCTGCACATGGTGTGGCGGTGCGTCGCAGAGGGCACCACGGGCGCACCCGACACGCAGGCACCGCCCACACCCGAGCCCGTCGGCGAGGCACCACCCACACCCGAGCCTGGCACATCTGGCACAGCTGAACCGGGCACACCCGTCACACCTGCACCTCGCGGCACGCTAGTGCCCGGCACAACCGCAGCCCCGACGGTGGGTGAGGATGACGGGGATGATGGTCTTTCCAGCGGTGCCATCGTTGGCATCGTGGTGGGCAGCGTTGTCGCGGTGATCGTCCTGGTGGCCGTGGGGGTGTGGGTGTGGCGCAGCAGCTCTGCAAGGCCCAACCTGGGTGCCCCGCAGAACGGCCAGGAGATGGGCGCCACAGAGCCCACGCAGACTGTCTGACACTGATCCCCTCGCTCCGGGTGGCACCGCGCCCCCCCTGCCCTCCTGGCGCATCAGAGTCACTCAGGTGCGCCCTGCGTCAACTTAGACAGAACCCCAACGTTGCTTCATATGTTGCTTTGCCGACAGGACTGGCTTCGCTGACTCGTTGTTTTTTGTTTTGTTTTTTTCTTTCTGTGCAGGCACGCAGTGTCGTTGGAAACCAGATGGTGTGGTCCCCTCGCGGGGCTCTTGTTGCCCTTTTCCCCTCCTTTCTGGGTTTGCATATCCCGCAAGCAAGCAAAAAAAATCTTGCTGGGGTGTGCGCCCAACGCTGCTCCGTGCGGGGCAGCGTTCAACGAAACAAGGATTATCGCTCCTCATTATTCTGTGGAGAGCCCCGTGGGTTGATCAGCCATCTGGTGCACATCGTCACGTTGCTGTTGTCATAGCATGCAACATGGTCAGCCATGTGCAGTTCTTGGGAGTGGTTCCGAACCCTTCCTTGCAACATTGGAGCTCCCTCCTCCCCCCCCGACTCGGAGGTCTGCCACCACGAGATCCGATCGTTGCAATCTACGGCGCTATAATATCATCTACTTCGCCACCCCCCAACACCCCCGTCCCACAGGCGTCCTATTAATTGCTGTTTCTATCCTCCACCCAATCTGAAAAAGAAAGCACACTGCCGCCTTGCGAAGTGCCGGGGGAAAGCCGCAGTGTCTCGAAACTGAGAGCGTCAGAGTGTGGGTGGGGAGCCAAGCTCGACACCAGCACACTCAACTGCAGAACGTTTTCGTCCGCGGCTTTCCCCGGTCTCTCTACCGTACACCCCGGAAGCAGTGCAAAAATGAAGACACGGTGGGTATGGGCGTGCGCATATGTGTTCCTTTTTACTTTGTTTCGATCTTTTGTTCTGATTGTTCGGGCGGCAGCCCAACGGGGAAAGGGAAGCCTTTCTGCACCCCCCTATATATTTGGTTTCATTTTTTTAAACGGATCTTGCAGCCCCACGCCCCTGCCACCACGCCACGCCACCAGAACCGGGGTTGGGTCATGGCAGTGGACATGGAGGTGGTGTGCACAAAAGAGTGGGGCCTGCGTTCCAACAACAAAAATGAAGCAAATTTTAGGCAGTTCGTCGGGTTTCCTGCCCCGTTTTGCCGCCGTCGCTTCACGACGCAGCGGGTGTGGGGGTGGGGTGTGTGTGATGGAAGGGCGACCTGCTGAGCGAAGGGGCGGGCATGGGGGGCGCATTGTAGAGCACCACCCCGCCCCCCTCACCGGGTCCCCTCCCACACTGCTGCTGGCCAGGTTTAGCATTCCGTTTGGGTGCGCATGTCCTGCCCACATCCTCCCCAAGCATCGGCCTACCAGCTCTCCCTCTCCCCCCCCGTTGCTGACCTAGCCCCCCTTCCCTGCGTTCTGTCTGGGTACATGCACCCCCTCAGGAGGGCCACCCCTCAGACAGGAACAAATGCGCTCGACTCTGTCTGCCTGCTCAGGTATATAACTCGTCGACTCTGTCTGTCTTCCTGAAACGAAATCAAAATACCAAAAAAGTATTCCCTGAGTTTCCCCTTCCCTCCCTTACCCCCCCCCCCCCCTCCCCCTTGCCGAGGGAGGGCAACTTTGTGAATTGTGAATTGGTGAGTATATTCCACCCTATCATGACGTGGCCCCCGCACCCCCCCCCCCTCTGGTTCTCTGGATCCGGGGCAAACCACCGCACTGTCTGTGTCGCTTACCCTACCGGGGGTTTCCCACTTTGCTTTAAAAAAATCGCACACCGCCTCTAACAGGAAGTATTTTGAAGTGCCTGAAGCCAGCAGACACCTCCTCCCATCGAGGGGTGTCGCAAGAGGCACGGAGAAATATAGTTCAACATCGTTCAGAATCAGCGAGCTTGTGTGATACACAGAAGCGATCTGTGGCCCGCCTCTACGCCAGTTCCGGACTGGAAATGGAAGGGGTGGATCGCGATCACACTGAAGCAGGGGGGGGTGTGGCAGTGACATCGAATGCGGTTTGAAGCCTCCGGAGTGGGAGAGGAAGTGGGGGTAGGGTTCGGGGTAGGGTGTCTTTGCCATCGCTTCGGCAAGTCTTTTCGGCGGGTTTTTTTTCTCTCTCACTGAAGTCTGGTCCGGAACAAGACAAAGGTGCAAGAAAATTACTCGTCGGCGCTGCGTTGCGGAGACCCCCTCTTGTCCGCCTCTCTATGTGGTGCTACAATCTGAAGAGGGGGAGGAGGAGGAGGAGGGGCAGGGTATCAACCGAGAACAGCCCCGCGCCCTGCTGCGTGGTGGTGATGGTGGTGTTCTGCATTCAAAGAGGACACTCAGTCCCTTGAGAAGGAAGCCCTCCCCTGTGCTGTTCAAGCAAGATCTGGATCGTCGTGTGCTGGCTGTCACTCCCGCCCCAAGCCAACATACGCGAGGGGGGTGACTGCGAAAGCAAGATTGATTTGCCACAGCGAAAACGTCAATAAAACGGAGTGTGTTCTGGCGCAGCAACATATAATACCACCTATCCACGGCAACACCCCTTCTGCAGGCGATATCACACCGGCGAAGATGAGTAAAAAGAAGCAGCAGGATGATGGGAGGGTGTCCCGTGTGGCCATCGTGTCTGTGGACAAGTGCAAGCCGCGTCGGTGCAAGCAGGAGTGCAAGAAGTTCTGCCCGGTGGTGCGCAGCGGTGCCCTGTGCATCCAGGTAGAGCCCACCAGCAAGCACGCGTGGCTGTCTGAGGAGCTGTGCATCGGGTGCAATATCTGCACGAAGAAGTGCCCGTTCGAGGCGATCCAGATCATCAACCTGCCCAAGTCGCTGGAGTCCTTCACGACCCACCGTTACGGCCCCAACTCCTTCAAGCTGCACAGGCTGCCGCTGCCCCGCCCTGGTCAAGTGCTGGGTCTGGTCGGGACGAACGGTATCGGGAAGAGCACAGCCCTGAAGATCCTTGCAGGGAAGGTCAAGCCCAACCTGGGGCGGTTCAAGAGCCCGCCGGAGTGGTCGGAGGTGCTGAAGTACTTCCGTGGGTCTGAGCTGCAGTCGTACTTCCAGAAGCTGCTGGAGGGCAATATCAAGGCGGTGACTAAGATCCAGTACGTGGACCTAATTGTGCGCTCCGTAGAGGGGACTGTCAAGGATGTGCTCAAGGCACGTGACGAGCGTGGCATGATGGCACACTACTCCAAGGACCTGGAGCTGGATGTGGTGATGGAGCGCGACATGTCGCAGCTGTCTGGTGGTGAGCTGCAGCGTTTCGCTATTGCGGCGACGTGTGTGCAGGTATGGCCTTGTCTGTTCTTGGTGAACCACGTCACCACCTTACGTGATTTCCTCAGCCGAGGATCCTACTGTCTTCCGGTGCTGGGTTCCTAGTACATCCACGTAAATTGTGAGTAACCAGTATCACTGGCACAGTTTGGCTGATTGGCATCAACCCATCCACCACAGGCAGCTGACATGTACATGTTTGACGAGCCCAGCTCCTACCTTGACGTGCGTCAGCGTATTGCTGCGGCCGTGACCATCCGGGAGTTGATTCAGGACAAGAACTTCATCATTGTTGTGGAGCACGACCTGTCCATCTGTGACTTCCTCAGGTATGGTGAGGTCTTGCTGTGTCACGATGTATCGGTGTGGTTGGGTGTCCTCGTGTCAATGCGCGTTCCATGCCCACCCTTCACAGTGACTTCATCTGCGTGCTGTACGGCAAGCCCGGTGGGTACGGTGTGGTGACGATGCCTTTCTCCGTGCGTGAAGGCATCAACATCTTCCTGGAGGGTTTCGTCCCTACGGAGAACCTGCGTTTCAGGGAGACGGGTCTCAGCTTCAAGGTATGTTGTTTAATACTGTTGTGTCCTCGGAGCAGAAAGCCCAAACACCCAACCCGAACCTGCTTGCATGACGGTGCTGTAGATCTGCCTCTCCTTCACCAGGAGGCTTCGTACCAAACCCCTATCACTGCTGTGTTGCAACGCTTCAACCTTCTCATCTCACCCGCCCGCAGATCGCTGACGCCGAGGAGGAGATGCTGCACCAGGGCAACTCGCGGTACGAGTACCCGACGATGTCGCGCACACAGGGTGCCTTCAAGCTGAACGTGATGAAGGGTTCGTTCACCGACAGCGAGATCGTGGTGCTGCTGGGCGAGAACGGGACGGGCAAGACCACGTTCATCAAGATGATTGCGGGTGTGCTGAAGCCCGACGAGGATGACGTGGAGATGTCGGAGTTCAACATCTCGCTTAAGCCACAGACGATTACGCCGAGGTTCAAGGGGCCTGTGAAGGCACTGCTACAGGCGAAGATCAACGACTCTTACATGCACGCACAGTTCCAGACGGATGTGTTCAAGCCGCTGATGATCGACAACATCATCGACCAGGATGTGCAGGTGCTGTCTGGTGGTGAGCTGCAGCGTGTGGCTCTGTGCCTTGCCCTCGGGAAGCCGGCTGACATCTTCCTGATCGACGAGCCATCTGCGTACCTCGACTCCGAGCAGCGTCTGGTGGCGGCAAAGGTCATCAAGCGGTTCATCCTGCACGCAAAGAAGTCGGCCTTCATCGTGGAGCACGACTTCATCATGGCGACGTACCTTGCGGACAAGGTCATTGTGTACGAGGGCAAGCCGTCTATCGAGACCACCGCACTGCCCCCGTCCACCCTGCTGGAGGGGATGAACCGCTTCCTGAAGCATCTGAACATCACCTTCCGCCGCGACCCGGAAAACCTCCGCCCCCGCATCAACAAGAAGGAATCCGTGAAGGACAGGGAGCAGAAGTCCCGCAACCAGTACTTCTTCATGCAGGAGGCGACGGACGATGGGAAGAAGGTGCGCAAGAAGGAGAAGGACGCCGCGAAGGAGCACGCTGGGAAGAAGGACTCCGACTCGGACGAGCAGCCTCTGGCTGAGGGTCCCGGCCCCCTCCTATACTAAGCTGGGCGCCACAGAGGTCGCAACAGAGTTGGCCCTCAGCTGCTGCGCTGAGAGAGCCCCTGCGAGGCTGCGGCAGGCAGCGCACAGGACGGGCTCCCGACACACCGCTGGACCCCGCTGCGGCGTCGGCCGCCACATCATGTGCCGCAGATGCATTCCAGATGCACACACCGCCGCACCCCGCACCCCTGGGGCTGCACAGGGCTGCCCCATGCCGGGCCTGCCCTCGCACCACCAGGCCACAGGGCATCACGCTCCCTGTCAGGGCACACACATGCCTGTGCAGGCCAGCCCCGCCTACTGTGTGGCAAGTGCGCCTTACACCCTCGAGGACACGCAGACGTGGCATGTCGACCCGCCATGATCGCCGCCGTCGTGCCAGAGGGGTTAACATCATGCCGCCACGAGGGCGTCGTGATTCAGGCTATGGCACACAGTGCCATGATCCGGGCTTTGGCGCCGCCAGCCCGGTGACAGGCGTGATCGCCTGATGTCTCTACCTTGTGGTGTCGTGTCGGCATCGCCTGCCGCTAACCAAATGCAGGCTGCTGCTGCGGCACCGCCCTTGACCTTGGTCTGATCCTTGCCTGCTTCTGTCTTGCTTGATCTAGGCGCGGCATGCCAGCGCATCTGCACCAGTATCCAAACTGGATGCGTTGGCAGCGCCCCGCCCACATGCATCATGCATCGTGGCCCAGATCTAACCTACGCTGGGTGGATGCGTGGTGGGATGTGCCTCCTTGACCTTCTTGCCCCACCCCCACCCGCCACCCCTTTGTGCCGACCACCAATGCGAAGCCGTGTGAAGGGAGTCACACGCAAAAAAGGCCCAAACGGCAACACCCACATCAAGGCTGCGGGAGCTGCCTCTGTAGAACAAAACAGCCCAAAACCACACGGCGCAAAGCAGCCGAAGGGAAAAGATGGCACACCTGAAGCTCCAGGGCGAGCACACCCCCCACACCCCTCTGCCACTGCAGCTCGCAACCTTGCTTGCCCCCACTCCACCTCACCCTGCGCAGCGCCGGGGGATCCTGGGGCGATACACACACACACAGAGGGCAACCTCAACAACGACACCCCATCCCTTGCAATACACGCCACGCATAGATGCCCGGCAGCCATGCCGCTGCCAAGCGGCGGCGCCTGCAGTCAGACGAACCCACCACCTCTCTGCCCGGCGGGTGGGCCGACCCTATCGAGGAGCAGCAGGCGCGCCAGCGGGTAGAGGACCAACTCTGCGAGGTGTACGGCATGCTGCCCCAAGATGACCCCATGGTGCTGGGGTCTGTCATCACCCGCCGCCGCGCAAGCGTGCTGAACGCCGAGCTGCTCACAGTCGACTGGGTGTGGAACCCGCCACCCGCCCCACGCCGCACCTCCGGTGCCAAGGCAAAACGTGCCGCCCCCCCCGCGGCAGACACGCCGTCTGCCTCCGGCACAGTCACCTTCCGAGCCTTCCACTTCAAATGCCTCTCCCCTGAGACCAAGGCACAGGACAACTACTCCCTGCAGACGCTGACACGCATCCCCTACGACCCACTCAACATCGAGCTGTCCTATCTGAAAGCCATGTTCCTCTCCATAGTCTATATGTTCTGGGTGGCGGTGGGGCGCCCTCTTCCTGCCATCCCCGTGGGTCGCACCGCGGAGATCCGCGAGGCTTTCCGCAAGAAGCGGGTGCTCGTGGCGGGGTGCGGTGGAGGACATCTGCCGATGGCCCTGCTGCGCACAGGGCTGTTCGAAGGGGAGGGTGTCACGGTGGTGGAGATCGAGCCGGAGGTGTTCCGGCTGGCGGTGGAGGACATGGGGTTCGACAAGGAGGCATTCAGCTGCGTCACAGGTGATGGGTTGCGCTGTATCGCGGAGGCGGCGGAGAGCAGCGACGCGGTAGATAAATATGACGTGATGTTCTGCGACGCGTATGAAAATACCGACCTTCCGGATAACGTGGCGGGGAGCAACCTCGAGGGGTTTGTGCAGCAGGTGCATGCTGCGCTGGCCCCAACGGGCATCGTGGTGCACAACCACATCATCGAGAACACGACTGTGTCAAACAAACAGCTGAAAGTGTGGAGGGAGACCTTCCGCGGTGGCTGCGTCTATCTCCTGCCGGTTCAAACCACCCAGTGTGTCATTGTCGCATCGCGGGGGCTGATCGATGGGCAGGTGTCGGCTGCCCGGATACGGCAGGCTGCGTCTTCCCTCAGCGAGGCCTTCGACATTCCTCTGCAGACAGGCTTTCTGCCGCGCACTCTCACCGGGCGGAGGTGAGGAGAGTGATATGGGGAGGGGATGAGGCGAATGAAATACCGGCAGCCTGTGCAGTTTGCAGTGGCGGATTTGATGAGCTGGGTGGGGCTGGGACTGTTTTAACAAGATGCGGAGCTCAGATAGAGATGGGTTCTCCCTTTTGTTGCCGAATGTGTTTGGTGGGGGAGGGGCGTGGCGCTAGGGATGGTTATCACGGCGTCTGTATCCTGCCGTGCAGTAGATCAGGGAGGGGAGGGGGTGGGGTGTCAGAGGACAGGGCGGTGGCGGCGGCAGTGTAGTAGATCATCATAGAACAGCTGCTCGTCATCCCGGGGAGGGGGAATAATATAACGGTGTACCCCTCTCTCCTCCCCTCACCCTCCCCCTCTCGACCCCGACCCCGACCCCGACCTTCCCGGACAGGATCCTGTCGTGATCTGACTCTGGCTTGGCCAGCCGCAGCTGCCAAGCAGATGCTGTTTCCCCGATCAAGTATCACCAGACCCGCCATCAACAGACTTGCTCATCTGAGCCGTGGTGCAGACACCACAGCGTGCCGATAAAAGTGCACACACGCGTACACCACACACACAAGTCACCATGTTAGCGGGTCTGTGCAGCGCCGCAGCGCTGCTTGTGTGCGCTGAAGCTGTGGCACCGTCGGCGTCTTGTGCGAGCCTTGCGGGCAGGTGGTACGACGAGGCGTCTGACGATGCAATGGCGCTGACGGAGTCGAACTGCCAGCTGTCGACGAAGTACGGCAAGGCGATGCTGAGTGGGACAGCCGTGGCCCCGATGGGCGGGCTCATGAGTGCGCTTCAGATGACAGGGGAGTACCACGCAGCGACGCAGTCGATTCGCTGGAGCAACGGGGTGGAGTGGCGCAAGCTTTCCGGGGCGCAGGCGTCGGGCGGTGTCGATGCGCGGGTCAGCACGCTGGAGAAGGTTGTTGCGGAGCTGCGTGCGCAGGTCAATGCGGTGGCGGCAAACTGCAGCACCGGCTGCAGCAAGGTGCCGGCCACGGGGGAGATGCAGGAGCTGAAGGCACGCGTCGACACGCTGAATGCGACAGTTGTGGGGCTGCACCCACCGAAAGCACCCGCAACACCTGCAACACCTGCACCTGCCACACCCGCAACACCGTCCCCGCCTGCGACACCCAAGCCCTCTGAAATTACGGCGCTGCAGGCGAGGATCGATGCGTTGAACGCGTCCATCGCAGGTGCGACGACGGGGAAGCCGGGGCGGGACGGGTACTGCACGATGACCCCGAACGCGACGTGGGTGTACATGCCTGTGACGCGGTACATGCGGCGGCAATACATGAAAGGGGCGGACGCATGCATGACGAGTGGGCAGGCCATGCCTGGAGCAGCAGTACCGTATGTGACTGATGTGGGCTGCTCATGGATGGACGAAACCTGGCAGGAGCCGATCCCCGCATACAAGGGGGACAACGTTGTGTTCTGGCGTGCAGGAGAAGGTTTCGGGAACGTGTACCTGATGAAGGACAAGGCAGCGTACGACGCGTGCGACTTCACTACGGCGACGCTGCTGGCGGCATCGGCTGACTTCAACGCGCTGGAGGCGCAAAAGAAGAACTTCACCTACACACTGGATAAGGCAGGGACGTACTACTTCGCTGCGTCGCGGGAAGGGGTGAAGGGGGTGGACCAGAAGCTGTACTGCTGGAACCCCAGGACACAGGGTGCGCATCCAGGCAAGCCCGCGAAATGGGGTAGTGGGACGAAGAGCACCGTGGTTGCGCTGGACCCGACGCGCGAGGTGATGGCGCAGTGCCCGCTGTACGACCCGTCAAAGTTCGGGGCCGGGGCGTCTGGTGGGGGCAAGCAGGTGGACTCAGCGTCTGTTGAGCGCCTGAAGGGTGCTGTGGGAGCCATCACGCGCCAGCTGATCCACAACGAGATGCGGACGCAGGACACGGCACGCACGCTGGGGAACGCCGGTGTGACAGTGGTGCGGTCGCGGCAGCACGGGACGGACGCCTACTTCCAGGAGGGGTACGTGGGGGAGGCCCCGATGGCGATGCACGGCCACGCGAACACGCAGATCACGGTGGGGATGGGTGAGTTCGGGGCGGTGCTGAACGGGGTGCACTTCAAGACACGCCACAACGACTACTCCCTGCTGCAGCCTGACGAGACGCTGCCTGTGGACAAGTACACCTCCAGCTGGCCGCCCCCGTCGCGCCTCCTCGACTTTCCTCCCGTGCCGCCGAGTGTGAAGGGGACAGTGGATGAGCAGATCAAGGAGATGCGCGAGTACTTCCGTGCGTGGCAGAACGAGGACACGTCGATCCGTGCTGACTACGCGAAGTACTTCCAGGCGAACCTGTGCTACCTGGAGGGGACGTGGGCAGAGGAGCAGGAGACGATTGCGGAGCCGTTCAAGTCGGAGCGCCACCACATCGACGCGGAGTCGTGGGAGGACCTGAACGACAAGCTGCAGTTCCTGTTCAACAACGGGCAGAAGCAGAACCTGGAGAACCTGCCGTTCCTGCCGACTTCGTTCCGTGGGGTGAGGGAGTCGAAGTCTGGTGACGTGTTCGAGCCGCGCATCGGGCAGTGGTTCTACCGCATCAACTGCGTGCCTCTGAAGGAGAAGGTGTCGAAGAAGCGGTTCCGGGTGCGCAGCGACCTGCACGTGCAGGTGAGCGAGGCAGAGCCGAAGACACGTGCATCGCTGGCGAACACTGAGCGGGCGCTGTTTGAGATGGACCCGACGCCGCGTGAGAACTTCAAGGGGGACGCGCCGTGGCCTAAGTCCAAGTGGCAGTTCGACTTCCTGGACCAGCTGATGGAGCACGTGCCGGGGATGGACGGGCCGAGGGGGTACATGGAGGACTACTCGTTCGGGCCGATGTGTGCAAACTACAACCAGAGCGGGAAGCTGAACACGGCACGCTACTCCCGGTACTTCGCCATGGTGGAGAAGGACGCGATGGGGGACACCATCCGGAAGCGTGGGTTCAATGACCTGCTGTTCGCAGCACAGACGTCGCACCCCAAGGTCAGCCCCATCCACGCGTGCAAGTCCTTCAACGGGGAGGAGAAGGGTCTCGGGTGGGCTGCGCCTGAGGACATCCAACGCGAGACTGTGTGTGGCGCTGCACAAGACAAGTTCTCGTGCGGGAAGCTTCCGCAGTGGGACAAGAAGCAGATGAGCCGCGGTGCCTCTGGGGCCAAGTGCGTGTGGGATGTCCGCGACAACGTGTGCATGTACAAGAAGTGCTGGACGCAGCGCTGGTCGTACGCTATCCCACTGGAGATTGTTTACACCACACCGCTATACAAGTGGAACCCGTACAACATCGGGCACTACAAGCGTGGGACACCCGAGTACAACGCCGTCACTGCGAACGGGGCGGACGGGGCGACGAAGCACACGCCTCTGAAGGGTTCCTCCATGGACCACTACTTCCGCACCCCCGCGAAGTTCTTCAAGGACAGGAAGAAGGACGACATCCAGAGCGGTGACACGTCGGGTGGGATGACGTACGTGCAGAACCTGGCTGGGGAGGTGGTGGAGGTGCGTGCGTCCGGCACCTGGATCATGTTCCCGGATATCGAGGGTGTGGGCGAGGTGCGTCAGCGCTACCCCATCATGCCTGTGTACGAGGAGGGGACGTCAGCGTGGAAGGAGGTGAAGGCTGTGCAGGAGCTGATCATGGGGGCCAACTCGCAGAAGATCAAGGACATCATCGCAGAGACACGCTCTGCTGCGTATGGTGCTGAGCTGCGCCTGATGGCCGGGCAGGGCCACGAACACAGGGTATGTCGTCGGTCTGGCACAGTGATGTCAGCATCACAGCGCAACTCTCTCTCTTGGGCTGCATCTCCGTCAATCAGCGGGGGAGTACATGCACGAGACATGGAGCCCTCTTCTCAATAGCGAGATTATGCTACCAGCCCAGATTATCACGAGTGGGCTTTGAACGCGCACCCCTGACGAGACGAATGCCTTCGCCTTGCGCCTTCCACCAGTCGGGCATGTCAGTGCACCTCCACTTCCGCACCCCCAGCTTCTCTGCGCCACGCCACACACACCACACCCACCACAGGTCTCGCTGACACCGGCCGAGGTGCACAGCTTCAAGACAGGCAAGGTCACCACGATGGAGAAGCTTTCGTCCACCGCAGTGGGGCACGCCCACTATGTCGAGGTATGTTCGCCGTGCTGGAGGTGCACTGCTGCTTCAGATGGTGTGGGTGTGTCAGGTGTTGCACCTGCAAGCCATGCTTGAGTCTTCCACCCACACCACCGAATCCACTCCATTGCCACACACAGCTGAAGTACGATGCAAAGCGCGGCGTTGGGAAGGAGTACACGATGTCGTGGTGCACAACGAAGTCGCTGCCAAACGACGAGGTCTGCCCGGCAAACGTGCTGAGCCAGCCGGGCGGCTGCGGTAAAACTGCTGGTGGGCAGCAGTGCTGCCACAAGAAGTGCCCCGACAACCACCCGGGTGTCGAGATTGTGATCTAAGGACGCCCCTGGATGTCTTCAGAATCCACAGACCCGCCCTCTTTTTTCTCGTGTTTGTCGCAGTTGTGTGTGTGGATCCGGGGTTTGGGGCACAAACAGCGCCTCACGCTTTCACCCCGAGAGATCCGGGAGACCAGTCTGGCACGTGGAACCACCAAATTTCCATCCGCAGCATGTTTCCTGGAATACAGTACCTCTCTTGCGCGCCCTTCGATGGTTGCGTTCTCACCTCCCCATTATCGGAGCCCTCTGTCTGGCAGTCGCCCTTCTGTTGATGTTCCAACAACGAAGCCCCTGCCCAGTGTCGAATATTTATGAGGTAGCAACGGCAAACAACCACAGCAGGGCTGTGTAGTTGCTTCTGTTTTGCCCATCTTCTGGCACACAATACACCAGCGCTATCTTGAAGGTAGAATCAGTCAACGCGCCATACAGGCTGGTGTGGAATCAGTGATGCCGTGCGGCCCAATGTGACTTCGCTCTGAATCAACTGCAGAAAATGTGAGCCAGCCTCACGATAGGTGCTACGCTGGGGAGGTTGGGGCCTTCGCTCAGAGATGCATGACGGTGAGTCGCCTCACAAGCAGGCCCACCAACTCGTCCGAGCGAAGTGCTACCCTCAAACCCACCCACAGCTGGCGCAGTTTGCCGCAGACACAGAGCTGAAGGAATGGGCGAGCGGTTTTCTATGCATCCTCTCCCTCAGCCCCCCGTGGCTATACGTTTCCCTACATCAGCACGAAACCATTTCTCAACATTGTGACCCCCTTTTCACGTTTAGTTGTTCTTTGCTGTGAACCGCAGCCACGGCCTGAGGGCTCAGAGCCCAGAGGGTCGCCAACTGTGTGTCGCACGCCGGAAGAAGCGGCGGCACACCGGCGGCGAAACTGTGGTTTGCATGTCGTCACAGCAAAGATACATCCCCTCTCGTCTCCCCGTTGTTCTCTCCTCCCGGAAAAGGCCTGTTTCTCTGGGAGGGGTGTGGATTGCCTCTTCAGAAGGACCGGAAATATGTGTGCCCCGCTCTTGCCATATTAGGTTGTCACAATGTGATGCCTGTTTGACACAGAGTGCGAAGGCAATCCCACTCCCTTCGCCCCCCCCTTTGCACACTACGCGCACGAACAACGCACCAATACACACGAATTAATCGATTTGACAATATTTGGTTGCAATCATCGTTGCGCAGGCACTGCGCAATTTCGGGTTGGAGGCAACACCAAAATAACAGGACACCATTAATATGCGCATCAGATCTGCTTTTCTTACAGTGTTGGAAGCCAGGCCTCGAGTTGCCGTCCGTCTTCTTCATGGTTTTTTGTGTTCGGATGGACAAGCCATTCTGACGAAGTCAAGTGGAAGAAGACTGCATAGTACAGACAAACGTCGAAACACGACACCAGGGTTGTCGTTGCCCTGGCTTCCACAAGACTGCGTGTCAAACTGTGTTCTTTCCCCCCTCCAGGCGGTTCTGCCACTCATCTCTGCAGTTCACAACTGCTGGCAGAAGAGGCGCATATATTTCCCGAGTCGCACCCGGCATGTGTCGTGATATCGTTGGGGAACCCCTGGGATGTTTGTGGTGTTGATCAATTTGTTGTTCTCAAACCATTTACCGTAAACGGAAAAAGGGTGGACCGTAAAAATGTTCCAAGTTCCCAAAAAAAAGGCCAAACGTTCCATCTTTTTTACGGTCCACCATTTATTGGGACTGAATATGGAAAAGACAATGCGTTTTTCGCCCGCGGGCTGGTGGGTTGCGGGGCGCGGACTGCGGCCTCCACGCCGCAGACACCCACACGTAGGCCTCCCGACCTCCCAGCTTTGGACCCTCCCTCCACCACCGCAACCAACACCAGCAAGAGAAGCAAGTCCTCCCTGTGTGTGGAAAAAGCACGATCACCACCACTCACCTCGAGACTCACCCACCACCACACCTCGAGAAGTGTAGTACCATGCAAGGAGCATTCCGGTAGAAGTAAAAGTAGAACCTGCTGCACGAGCCCACAAAAGCAGCCACAGTACGGCAGGGCGCGCAGACAGAAGCTGAGACCACCGGGCTCCCTCCAGATGTAAATTCGTGAATCAGTGCCCGGAAAATTCAGGGAAATCGTACTCCTTTAGTGTAGTACACCCTGCAGTAACTGTGGGAGAACAGTTCCCGGACGATGGTGAGCGCACACTCTGTGCTGAGGCCCTGTGGTGTTAATCCTGCAGCTTCAGTCGTACGATTTCCTTGGTTCCTTCGCGACTTCGTCGCGAAGGAACTCGTAAAAAAAACCGCCAAGTCCACGATCCCAACCGTAAAATAGGTGGACCGTAATAATGTTCCAAGTTCCGGAAAAATCCCATTTGTTCCATCTTTTTTACGGTCCACCTATAGTACGGTTCACCTTTATTACGGTCCACAATATTTCCGTTTACGGTACTTGTTTTGAGAGCAGCTAGCTTTTCGCACTAAAAAGACTCGTGGCAGCGTTCGGTATCTGCACACATGCACTAGCAGGCATCGTTCGTGCAAACAAAGAACGCAACCCCAAGTCTTTTTTCTTTGAATGCCTGTGTATGTGCCTATCCCGCAGTGCCGCACTGTGCTGGTTCACAGCCAGCAGTGCCATGTGCGTACAGCCACATGCATAGGCGGGATACGCCCACCTGGTTGCAACACCTGACGACCGTTGGCCCCCGCTCCCCTCCCCTCCACCCGTTGCCAGGATTGAGACGATTCGCTTCGCTCTAAAGAGCATCAGGAGGCGTGCATGGGGATCGAGGGGTTCTTGATTAGATTCTTGGCCAACCTTGGGATTTGCTTCAAAGTACACTTGTTGGTACCAAAAGCTGGTACCTGCGATATGTAGGCTGAAGCTGGTCTGTCATCACCCGCCGCCGCGCAAGCGTGCTGAACGCCGAGCTGCTCACAGTCGACTGGGTGTGGAACCCGCCACCCGCCCCACGCCGCACCTCCGGTGCCAAGGCAAAACGTGCCGCCCCCCCCGCGGCAGACACGCCGCCTGCCTCCGGCACAGTCACCTTCCGAGCCTTCCACTTCAAATGCCTCTCCCCTGAGACCAAGGCACAGGACAACTACTCCCTGCAGACGCTGACACGCATTCCCTACGACCCACTCAACATCGAGCTGTCCTATCTGAAAGCCATGTTCCTCTCCATAGTCTATATGTTCTGGGTGGCGGTGGGGCGCCCTCTTCCTGCCATCCCCGTGGGTCGCACCGCGGAGATCCGCGAGGCTTTCCGAGATGCGGGTCCGCTAATCCACTAACATAGCCAACGCTGTGTCAAGAGGATGGGGTGATCTCGGTTAGTTCTGCACGACAGACAACAGAATCTGTGCACATTGGGCAGGGCGTGTGAGATATCTCGCGTGGAACACCATGGTGGATTTCCCGCACGTCCTGCCCACTGTGTGCCCCGTGTGGTGTATATGTCTCAAAAGGGGGTGTGGTGGTGGTAGCGGTGGATGCGGGTCCTGGCCTGCTCGTGTTTTTCTGCTCCGAGTGCCACCCACCCACCCACCCCCCTCTTGCGGTGCTTTCCCAAGACACAGGCTTGGATGGCGTGATCGAACCATCGACATTCAGACATGTTCTGAACGGGTGCCCCTCTGTGTGTGGCTCTCACAGCAGGTGCCGTCACAGAAAACAATATGCTCAACGGACTCGGCACCCTGTGCCGACAGATGCGCGCGGCGGTGGTGTTTGCAACTGTTCCGCCCAAGTCCTGCCGTTCGGGGCGGCTGAAGTGGGACATGCAAGCGCTGACATTCACTCCCCCACCGAAGATGCCACTTGCCACGTTGCGTGGTGTTGTTGCAATCAAGAACGAGGACTCGAGGGCACAGGCGGTGCCGCTGACCGGCCTCGTGGCGGCCTCGAATGTGGCACTCCTTGACATCGCGGGGATGTCCGCACACGAAGCGAAGGACCGGCTCATCAAAGGCGTGCCGTATGTCTTGCGGAGGCAGGGCGCCGAAACTCTTGCTAAGCACGTCAACAACCCGGGACAGTCTGGTGATCGCTTCTCCCTGCCGTGCAACACAGGCCCGGCAGGCTCGGGGAAGACTGTGCTCCAACGTCAGAACATGCTGCAGGCAGCGCGCGACTTCGGGTTCTTGGCGGTGGAGATTGATTTCAACGGGATTCAGTCTGTTTACCCGTCAGAGAATAAAGCCTTTGACCAGCTTGTTGCCAATCGAATCTTGTGCTACCTGCCGAAGTATCGTGACGAGGATTGGCCAGACTGCTTGGGAAAAATTGCGGAGGACTTCAAAGGGCAAGCCGCACTGCGCTCCGTCAGGGAAGCAGTGCAGGTGCTGAAGAAGGCGCTGAATCACGAGGGCCCCGTGTTGCTCGCAGTGGACGAGCTGGTCAAAGCTCCCGGCAGCGGAAGGGAGAAACTGTCTTCTCTCTGTCACATCATGGACGATTTGCTGCGCAGATACAACGCCAATGACAGGATCCTTCTTGCCGTGTCTGTGTATGACCTCGTGGACCTGGGGACGTTCGTCACTGATTCGAAACGCGAGCTGGTGCACCAGGATCTCCCACCCATCCTGCCGGTGTTGCTGGAATCGGGTGTGAAGGAATGCCTGCCGCTCTGGCTGCAGATCTTCTTCGACAAGAAGAAGCGTGAGAAGCTGACGCAGAAGCTGAAGCTGACTGAGGTCATGGGAACCGTCGCGGGTCTGGTGGCCGAGAGCGGGGGTCACCCGCGACGGGTCGAAGCCCTCATCCGCCAAGTGGATCAGCTCAGCCAGGAGGTGCTGCACAGGGCGAAGAGCAGGAACAAGAAGATCAGCGAGGAGCGGCTGCTGGCATCGCAACTGCAGGCAGTGGGGACCGTGGTGTTCGGGGAAAATAAGTGCCTGTCCGCGATGGACGCAAAGCTCGACCTTCGTTTCACGGGGAACCGTCTTTCAGATTTCGTGCGTGAGAATAGTGATCACGCGGATGAACGTACACTTGTGCTACTGAAGTACTTGTTCGCGAGGGTGGACATGAATGGTGACGACGCACGGATTCTGCGTTCCGCAACCAGGTACCACTACCAGTTGGTGCCGAACAACATGCGTCATGTCGGGTACCTCCCGTTGCCTTCACTGGATGCGTTCTGTGACCAACAGCTGGGCAGGTGCAAGAACAAGAAGCTGACGTCCTTTCTTGAACACGTGAAAGGTATTGCGGACGCCAACCTTTCCATCACTCGCAAGGGCAGCCACGACGCCAAGCACCCTGAGCCCGCCGACCTTTCTGACACTCGCGGGGGCGTCCACGACACCAAGCGCAAGAAAAGACAAAAGGTTCCTCGATCTGAGACGAACGAGAGCAGCAAGCACTTCGAGAAGGGCATGTTCCACGCACTCTGTGGAGCGGTCCTCGCCCGGGAGTGTCTCACAGAGAACATGTTTCGCCGTTCACCACACCTGCCAGAGACTACCTGCACAGAGATCGAGTGGGCTAATGACATCAAGCTCTTCCCGAATGCGGTGGAGAAGGGGACGAATCTTCGCGTGTGTGACGATGAGACGCTACGTCGCATCTTTAAAGTCGGTGCGGTCAACGAGCAAGAAGACGGTCAACAGATGAAGTCGTCCGCAGGACTCGCATTTGTTCCGACGGACAGGTGGAATATGTGCTGCGACTTTGTGTTGGTGCTGCCGACCAAGGACAGGAAGCGCGCGGGGCGTGTTGTGTTGGCTGTGCAGTGCAAGCACTGGGCGGGGGATGTGGGCGGAGATGGACTTCACGCTCTGGCACACTTCCGCTACGGGCGGCACTGCTTCGAAGCGGATCAGGTGTACGCAGGGAAGAGTGGAGGGGCCGAAAGGTATGCGTCATTCGGTGTCTCGAACCGTATGCGTTTTTCCTTTTTCACAGGCTCGAGAATTCGTTTCGGGCGAAGTTCTGCAACATTGTCGAGCAAAACAAGGACTCGGACACGAAAGTGGTGTTTGTGCTGGCTACGGTGAACGACATCACGCAGGCGCGTGTGAAGGCGAACGTGTTCAACAGGGTGAACCTTCCGGACGATGCGAAGTACAAGAGCACCGCGCTGCTGGAGGACGAGGGGTTGATGGACCTGCAACACATGTGCCGCTGGTGCCCCACTGTGGGGTACGGTGCGCTGCTGGCGGAGAAGCTGCGGGAGCTTCCTTTGTGAGCGAAGGGGTATAAGGCCTTCGTGGAGGGTGCCTTTAACCCATTAAGGGTGCCGCTCGCAAACCACTCTTGCATCGGTGCGGTGCTGTGCAAGGATTGGGGGGTGGGGTGAGGTGTTGATGTGTATGGTAGGCCCGTGCATACCTTCGGTTTTTTTCATTGTCTCGTGGGCCTGTCACGCCAGAGGCTGTGGCGGATGAGATCCTTCTAGCCTGACCCCCCCTCCCCCCTCCCATCCCCCCCTCCCCCGCCGGACTCCACACTGAGGTGTTGGGTGCAATTTTGCCAAAAACAAAACACAACAAAAGCTGTCCCGTCTGTCCCGACACGCATGAAATCACCCCCACCCCCCACCACAATCCCTCCCATTGTGCATTGATCTGCCTTGTACAACATATCTGGTGTAGTGACTACAAAAAGGACTAACATTGCAAGAAGGTGCTGGGAGAGTTGCTTTTCCATTCACTCTCGACGATCAAGCCCCACCCCCCCACCACAAACTCGTTTGAGCACCGTGCGTAGGGGAGTCGTGGGGTCGAGGAAGGACGGGCATGTAGCTTGGGGGGTCCAGCTGGTCTCGAGACCAGCAGTTGCCTATGTTGCTGGTCTGGGGGGAAAAAGAAACAAAAAAGTATAAACCGGGACCCTGGTGCCCCTGCAAACCCGCAAACCCGCAAACCCGATGGTGGTGATTGAGAGGACGATCTACCTTGCCCACTCCACCGACACCGGGCGGAAGGTGCTGATGACCAACTCCATCGACACCCCCGGGACCTGGGCGGAGGTGTCGGACCTGTCAGCGGATACCCAGGGGATATGTATAAGGTGGACCCTGCAGGTGTCGCGGCTGTGGTGAAGTATCCAGGCGTGGTGGGGGAGAGCAAAAGCCAGCCGTCCATCACGGTGGGGAAGCTCGGTCTCGGGTTTGCCAGCGGGGAGCCGGCCAGGACGTCGTATGTCGTGTGGGGCTATGCGCTGCCCGATCCGGCAGCGGATAAGACGTCGCTGGCGACGGTCCCCCCGTCGGAGTACCCAGCGGGGCCGATGTGTTTCCTGCCGAGCGACGACTGCCGGGAACAGCGGCTCACTTTCCCCGTGGGGGAGACGAATTGCGGGAAGGAGCAGGTGTGCGTGGACCCCGACGAGGAGGCGAACAAAAAGTTCGAGTGCCACTGCAAGCCGCCCCAGACAGGTGCTCTCGGGATGAACAAGCCTGCCGCAGCGTGCATAGTGCCCCCGTGTGCGGCGTCGCCGTGTCCGATGGGGCAGGAGTGTGTGAATAGTGACACGCCGGGGTCCACCACGTACACCTGTAAGTGTGTGGCACCACAGACGGGTGTCGATGTTGTCAACGGGGCTGCAACTTGCACCGATGTAGCTGACGACTGTGCGACTTCGCCCTGTGGGGCGGACCAGGAGTGCAAGGATGACAAAATGGCTGCCGATACAAAGTTCACATGCGAATGCAAGGCACCCAAAGTCGGTGCTCCAGGAAGTAACGCGCCTGCAGCGATGTGTGCTGACCCTGCTGACGACTGCGCGACGTCACCCTGTGGGGCTGACCAGGACTGCAAGGACGATGGGATGGCTGCCGATACAATGTTCACCTGCGAGTGCAAAGCACCCAAAGCAGGCACAGGGATGAATGCGCCTGCCATGTGTGCTGACCCTGCTGACGACTGCGCGACGTCACCCTGTGGGGCAGACCACGGACACGAAAGTGGTGTTTGTGCTGGCTACGGTGAACGACATCACGCAGGCGCGTGTGAAGGCGAACGTGTTCAACAGGGTGAACCTTCCGGACGATGCGAAGTACAAGAGCACCGCGCTGCTGGAGGACGAGGGGTTGATGGACCTGCAACACATGTGCCGCTGGTGCCCCACTGTGGGGTACGGTGCGCTGCTGGCGGAGAAGCTGCGGGAGTTTCCTTTGTGAGCGAAGGGGTATAAGGCCTTCGTGGAGGGTGCCTTTAACCCATTAAGGGTGCCGCTCGCAAACCACTCTTGCATCGGTGCGGTGCTGTGCAAGGATTGGGGGGTGGGGTGAGGTGTTGATGTGTATGGTAGGCCCGTGCATACCTTCGGTTTTTTTCATTGTCTCGTGGGCCTGTCACGCCAGAGGCTGTGGCGGATGAGATCCTTCTAGCCTGACCCCCCCCCTCCCCCCTCCCATCCCCCCCTCCCCCGCCGGACTCCACACTGAGGTGTTGGGTGCAATTTTGCCAAAAACAAAACACAACAAAAGCTGTCCCGTCTGTCCCGACACGCATGAAATCACCCCCACCCCCCACCACAATCCCTCCCATTGTGCATTGATCTGCCTTGTACAACATATCTGGTGTAGTGACTACAAAAAGGACTAACATTGCAAGAAGGTGCTGGGAGAGTTGCTTTTCCATTCACTCTCGACGATCAAACCCCACCCCCCCCCCCACCACAATCTTCACACAGAGCTGGCACGACACACATGTACCGAGAAGGATATGCAAACGGACTCACCGCATCCAACAAAAAAAGGGATTTTTCCTTTATCCAACCCAGGGAACAAACACCCTCGGGCTCGGGAAGAAAAGACAAACATCCAAGCGTTTCATACGATCCACAGCAAGTCAAGGACTTAATACGTTTCTGTATCAAAAACGCATGTGTGCTGCAAAACGGACAGGTCTACCGCCAAACCAGGGGAATACCCATGGGTGCTAACTCTTCTCCAGATATGGCAAACCTCTACTGTCATATCAAAGAGAAACACTTCATGGATAACCTGGTCAACAGCGGGGACATATCAAACATGAAACGTGCAATGCTCCTTTCGCACACCATGAGATATATTGACGATATCCTGTGTTTCGGTACCGACCCACCTCCCCCCGAGGTGTATCAAATGGAGTATTGTCGAACAAACCCAACCGATGCTGACACTACTTTCGTCGGAATACGGATCCGACAAGAATACCGTGCCCCCCGTACACCAAAGGATCCATCATCACCAAACCCTGCACCCCCCAACTCTGCACCCCCCAACCCAACCAACCATCATGGATGTATTCAGATCTTAATAAGAGAGGAATTTTTTTCGCCAAATCTACCTCCTCCTCCTCTTAGATTAAGACCTTAGTCCATAAACGGCCCAAAAAAGCCCAACATCTGAATCCCCTTAATTAAGGTCTTAAACCTCTTAGTGTAACCTCTTTACAGGGGGGGGTCAAATAAACGTACTAAGTACTACTATTCGGCGAACGGGCGGGCCTAAATCGACCTCGCCAAAAAAGTATAAAATACTTTGCGAGCGAATAGACGTACGTAGTACGTCTATTCAACTTTTCCTAAAAACGCTGTTTGCAGGGGCTCTGCGGGGCTATTTGGTCCACCAGGGGCGCGCTGGTCACTGCTGCGTGCCCTGGCCCGGATCACTTCGTTGAAGGAAGGCCGGGGAGCGCCTGGCTATGGCCCATCCTCTCGAGGCATTCCGTGAGCAGATGAAATCATCGGCGGTCGTCATTATATCCGACACCAGCCGAAGATATTGGCCCTGTTGGTGGATGTCACAGGTCTACGGTGAGCTTTGTCTGGGGCCATCCGTTCACATCTTCTCGGTGGTGGTGGGGACTGCGGACGCCGTAGCTGAGGGGAATGCGCGGCGGGCTTCAGCAGTGGTTCTGATGCCTCTGGACCGCATGAGCTTGCGGGTTTGCGGGGCCCGTGCACCCTGGTTCCCCGAAGTGGCACTAATAGACCTTGTCTCCATTCTTTGCCCCAAAGTTTGCGGATTTGTGTGCCCCCTCCACTGGCAGGCGGTCCTCCATAAAGAAAATCTCAAAAAAAACGAGATATTTCCCAAAAAAACGGGTGTACAAAGTAAGTACTTGTATTCAACGGCCCAACGTGCCCCAGAGCCCCAAAAAAATAAGTACTACTATTCGGCTAAGTACTACTATTCAACTAAGTACGTTTATTCGACCCCCCCCTGTAAGGTCTTACACTCAGAGGTTAAGACCTTAGTTCGATCTTCAGCAATATTACGTTGACAGCGGGTGAACCCAGCAGGTTCCTGCACACACCCGCCCCCCGCGCCCCCACCACACGCACGTTCGTGCCCCCCCCCCCCCACCACACACTCAGTTGACTCCAACACTCACATCCCCCACGAGGACTCTTATTTGCGTGGCAGCAAGTGGCAACATAGTGTGAGAGAAATGCCACACTGCAAAAGTACGCTTGAGTCACAGAGCGGCAGCAGAATACAGGTTGGAGTTTTGCCGCTCAGCGGATCATCTCACGCGGTGTACGCGTGTGCATTGATGGCAGAGACTGCCTCTTCGAAAGAAGCCAGCACATTCTTCGGGATGGTGGTGGGCTGGAGAATGTCGTCCTCCCACTCGACGACTTTCGGCCCAGTCGCAGCAGGATAGCCCTTCCGCAGGGTCCGGTCGAACTGGTTGGGTAGGTCCTGGTTGCAGGCATGGAAGAGGATTCGGGCCCGAGTTGATGCGTGCGCTGCCATGCGGGACGGGGGGAGCACACGGCGCGCGATAGAAAACACGCTGTCACACCCCAGAGTCGATGCAGTCACCGCCAGCAGATCAAGGCACAGAGTACGCAGCGCGCACTCCCCGTAGTTCAGCCAGAAGGAGTCCACATCGCCCTTCATGCCCTCCTTCTTGGAGTGATCCACATACTCTACCCACGCCGCCTCCTCGACTTCACGGAACGCCGGAATCCAGGCAGTGATATCCTGGAAGGACATCAGGTTGTCAGTGTTCCCCATGATCTTGACAGCACGTGGGTTCACGTGTCTCATCGCCTTCCAGTAGTAGTACGACCCCTCCGACTTGTTCCCCCACCACCGCACCTTCAGCTCCTCTGAGAGGACAGCTGCGACTGGGGACTTGGCATCCAGCAGGTCTTCCAGGGACTTCTTTTCCCGCTCGAGAAATTCTTTCTCTTTTTCCGTCTTGGCGTACGCGATGTTGTCAAGGTCCTGAATCTTCCCCTCCATGTCACCCCAAACAGAGTGGCTGTGCGACTTCTTCGAGGGGGTGGTGTAGGAAGCCAGCAGCTCCATGATCGGCGAATTTGCCCGCTCCATCTCCAGCAACTCCTTCTCCAGCCGTGTGACCCCCAGATCCTTGAGCAGCTGGCCCAGCTTCCCCATGCTGGGTGTCGTACTGCCCTGTTGGAGCTCGGTGCTCACGAACACGAACAGCGCCTTCATGCGCTGGCGCACGTGGGTGTACACTTCGATGCGAGACGAGTACCGAGTATCACCTGGGAGGGGGCACTTCACAGCCGGCACCTTCTCCTTTGTGTTGTTCTTTTTTGCAGCGTCGAGAACAGCATGCGCTGCTGGAAGGATATCCTTGAGGGTGGTAGCGGTGGAGACTGCCTCGTTCGGCTGGCGGAGGGCTGCACGGATCTTCCCGGCGCACGATTCGAAGAGATCGGCTTCCTCCTGCGGCGTGCAGTCCTCCCTGAGTTCTTCGACTTCCCCGAGGATGGTCTCCAGCGATGACACAGCAACTCCGGAGAGACACTCCATCTGCACTTCGACCCACCGTCTGTGCCGATACTTGTTCTCATCCCCGCCCAGCAAGTTGTTGAGTAGGCGGGACACCTCGAAGGCGGCACACCCCGGGAACTTCTTCTCCAGGTTGGCCAGCATCCAGGTCTCGCAGACGTCGCCACAGTTGTTCACCAAGTGTGGGACGCACGACACGAAGGGGACACCGAATGCTTCGGCGAGTTCACGGCTTGCAGCTGCGTTGGACCCGCCCTTGTCGGATCTGATGAGGAAGGGGGGGGGGGCAAGCTGAGGCGCGTCAGCTCGCGCTTGATGTCCTGCGACAGCTCGACCCCGGTCTGGCTCCCCCTCCGCTCCTCCGGACGTATGAAGATCAGCGATGCGGCGAATCCTACAGCGCTGAGGATGATGGCCGTCGCCTTCGTGTCGCCAATCCCACTGTTGTCATGCGACATGCAGTACCTCCCCCCCTTCAGCTTGGCCGTGATGACCTTCTCGCTGTCCTTCGTCAGCTCGTCGCCCAGCTTCTTCACCAGCGGAGCAACCTTCGGGGGGTCCTTGGGGATGCGTGTGCCTGCGAGGCAGGAGAGTACACCCTGCATCGCGCCCGCTGTGATCCCCGTGTAGAGCACCCCTTTCGCGATTTTGTCATGCAGAGCGGTTTCACTCGCTTCAAATGCAGTCACAATTGTGACCTGCCCCTCTTCCCCCTTCTTCTGCCTTGATTTCTTCCCCACGTGCTTGCTGCCGGTGAAGTGGTCCCCCAGGTCGCCTGCCTGGACATGGGGCATCCACAACACCTCGCAGATATCGCAGGAGGGGACCTCCTGAGCCGCTGCGTAAACGCTCGTCAGCTGCTTGGAATTCCTGTAGTGTGATTTGATGTCGCCGACCTTCACGCAGACACAGTCGGTGTGCTTCTTCATCTCCCTGCGGAGAGCATCGCCCAGTACCTTCCTCTGGGAGGGGGCAGGTGGGGGGTCAGCAGGGGGTGCGGCCGGCGCGTCGTCACCAACGTCCTCCGCCGGGGGATCTGCCAGGGCCCCCAGGTCCTGCGCGAGCTGCCTCCTGGCAGCAGTCTTCGCCCCCGCCTTCTTGCCCCGCTTCTTTTTGGGCTTTTCCTCCTTCTCCGTGCCTCTTTCGCCAGCCAGGATGCGGGCCTTGGCAATGGCTGTGGCCAGCTGGGGCTTCGTGCCGGCCGCCTCCACCCCCTCCGCCTTCGCCAGGTCCACCAGAAACGACTTCGCCTTTTTCTGCAGCAACAGGGCTGCAGCATCTACGGCAACAGTTTGTGCCTGTGACAGCTCCGCAGTAATAGAATCCTCATCGGAGTCAGCCGCTCTCTTTGCCATATTGCGGCTGCTTGTGTGTGCCAGGTGTGGAAGTGAGGAACGCGCATACATACAAGCATGCAAAAAAGCGAATGTTATTTGGACCGTGCAGGCTTTTGCAGGATTGGGGGTGGGATGAGAGATTCCTGGGCTGATACCATCCTAGTCCGTCGAGCCGAGGTCAGTTTCTGAGCAAAGATGTTCTGTAACCCCTTCCCAATAGGGAAACCCCTGCAGAAAAACTAAGGTCTTAGAATTAAGAGGTTAAAACGCGGAATCTCTTAATAAGGTCTGAATATATCCATGAACCATAACAGAGAAGTAAAAGCGGTTTTCTTTTTACGCCTGTCGGTATACGATAAAATGATGGCGTATCCATACGATCCGCTCAGCTTTGTATCATCAAGCTCGACCGCACCTGAATCTTTTTCGTCAGCCATCCTTATTGGTGCACTGGTCCGTGCATCACGGATCTGCAACAATGCGGCCGATCTTAAAGCAGAGATTAACAACACATGCCTGAAGCTTTTAGCACGAGGCCATCCTTCGAGACACCTCCACAAAGGTTTCAGAAAATGGTTACTTGATTACTACCCAGAAGAAAAGTTTGAGCCATTTGTCAAAGACCTTCAACGTCACTTCCATTGGGTAATAAAACACATCTCCAAAGCATGTGCCGACCCTCTTTGCGACTTCAAACAGTTCGCAAAGAAACTGACAAGCTCTCGCACATACATACGCTTTAGAGACCCCCTCACTGCCACTCGTGACGATACGGAGGCAGCGGCACTCTTTCACATTCACCCACACCGTCCACACCCCCCACCACCTACACTCCCCAGTGCTTCACCTGACTGTACCCCTCAAATACAACCCACCACTACATCTTGTACGTACAAAAAATCCACCTTGTCACAAAAACAACACTACAGAACGAAACACTCACTTGACACTGAAAAACGAAGGGACAAAAACCCCAACACGACAACACGTCGGAACAAAAAATCCCTTACACGTACAAAAAAAACCACCGCACCAAACACCACCCAACAACCATCAAACCTCCACTCATTTACCATCACACGCAAACCAAAAGCTGTTACAATCTTCCGCCCCATCGCCAACCCGAGCGATTTCTGCTTCATCAACGTCGTTCTACAACTCACAAACTGCAGACCTTTCGATGAACTATGGGTTACTGATCACTACTCTTGTAACTCTGATCACGCTGACTCATGGACGGTTTGTAAAAGCTTTCTGGCTTTAGCAACAGAACACAGAAACGGGGTGATGACTTTAGATCATCTCCTCAATTTCCGTGCTTCCCTCCCAAAGCCATACAACAACGGACAACACGATGCGGTAGAGTTTTTCTCTTTTCTTGTTGACACACTTGCTTTGCACGAAGAGAAAAAGGGTCACACAGGTGACACATTGCATTCTTACGATAAGAAACAGTCAACGTGCACAGGATGTGGACATGTTGAACAGCATTCAACCTCTACCCATATTCGGCACATTGACATAAACAACTATTCCTTCCGGGGTCTCCCCCAATGCCTCAACGAAAGACACGAGTACATTCGAGTACCAGACAAAGATGATCCTAACCTGCACATATGCCCCGATGCTCTCATTGAACACACGTCAACTGCGGTCTGTACCAACGAAGTTTTTCTGTGTGCACTCAAACGATTCGCTACTGCCACAACGAAGGACAGCACACCAGTTGCCCCACCTTTGGTTTTTAGCGACGAGGACACACTGTTTAAACTGACGTACGTGATATCGCACGTTGGAGATGTAGCAACATCGGGACACTATATTGCCTTCTCATTTCAGAACAACAACAGGATACTGAGACTTGACGACAGTCACATATCGGAGACAACCTTGAATGACCCCAACATCAATCAGGGATACCTCTGGATATACACTCGAGTACCCACAACACTCACAACACTCAAAACTGGCAAAACAACAACAACACCAAAAACCTCCACACCCTCCACATCCAAAACACTCAAAACCACCACATCCAAGACCCCCACACCAAGAGCCAATGTGACACTCGCTACCACAACAACGGCGCCGAAACGTGTACGAACCCCAACACGGGCACCCGATACGGATACTGCTGTAGTCACAAAAGCGGATCTTACCACTGAGAAACGGAGCAAAAAGAAAAAGCGGGTACCATCATCCCCGACACGAATGCTCTCAAACTCACAACTCTCCACCCCCCAACGTCCTGACCTTAAAAGGGCGAAAATAAGGGTGGCATCAACAGCAACACAACGGACCCCCAAAATACTGATCAACACACTGATCAAGGCGAAAAGGCCAAAAAAGAAACGTGCACCCTCATCCCCCACACATGTCCCCACACACACTACCCCCAACCCCGCAACACCCGGCAAACAAAAGAATACGGACGCAATCACCCGTTACCGACACACAGTCGATACAGGAAGCATATGCTGACAAACCTTGCATGCCTCTCACGAACAACAACAAAGCATATGCTGACAAACCTTGCATGCCTCTCACGAACAACAACAACACATGCTATGTCAACTGCTTCCTTTACCTTGTGTTGAGTACTGATATGAGAGATCTATTCATTCCTCATGCCTCATGCCGAGATGAATTGTTACAAAGCATTGCGACTTTCCGAACAATTCTCTCAGCAGACACACGTACAACACGACTGTCGTATACAGACCTAGAGGTTTTGATACACGCAGTTAAACGAGTTATCCACGAGCACATCCCAAAAACGCAACACCATGCGGACCCACGACTGCTCATCGAACAGATACTCAAACGACTGGATCTGGACCCGAAAGGCTCCGCGGCAATTCGTGATAAACTCGGTATCCTCTCAAAACCTACTACGGGCTGTACAACGTGTGATGCCTCAGCACCAGTAATGATATGTTATGTGAGAATATGCAGGAGCCTCTATATAAAGCATGGCTTCCCTGCGTGCCTCGAACAGGACTTCTTTGGGCACATACACACCACATCATGTCAAAACGATTGCTCAGGCCTCTCCCTTACCCCACAAGGTGGTAACCTCCTGTTTTTCTTCGACAACCTGTCACCAACAGATACAGGGAAGGTATCACTTATGCCACGCTGTTTCACGTGGAAGGCCATCACATACGAGTTGATCTTCCAAATTGTCCCGCAAGCTGCCGAAGATCCCACAAGAAACCATGTGTACTCTCAACTCTTCACGGCTGCAGGCATTTGGGATCTGGACAACAACTCAGTGACCCTCAAGGACTCGGAGGATATCCGAGAACATGGCTTCCTTTTTCTCTACCGGCGGAAGACTACCGACACCACAAGCGCAACTTTGGTTCGTGAAACATCCCCACCGCCCACACATCCAAAAATAAATACACACCTCTCTCCAGCACAAAACGTGGTTTCTGTGTCTGACTACCTCACCACACAACAACAACAGAAAGAGATCCAGACACCAGGGTCTCCAACAGAGCCAAACTCACCCCCTTTTGTGCAAGCCACCACATCCCCTACGACGAACATATCTTCAACTCTTGCCCCCACGAACACCACTTCTGGCGGGGCAGACGATCTATACGATACGTTCCAAAATGCCACGCCCAAACAAACGTCGCGTGCCAGTTCCGAGCATGCCACCGTGGTTCAACACACAGACACGACTAGTCATGCCAACCACATCAACCACAACGACACCAACCCCCCACCTCCCACTAATGGAACTGCTGAAAAAGCCACCCCCTATGCTTGCTCCAAATGTGGAACCACTGTCACACAAAAGGGTAAGTCCTTTACTTCGGAGCACGGCGTGCTCGTCCACCAAGCAACGTGTCGTAGAAGAAAATCACGTCTTGGCATCTCAATGCAAACCCCGGGCTTGGCTGAATCCCTCGACAATACGGCACCCCTACACCTTTCACAGATACCAGTCCCTGTGTTGTCTACAAGCGCCGACAAACACCGTTTCGTATGCCATATTTGCGGGGCTACTACAAACAGTTTATGCGTGCCCTTCAAAAACCTCTGGTCTCTGAAAATGCATGTACGGACTCATGGACCAGCCCTGCCCGATACGGAGATGCCGGATGATACATCTACAGAAGAAGATGATAACCCCGCACCACACAAAAGATCCAGACAGACGGACAACATGTCGACGGATCAATCGGAACCCGAGTCCGATTACAACTAGCCACCAGACGGTAGTTATACCTTTCATAAACTCACGTTGTATCATGCCCCCAACCCCTTTTTTCCTTCCGGTATGCGGGATTAACACGATCCTCAGTGAACCAGCGACCCTGCCATGCATAGCTGACGGCGTAATGGCGTGCTTCTGTGCCCCCAAAGATTATACTTTGGCCATGCACTTAGTCACCATACGCCCAAAAAACCCCCCCCCCCCCCCCTGGACACCGTCTCCCCTGCCGCACTCCTAGACGCAATGTCCGATCCGGGAGGCATTTCATATGCTTCCCGTGGCCCGTGGAGTCGTGCTCCGATCCACACCTTCTTTTTCTTTTTTTATTCTTTTCTTTACTGCTTTCTCTCCTCCTTTTAATCATCACTTTTCTTTTTTCTTTTTCTCTAAAATCCACCCCCCTACCCCACCGCCCCTTTCATCTTTTGCCCTCTATCTGTCCCCACCCCTGACGCTGTGCATCTTGCCGATACCCACCTGATGAAAGGTACACCTCGTACCGGGCTGCCCCGGCATGTGTTCCGCGTCCTTATGGTACGGTCGTGGGTTGGCAGCCGAAACTGCTACCATAAGCAATTTTTTTTGCGCCCCCCCCCCCCCTGAACGTTCCTATGAACGTTCCTCTTTTAACGAACAAGCTGACATGCAAATGGAATGACTGAAGACATCACTGCGGTCACATAGGCTACATGAACCTGACTACAATGATGACACCAGTTACGCACATTTCCACAGATGAGTGCCTTGACGTTTGATCATGAGAACCAAAGAACGTTTTTGCATACCATCACAGCCTAATTGCCCACACAGTACAACAACACAACACAGGCCGGAAAAAACACTGGATTTCAGACACAACCTGCATAACGAGTGAAGGGTGATCATTCTTGTGCTCCCTTCAAATTCGATTTCACTACCCCCCCCCACCACAAACTCGTTTGAGCACCGTGCGTAGGGGAGTCGTGGGGTCGAAACAACCTGACGACCGTTGGCCCCCGCTCCCCTCCCCTCCACCCGTTGCCAGGATTGAGACGATTCGCTTCGCTCTAAAGAGCATCAGGAGGCGTGCATGGGGATCGAGGGGTTCTTGATTAGATTCTTGGACAACCTTGGGATTTGCTTCAAAGTACCAAAAGATGGTACCCGCGATATGTAGGCTGAAGCTGGGGGAAACCCTGGTGGAGGGCATCGCCCATCCAAGCTGGGAAGGGCGAAAGACCAACGTCATCAAGAATTCCAAAGGACCAACCAGTCCACATGTCCCTCACGGGAACCTGATCACTACCGGGATCACCCGCTGCCGGCTGTTCTATCTGGGAGTGACACACACCCCTCCACTGCACTCTTTACACTCTTCCTCTGCAGGTGTTGTGATTTTTTCTTCCCCCCTCTTCCACCCCTTCTCAACATGAGCAGCACGTGGCCCACTGCGAACTTCTTCCTCGACAGTGAAGGCCGCCGCATCATCAACCGCAACAGCGATGGCGATGTTGTCTCCGTTGGTGCCCTGATGAACTTCCAGGCCCCCTCTGTCGAGAGCAGCCTGCTGCGCAACGGCAAAGTCTCCACCAAGCGCGCTGCGCACGGCGGGGACATGGAGCTCCACGGCACTGTGTGGGACCCCACTGGTGTGCACGTTGCCAATGCGCGCCTGCTGCGGCAGCCCGCATCGCTCAACCGCGAGGGGTTTGAGCTCCGCAGCCATGACACAGGGGACATCGACTTCTCCCTGGAGAAGGACATTGTGAAGCGCTACTACCCTTCCGTCTGCGAGCTTGTCCGGCAGGCGACAGGCGCAGCGCGCGTTGTTGCGTTTGACCACAACATCCGCTCTGCCTCAGAGAAGGCTGCAGATGCCAAGATCCAGGGTGGCAACGCAAAGCAGAGCCCGGCACACCTTGTCCACACAGACTACACGCTGACGAGCGGGCCGCAGAGGCTGCGGGACCTGGCGCAGCCTGCGAAGGTGAACGACACGTGGCGCTCTCTGGTGCCTGAGGGGAGCCCGCTGATCTCGGAGGAGGAGGTTGCGCGTGTGACAGAAGGGGGTGGCCATTTTGCCGTGATCAACGTGTGGCGCAACGTGAAGGAGGAGCCGGTGCGGAAGTTCCCGCTTGCCGTCTGCGAGTCGGGCGTGACGGACCCTGAGGACCTCATCACCTTCGAGATCCACTACGAGGACCGTGTGGGGGAGAACTACTTCGCGAAGTACAACAACAAGCAGCGCTGGTTCTACTACCCTGCGATGCGCAAGCAGGAGGCCCTCGTGTTCAAGCAGTGGGACTCCCTCGGCCCCTACACCAAGACTGGCGTGGAGGGCGCTTCCGAGTCATCGGTGCCGACGTTCTGCCTGCACACAGCCTTCAACGACCCCACCACCACGCCCGAGTCGCCCGATAGGGAGAGCATTGAAGTGCGCTGCATTGCTCTGTTTGAGGCCGACCCTGCGAAGCTGTGATCAGGGCTGGTGGGCAGGTGCGGCCTGCAGTCGTAGTGTGTCCTGCATGCATATCGAACAAACCAACTTTCTGATAACGCCGTTTGGTTGTCGCATGGATGTGTAGCTCTGAGCGAGGTGTCCAGTGTGTTCCCCCGTTGTGAGGGGGATCCGCACGCATAGCCTGACAAGGGTGGTGTGGCCTGTGGAGGGTGTCTGAAGGGCAGGGCTTTGTGGCGGAGCACGGTGCTGTAAACGGCACCACGGCTGTTCTCGTAACGTTGCTCTCAGAGGTTTTCCGACAATACGTGAAGGTTCCGAAGATAAGATGCCCTCCTTTGGTCCTGTCTCCAAGTTGTCTCAAAAATAATCTGGTCTGAAACACACGCACACACACACTTTCGGCATTTTCTGCCGGATTTTCCTAGCGGGGACTAGGCTAACCCCGTTCCCCATCTATCTCTCTGGAACGTGTTTTTTTTGTTGAATACTTTTGAATTTTCTTTTGCACACGACTTTCGCCCCCGAAAGTGCCCTTCAGTTTCTGCCAACCGTGCTCGACAGACCACCCCCACACCCCTCTTCACCGGTCGGTGGGTTTTTGCAAATGCGTGTAATCAGCAAAACGCATCACGATTACCCCAGCTGGGTAGAGGGTGAGAGAGGAGCAGGAACTGAGGCGACACTTTGTTGCTTCGTGCGTACAGTCAGGCACAGTGGGTCACTTTTTTAAAAAAATTACGCAACACAGGGCAGCAAAGCGACCATTCCTTGCCTTCCCGCAACATTGTGCACTTCCAGACCAGCCGCAAAACTGCATAATCTGGAAACGCTGTTTTATGGATGTTAACTGCAGCACGAGCTTCCTGCTGGTGTTTTCTGGTACACAGCCCCTCTTTTTCTTGTTATTGCCGTGTTGCCCTTTGGGGGCCCTCGCTACCAGGTGTGACTGAGTGAGAAGAAGTGAGCACCAGCCCACTTCCCCTCACTGACTGACGAGCGGTGACGAGCTGTGACTGGTAGCGAGGGCTCCCTTTGACTTTTTTTTTATCCCCTTTTCCGCAGAAGAATGCACGCATGTGCATGCCGCACAGCCCCCTCCCCCTCTCTGTTTTAGGTGTGCTGCAGCAGGTGCCCCACACACACAACAACAGAATCCCAAACACCGCACATACACACACTGCCCCCTGACAGGACAGTGCAGACAGCCGCTCCTTCTCACCGGCAGGCAACCTTTGTTGCTGACTCTGCAATGGTGGCAGGTTCCTGGTTCCGGGATGCTGGGTGGGGTCGCACAGGGGCACCGAGGGGCACTGTTTGGTGTTATTATTCCGGGGTTCATTGGGGTCTGCACGGAATGACGTTCACATGCTGCCGCGCTTCTTGCTGCCTCTCTCTCGTGACGCCCGGCTGTCGTTGTGCTGGGGGCCACAGGGAGAGTGGTGCCTGGCCTCTCTCTCTCGTGACCAGGTTTGCTCGCAGAAGAAGCTTCGCAGCCGACAATGGGGATGCCCGCCCCCCCCCCCCCCCCACCCCCCGCCCCCCACGGTGGGATCTTGTAAATTTTACATGTATAACTACAAGTATATACATGTATTATACATGTATAATACTTGCATGTCAACTATTATACATGTATAATACATGTATATGCCTGAAATATACATGTAAAATACATGTATATCAAGTAAAAATACAAGTATAATACTTGCATGTCAACTATTATACTTGTATTTTTACTTGATATACATGTATTTTACATGTATATTTCAGGCATTTACATGTATTTTACATGTATAATACTTGTCATGCAAGTATTATACATGTAAAATACTTGCATGACAAGTAAAATACATGTATATCAAGTACGTCACTGTGCATATCAGCACGTCACTGTGCATATCAGCACGGTCCCGCCCTCTGTGCCAGACCAACACACCACCAAAGGAAAAGAGGAAGAGGCGACGTAAGGCAATGCCTCCGTGCGGCCAGGAGAACACGAAATAGCGACCCCCTCAACGGGGAATGCTACGAGCACGGCCAAAAATCGTTCAAAATCGTTCAAATACTTGCATGCAAGTAAAATACATGTATTTTACTTGCATGCAAGTATTTTACTTGTCATGCAAGTATTATACATGTATTTTACTTGTCATGCAAGTATTTTACATGTATAATACTTGCATGACAAGTATTATACATGTAAAATACATGTAAATGCCTGAAATATACATGTAAAATACATGTATATCAAGTAAAAATACAAGTATAATAGTTGACATGCAAGTATTATACTTGTATTTTTACTTGATATACATGTATTTTACATGTATATTTCAGGCATATACATGTATTATACATGTATAGTAGTTGACATGCAAGTATTATACATGTATAATACATGTATATACTTGTAGTTATACATGTAAAATTTACAAGATCCCACCGTGCCACAGCTTGCATCCTCCTGCCCTGTCAAAATGCCACACTCCGGAAAACCCCCATTTCAAGCGCCACCACATCGCCACAAGGCAACATTGATGCCACCCACCCATGCCTCCGGACCCCCCCTGTGTACTGTTGTGTCATCGCCACTATCGACACACACACACACCCCCTGCAGGCAGGGTTAGACACTGGAGGCGGCAGGCGGTGTAGCTGGCAGCAGGGTGCCGAGCCATTCCGCCGGTAGACGGCGGGCTGGCTTCGGTGCCCTGCAAACTGCCCACCCCAGATGGAGCCTGAGTTCTTCTCATTCGGATTTGGGCGAAGATGCGACCCTGTGAGAGTATGCCTTTCGCTGCCGTGTGTTGAGGAGGAGAGGAGGTGGTGGTGTTGGTTGGCCTGGCTGGTCGTAGTCTATTTATGTCAACTCTCTCTCTCTCTCTCTTGCGTGTTTCGCCCCGCTAGAGAGTCACCCAGATCACCAATTGTGCTTGAGCAGCTTTGCCCAAACCCACAGGGGGGTCTTCGGCGTAGGGTTTCAGCAGGGGTTTTCTTTCTGCACAGGGGGGGTAATTTCTGACCCCTCCCCACCCCACCCCCCCCCCCCGCGTCCCTCCTGTACAACATATCTGGTGTAGTGACTACAAAAAGGACTAACATTGCGAGAAGGTGCTGGGAGATTTACTTTTCCATTCCCTCTCGACGATCAAACCCCCCGCGTCCCTCCACCCCTGCCCAACACAACAGCTATGCATCCCGTTCATCTTCTACAACATGGGTGCCGAGATGCTGTACATCCTGGAACAGCGGCTCTACTCCCAGAAGATCCGGAAGGATAAGATCGAGCGGGTCTTGGATGACCTCGTTCAGCAGCTCTACGGCCCGCGCGCGATATGCGAGCTGCTGAAGAAAGGCCCTCTGCCCAGCAACTCCTATATGCGCTCGGTGTTCCACGCCATCAGCAACAGCTCTTTGATGAAGCTCAACGACCAGAGCATGGAGAGGATGTACGAGCTCATGGTGATGGGTTTCAAACACCAGGTGGTGTCGCTGTCGCACCCGATGGATATTGTGTCCGTCACACTCAACCACATGGAGGCGAACCGCACCCTGGTGAAGGCAGGCACTGCAGCCCGCCAGCTGGTGGACAACGCCTTGGTGCAGCTGACCCATGCGATGAAGAAAATCACCCTGGGGCAGTACCACATGATGCGGTCGTACTTCTGCCGGTTTTTCCAGGACCGGCGGACGAAGGTCTCCCTCTTCATGCGCGAAGGGTTGCAGAACCCCAACGGCACCTTTCCCCTGGTGGTGGGGGGGCCCATGCCCAACGACATCCTCGTGGAGATGCCGGGCGTGGTGCGGTATTTCAACTCTTCTGCCTCCCCGTCGTCTGGCGCCATGATGCTCACGCCTGACTCTGATCTGGGCCTCACGGACAACACTGTGAGTGGTTCGGAGAATGGGGACACCGTGCGGCACGAGCAGGATGTGTCAAATCCGCAAGGGCACAGCCGCGCGCAGTCGTCGACAGAGGCATTCAACCACCCTCTCACCTGGCATATCACGACGCAGCGCAAGGGGGACCACTACGACTTCGAGGCGCGTGATGTGGTGCTCGGGGCAAATCTCTACATCGCGCAAGAGGCGTCTGCCCTGCGGGAAACGTTGCGGGCGCTCGAACCCCCGACCTTCCGATTCCAGGACAAGCTGGCGGCAATCGACGCGCAGCACCAGCGGAGCCTGGTGGAGGAGGCGAAGATACACGAGAGGGAGGTGGTGCAGGCCGCACACCAGCACCCCTCCCACGCGGCGCTTGATGAAGGCCCACGCCCCTCGCATGGCGCGGCCACGCCGCTGTCGCTGCCGGCGGATGATGCTTTGTCGCCGGAGGCGAAGCCGCTGCTGCCGTCCCCGGGGACACAGCAGCTGCTGCAGCAGCAGCAGTCCGAGAACTCCATCATGGCGGTGCCGTCGCCGTCGCCGCCGGCCCAGAGGCGCCCACCCCCGAGCGTCGCTGCGGTGCCGGAGGGTGGCATGCGGAGTATACCTGCGGAGGTGTCGGACACCGCCCCGGCAGGGGATTCGTTCATCACGTCGTTCCTCCAGCAGGCGGAGAATGAGCACAGCGACAGCGCCTTCCGCTTCTCGCCCTTCGGCGACCCGGGGCAAAGCGGGGTGCACGAGGCTGGCAGCGTGCAGCCCCCCCTCGAAGGGGGGGAGTGCGGTGACTTCATCGAGATCCAGGCCATGTCCAGAGATCGCTATGTCGAGATCAACAGCGAGCTGGTCGGGATGATGGAGGAGCTGGAAGTTCTAGATAAGGTGTGTCCCTGAAGTGGGGTTTTGCCTCTGACACACACACAAACCCACCCCGCACCCGCTTCCGCCTTGTGTGGAGCACACGCACCAAGGAGTCAGTGTCATTGTAAGAGTTTTGCACACCACCTTCGATCACACCCTTGCGAAGGCTATGCAGGTGACTTGTCCTCTCTGAGATAGCGTGCATTGGAAGTCTCACAACACACCACACCGTAAACACAAGCACCTACATCCACACCAAACAACGACCGTCAATTGGGTTGGGAGGCATCTGCACCTGTGATGCACAGCTCCCCGCTGGACGTGCTCGGAAAGCAAAGCTGCAGGGCACGCCCTGCTGCGTTACGCATATCCATGGCCGCTCTGCGAGTGCCCGCAAGGGACGTGGGCAGCAGCGTCGAACCATGCGTCACACAGTCTGTTGGGATCACACCAAGTCTCTGCGAGTGAATATGAAGGTGAACCGCCAGCACTGCTTGGTTCCTTAGTTCGAGTTGTGCAGTACTTACCTAAGGCTATCCTCTTTGCGAGAAGGACTATCGTTGGACACACGCATATGATGACGCACTGTTCATTACAAACCACTCGTATTGGACCCACCTTGTGTGCGGACAACGATGGTTCAACATGCACCACCATCTGACACACCCCTGTCATCTCCACGGCCCGAAACCCCTTTTCACACGTTGTGCATCATGCTGGATCAGTCAAACCACTCCCCTCTCCCTTCACAGGTCTACATGAACCCTGAGGCAGACGTGTCCAGCTCCTCCCTCCTCGAGCTTCTGCGAGAAGAGGGCCTTGCTTAGCCTGGAGGTGCTTACAGGTCGAGCTTACAGGCCGAGCCGCTAGTCGAATTTTCTTTGGGTTGCGTGCCCCACCACATCCATCACAGGGGCGTGCCTGTGCACCCTTCACCCCCCATTGTGGCTCTTCCACAGAGGGGGTCTTGCCTGCATAAGAGGAGGTCGAGGGATGTTCGACACCGCGCCTTGATATTTTTTCTACGACAGGACCCCCTCTGTCAAAAAGCGAGGTGTCGAGAACGACAGCGGGGGTGGTGGTGGTGGCGGTGGCGGTGGTGGCGAGGCACCCCTTTTGTAACATCGCAAAACCAGCAGGGGGCAGTTAACCCTCCATCGCGATGGCTTTGCAGTGTGGGTGGCCCCCCGAGGGCAGCAGAAGCCCCCTTTCATTTGTTTGTTTCCCCCCCCTTCTTCCTCCCTCCCCTGGAGGTGTGGGCGGGTCGTCAGGCCGAGCATACGCCACCCAGATATCCGGACATATATCCGACACAACACACCCCCTGCATAAAGGGTGAAGGGTGAAGGTCCACTCTCCCGCTCTCCCTCTGTCAGTCATCTCCCTCAATACTCTTGACAGCATGCCCCTGGCGTGCTGTCCCTCCCTGAAGCCTCCGACCAATGCAAGCGTCAGCCAAAGGCAAATGGCTCGTGGAGAGGAGGGACTCGGTTTTTTTTGAGTTTCTCAGCTTCCTACTGTTGGCAGTGCAGGCGTTTCCTCCGCCATGTGCCCGAAGCGTAGGCCATGGAGAAGCGCACAGCAAAAGGTTTTCGGCTTTCTGAGGGGGTCCCTCGCTACCAAGGTGTGACTGAGTGAGAAAAGGTGAGCGACAGCCTCACTTCCCCTCACTGACTGACGAGCTGTGACTGGTAGCGAGGGCCCCCTGAGACATGCAGATAGCGGGTTTTTTTTTGGAAGAACAGCTTGCTTTTCGCACTGAAAAAGACTCGTGGCAGCGTTCGGTATCCTGCACACATACACTAGCAGGCTTCGTTCGTACAAACAAAGAACGCAACTCCAAGTCTTTTTCTCCCCTGACAAGCCTTATTTACACAGGTCTCTCCTCTGCGATGGCCTTCGCCCCGACGGGGTTGCAAAGGCCATTTCTTTCGGTGCATTCTCTCCTATTTACAGGAGAACAGCGTCGAAAAGCTGTCTGGCAGCGCCAAGACCCGCCCCCCCCCCCCCCCCCCCCCACCCCCCACCCAGCCTACACGGTGGGATCTTGTAAATTTTACATGTATAACTACAAGTATAATACATGTATTATACATGTATAATACATGCATGTCAACTATTATACATGTATAATACATGTATATGCCTGAAATATACATGTAAAATACATGTATATCAAGTAAAAATACATGTATAATACTTGCATGTCAACTATTATACATGTATTTTTACTTGATATACATGTATTTTACATGTATATTTCATGCATTTACATGTACCGTATACGTAAATATTTTGGAACGTAAATATTATGGAACGTAATTATTATGGAACGTAAATATTTTGGAACGCTGGTGGGTTGGCGTTCCAGATTTTTTTCGTTCCATAATATTTACAGGGCTTTCTGCGACTCGGGGACTTGGACCAGGTGATCGGACGGCATACAGAGTCCCTGACGGGACCTACTCGTGCACTTTTCGCGCGATTCCTGAGGCAAGCCATCCTCACCACCGAGTCCCCAACTGGCCCTGTAAATATTATGGAACGTAAATATTATGGAACGGACCGGGCAAAAATGGGCCCGTTCCATAATATTTACGTTCCATAATATTTACGTATACGGTATTATACATGTATAATACTTGTCATGCAAGTATTATACATGTAAAATACTTGCATGACAAGTAAAATACCTGCATGCAAGTAAAATACATGTATTTTACTTGCATGCAAGTATTTTACTTGTCATGCAAGTATTATACATGTATTTTACTTGTCATGCAAGTATTTTACATGTATAATACTTGCATGACAAGTATTATACATGTAAAATACATGTAAATGCATGAAATATACATGTAAAATACATGTATATCAAGTAAAAATGCATGTATAATAGTTGACATGCAAGTATTATACATGTATTTTTACTTGATATACATGTATTTTACATGTATATTTCAGGCATATACATGTATTATACATGTATAATAGTTGACATGCAAGTATTATACATGTATAATACATGTATATACTTGTAGTTATACATGTAAAATTTACAAGATCCCACCGTGTATATCTTTCTCTCTTTTCTGTACACCTTCCTTTTCTCTCTACATTACGCCCCTTCCCCATACCTCCTCCCCTTCTCCAAGGGGAGATGATACTGTCTCGGCACCTGAGTATTTATTTTTGCCGTGCCGTACTGTAACAATTCAAAGCAACACCACAAACTGATAGCCACAAGCCGCCACCCTCCCTGCACCCATGGCTGCACAGGGGGGAGGGTATGGGGGTGACGGAGGGGAAAATACCTGAGTTTTGCCAGATTGCTACCAGGCCTTTTCAGTTCCGGCAACCAGGTGCTCTCTCCACATTGTATGGCTCTCCGCAGATGAGTGGGGTTTGTAAGTTATATCAAGTGGGTGTGTGGGTGGGTCGGTGCAGCAAGACCCTCTCGCAGCGCTAGCTTTGGCAGCGTGGGGAGGTTTGGGGGGGGGGGGGGGGGTGGGCGCAAGCAGCAGGGCCCTTGCCAGGGATCCTGACCCCCTTAGGTACGTCCTCTCCCGTTTCATCCGTCTGTCTGTCCGTCTCTGTTCTCCACTCCCGCCAGAGTCTCTCAAAACAGCCGTGGAAAGGGGGGGGGGGGGGGGGACGATTCAAAAACAAACACGCTCAGCCGGCCAACGGTGTGTTGATTCAGCCGGATAGGTGCGCACCCTCCCACATCCCTAGCCCTCCGTTTATCAGTCTTACATTGTTTGGGGTGTTATCAGCCGCATCTTCTCCACCGCTGACGAGATGCATGCGCACCCACAGCATTCACATCCACACAGAGCCACGCGCCAGACTGCTCATGTGCGAAACGCAAAACAAACCCCGGACACCTTGTTCTGTGTTGTGCTGGGTTTCGTGACAGACGGCACTGTCCCTGCACACAACGCAGGCAACCACCCCACACACACCACACAGCTTTCTTCAGTTGAGCCACAGCTACTTTTCTTTCGCACCCCCGACACCCCACACGCACCATGTCCACTTTTGACGTCGTGGAGCTCGCCACGCAGCTTGTGGAGCTGCGGAAGCAGAAGAAGAGCGCGGAGGCGGCCGAGCTGTTCCTCCTCGACACCACGGTGATGGAGCTGCCTGCGGTTTTCGGGTCGGACACCTTCAAGGGGAAGGCGAAGATCCTGAAGAAGTGGAAGGAGCAGGACAAGGACGGGATGAAGATCGTCAAGGAGGAGCCGTTCAAGCTGGTGAAGCCTGGGGTGGTGTCGCGCAAAGTGACGGCCGAGGTGCTTGTGTTTAACATGACCGTGCAGCACACGCTCTACTTCAACGCGACCGGGAAGATCGATAAGATGACGTTGAAGAAGCTCTGAGCCGATGTCCATCTCATATCATCGCATCTGCATGTATGGGACGGCCAATCTTCTCGTGTGCATGCACGGCGTGCAGGGTGCAGGTGTAGGGGATCGCGTTACTCCTGGCCGCAGCCGCACCTCTCTCCGTGGCAGGAGCGGCTGCCGCTTGTTCTGCCTTCCCGCCCCACGCAAAAGCTACCCGCAACGTTTGTTGGCGTGCCACAACCCGGCTGCAACACCCTGCATCGGATAAGGAAATCTGAAAATGTGAACAGCACCCAACCCTTTTATGCCGCAGCTACCCCCCAGCCACCCCTCCCACAGCAGCGCCACTCTCTCTCTCTCTGCACCACAACTCTCTCCGAGACAGAACACCCACACTGGATGTGTTGTGTCCCAGGCCGGGCGCAAGCCTTGCCTGGTGCCCACACCAGCCCTGACTAACCTCGCCCTCTCGCCTGTGCACACCGGGGTCCATCTGTCCCAGCTGTGCGTGCCGCGTCTTGTCCTTGGCAGCAGCTGGAGAGGCGACACCGTGTGTGCCCGAGTTATTTTGTTCCATGGCGCTACATGCGTCTTCCTCTCTTCTGGCATGCGCCTGTTGCTGTGTGTGTGGCTGTGTCTGTGCCTGCGCAAATACAACCCACGCCACGTGCACCCTGCCTTGCCTTGCCTTGTTTCTGCCCAACACCCGTTTCAGCCGGGCTGAGATGCCCGGCTGCCCTACCTGCGCCCTAGCCTGCAACCCTGCTGCCGACACGCCACAGGGTCACAATCAGCGAATCGCAAACAGCAAACAAGCGACCACGCCAACACAGAGCAAACAGATCCCCGCAGGGGAGGCTGTCCCCCCCCCCCGCCACCACCCTTGCCGGTCCCCCTGAACCCCCCCCTCTTTTTTTTTCGCAAAAAAAATATACCCACCCCCTCCGTGGCTGACTCCAATAAGGCCAACATCATTTGTCGATGTGCCTTTGCCGTTCTCTGCCCTGCCTCCTCCCCAACCGCCCCTTTGACATCCCACGCGCCTGCGGGCAGAAGCAGGGTGCCACGCCACGCCGCCCGACAAACCTAACCATACCGTCCTCCGCCCTGCACACGAGCCCCACTCCTCCACCAGGCAGAGCGGTGTGTATCCCTTGCGAGAAGCGCCACATTCTCACGTCTCTGCTGCCCCTTCACCCAGCGGGAGGGGGGGAAGGGGCGGGGGGAGGGAAGAGGTGGTGCCCACCCCTCCTCCGATGGCAGCCCGCGGCCCTTGCAGCGCCTGGGCCTCTGCGCACGTCGCAGGATGGCTCCCGGCAGGCGCCGCCACTGCCACCAAAGCCGCCGCCACCGCCACCACCACACCCCCACAACCCTCCCCCGCACCGCCCTCCGGGGACCCCTCCTCTGGGCTCGAGGGGCTGTTCGACTCCCACTGTCACCTGCCGCACGACGGGTGTGCTGAGGGTATCGCGGGGCTCAAGCTGGTGTGTGGCATCCATGAGGCGAACTGGGTGGATATCGGGAGGCTCTCAGATGCGCACCCTGCACTGCCCGTGGGCTACGGCCTGCACCCCTGGTGGGCAGGCGAGCGCACAGGCGGGTGGGAGGCGGAGCTGCGGCGGAGGGTGAAGGCGGCGCAGGAGCAGGGGAGGCCAGTCGTGGTGGGGGAGATCGGGCTGGACAAGCTGAAGGGGCCACCCATGGCGGAGCAGCAGCAGCTCTGTGTGGACCAGCTGCGCATCGCGAGTGAGCTCGGGTGTGCCGTGTCGGTGCACTGCGTGCGTGCCTTTGGGGAGCTGGAGGGGATTCTGAGCGGGAAGAAGCGTGCCCCGCTTCCCGCGAATGCCGTGATGCATTCCTGGCTCGGGTCTGCGGATGCGACCCGCTCGCTGATGCGGCGCGCGGCCTGCCGTGTCTACTTCGGTATCGGCCCGCTCTGCATCCGGAGCGAAACAAAACTGGCACAGGTGCTCAGCCACATCCCGCAGGACCGCCTCCTCGTGGAGTCCGACTCACACGACCCGGCCTCGAGCTGGGATGACGTCCACCGCGTCGTCACCGCCATCTCCAAATGCCTCACCATCCCAGAGCCCCGCATCGCAGAGCTGACAGCAGCCAACGCGAGGGCTGCCTATGGGCTGTGCGGCTGACACGATAGGCGGGTGGGTAGAGGGAGAGAGAGAGAGAGAGATGACAGAGGAAAGAGGAAGGGTTTGGAGGCAAGTATGCCTGGGACTTTGGCCTTTTTGGGCCCAAAAAGGGGTCGGGATTCCACTTTTTCTCCAAGGGTTTTTTAGGGGGGGAAATGGCGCGCAATCCCCCTCGCGGGCAAGAAAATCCCCCCATCCCCACCACACAACCAGTGTGAGTGTGGTGTGTGGGTATTGGACGCCCTGTGTGATGAGAGATAGTGGCAACACAACAGCAACATGCCAGGCAAGGGGGCCAAAAATGGGTTTTCGGGGCGTTATTGCAACGACCCCTTCCTATGCCCCAGCGGCACAAGCTCAAGGATTTTGTTGCTCGACATACAGGGGGGTCTGGGGGGCGGAAGGCCCCCAGCCGCCGGAGGCCACGGTAGTGAGTATCTGTTCCTTGCGCCGTAGTGGGAGCGCGTGGGAGTTGCGGGCGTACAGATTCTGTGTGAGTTAGCTGCGTCCTCCTGAGGCTACGGAGAGTGGTCTGGGTCCCATTCGCTGATGTGAACCCAAAGGACTTGGCTACAAGACAGGCACGCGCTCCAGCCTAGTGATACAGGGGGGTCTGGGGGGCGGAGCCCCCCAGCCGCCGGAGGCCACGGTAGTGAACGCCTGATCCTGACCGGGGAACAACGCCGGGTTTTGGCTGGAAAAACCGAAAAAGGGGCGGGTGTCCGGAGGATTCATCCTCATCCCCCACTAGAATACCACCTGCCTCCGAAAAACTTCACCCAGAAAAACCTGTGGGGAAAAAATCCCACCTAAAAAACCCAAGGAGAAAAATAAAATTCCCTCCCTGCAAAAACCCCACTCTCGTCACCAGGTCCTGGGTAAGACGTTAAACTGCCTGGGGGGGCCGTCCCCGGACCATGACGGGTGCCTGCACCAGGAGTCTAGCACGGCCGTGGTCCAGGGCATGACCGAAAACTGCTTGGGTACCGAGGCTCCCCAGACCAGGAAGGGTGGAGACACCTGGAGTCTAAATAGTCACACCACGTCAGGCCAGACCTTCGCATTGCACTCCGCGAAGACTGCCACACAGCCGCGGGGCAGGTGTGCAGCCTGTGGAAAACCTCGTACAGAAAAGGGTCGGCGACCGCCCGCCCCCAGTCTGAGAGGCATCAGCCGAATCTCGGTGGAGGCGGGCACAAAACAAAAGGGAGAGTCGTCACTGTGCATATCAGCACGGTCCCGCCCTCTGTGCCAGACCAACACACCACCAAAGGAAAAGAGGAAGAGGCGACGTAAGGCAATGCCTCCGTGCGGCCAGGAGAACACGAAATAGCGACCCCCTCAACGGGGAATGCTACGAGCACGGCCAAAAATCGTTCAAAATCGTTCAAAACCCTAAGAGAAAAAAACTGCAATCCTGAATCGGGACTTGGACTCCACATTTAGCTTCATACTTGTTTGGAGGTGTTGGTATTTTTTCTGCCGCCTTTTTATGCCAGACCACACTCGGTGAATCTTTTTAGCATGGGATGCCGCACACCAAAACCCTGCCACTCACACATTTGGAATCCACACCTGCACCACAGGGGGTCTCACACACAATGTCCCATGCACGCGCGTTGGTCATCGGGTCTCTGGACGGGCGTGATGCGGTGCACTACCGATGGGTGTTCACACTCCCGTGGGAGAGAGAAGTCGAAAGCGTGACCCGGCAGGACCAGATGGACGTCGCGGTGGATGTGCTGCGTGCTGTGAGGCGCGACGCCTGTGCTAAATACAGCTACTGCGATGAAGCTGCAGAGGGGGTCGTCCCGCTGTGCGACGACGATGACACCGCACGCCCTTCCGACACCGCCTCCGACCTGGAAACGGAGGACCTGCTTGTGGTGTGGAAGCAGCTGAAGGGCACCGCCTTTGCCCTGGCGGTGCCGCCCTCCGTCGACCTCGTGCTAGCCTCCGCTGTGCTGACTGCGGTGATCCGCCTTCTTCAGACGAGCCTCGGATTCAAGCCCCTCGAATTCGAGCCGCGCACCCTCGTCCTCCGCCCCGAGGTGCCACATGCCGTGGTCTCCCATACGCTGCCTGCAGGGTACATCGCAGCTCCCAACCTCCACCTGCTGAAGCAGGTTGTGCGGAAGGCGCTTGCCGTGAAATAGCTTTCCAGCTGTGTGCGGCACACCAGGGCCCTGCCTCCTGCGCAGATAGCATTGTGTGGGCGGAGGCAGGAGGTGGGCTGGGCGTGGGGCGAAGCAAAGAGTGAGGGAAGAGACATCCCTCTGTGGGTGTTTCAGAATGTCTAAATTCCCGTTCTTCCGAAAAGGGGGTCTCGGGAGTGGAAGGGCGGGGAAAGGGGTGGGGGGGGGGAGGTTGTTTTTTTTTGACAACGGATGACGATCGCTTCTTCGAAACGCATTCAAAAAAGGCACTTTTCCTGCGACCACCGCCTGTTGCTGTGGGTGTTCTCCACACGGCAGCTATTTCCCTTCTGGATAATATCCAACGGAATATCTCAACCACCCCCCCTCCCCAAAGCTTCGCGTGTGAATGCATTGTATGTCGCCCACAGGCCTGCGAGCCTGCCCGGGCCCCATCTGGATTTGGTTTAGATAACAATGACGCACCACCCCCACCTCCATCCCCCAACCCCTACTCCCCACTCCTTTGGAGGCAAGTGGGCGTCGGGAGGAGGAGGGGGGGGGGGGGAGGGCTTGCCCTGCCTTCACTCTCGCCAATCACACACCACCCCCCTTCCCCCCCCCCCCCCTCGCAGCTGCCTGCCCCGCTGGGCAATGCCCCCCAAGGGCACGCCGCACAACCCCCGGGCACACGGCACACCTCGACGGGCCGGACGGGGCATGCCGCGTGGCCACGAGGGGGCCGCCCCCTGCGACAGCTTCTGGGACTCGCTGCTGTCCAGCAACGACGACAGCGGCAGAGCCCCCCTTGCTTGCGGGGACACCCACACTCCCCCGGGGGCTGGCACTGGGGGGCCTGGTGAGCCCTCGGCTTCTGCCCCGACCTCCATCCGCATCCCTGCCCCCGCCCCCTCCCCCGCCCCTGCTCCTCCTGTCCCCACCTCCCGCGGCAGCGAGGGCGGCAGCGGCGGGCCACCGGCCTGCACCGGGTCAGCCTGCTGCCACAGCTATGTGCACCACCTGCAGCACGACGTGGTGATGCACCGCATGGCGCGTGGCTGCTACACACCCGCGGCAGCCCCCCCGCCCATCACCGCCACCCTGCCCTGCGGGGCGGCGTCGCCGCCACCGGGGGCCTTCGCCGAGCTGCCGCTGCCGCAGGCGCTGCAGCACAGCCTGCTCCGCAACTGCTTCACCGAGCCGACCCCTATCCAGGCGGCCGCACTCCCCGTCGCCCTTGCAGGCCATGACACGGCTGTGGTGGCCCCACCCGGCAGCGGCAAGACGCTGTGCTACCTTCTGGCGGTGGGGTGTGGCCTGCTGGCACGCGGGGCTCTGCGTGGTGGCGACTCTCCCAGCAGCGTGCGCCTCGATCACCTTGCACCCTCCGCCGTGGTGGTGGTGCCCACACGCGAGATGGCCCTGCAGGCCATGGGGCATGCAGCCCTGGTCTACGCAGGGACAGGGCTGCGTGTCTGCGGTGCCTACGGGGGTGTCACCCAGCGGCGCCAGCAGGATGAGGCGGCGTTGCAGTGCCGTGCCCAGCGCGACACCCTCGGATGCGATGTCGTGGTGGGCTGCCCAGGCCGCATCGATGGGCTGCTGTCCGACGGCGGGCTCACCATGTCCCACACGCGCTTCCTGGTGCTGGATGCCGCGTCACGCCTCCTCGCGCACCCCGCAGACGCACAGGAGCTGTCTGCCATCGCGTCCCGCTCCGCCATAGCAGTGTCGCGGCAGACGCTGCTCTTCACAACACTCTTCACCCCAGAGAATGAGGAGCTGGCTTCCGACTTCCTCCTCCAGGTATGCCCTTCGGCACGGCAGGCATGGCGCTGCCTGCATTCTTCGGGGGAGAACACCACTGCGCTCGGCATTGCTAGGATCCCCACCACGGCGCCACCCACACGCAGAAGGGCTACGCCGTGCTGCGGCAGGGCTGCGGCAACATGCTGCCGGACACGGTGGGTATCGTCCTGCACCAACCCTCCGCTGGCCACGACCTGGAGGAGGTTGTGCGCGACGTTGTCGCCGAGAGCATCCAACTGGGGAAGGCGCTTGTGTTCGTCCCGCATGCCGCAGATGTGCGGCACTGGCAGCAGGCCCTGGGCTGTGCTGGGGGTGTTGGGGGCAGCCCCTGCGCTGCACTGCACAGCGGAATGACGCAGCATGCGCGCGAGCTTGCCTTGGAGAGGTTCCGCGACGAGGTCCCACTGCTGGTCGCAACAGATGTGGTGGCCTGCGGGCTCGACGTGCATGGCATTACGGACGTCATCTCCATCGGGCTGCCCCGGTCACCCCAGCAGTTTGTCGAGAGGGCAGGCCGCACCGGCAGGCGCGGCCGCAAGGGGACCTGCCACCTGGTTGCCTGCAGCGGTGATCCCACTGACAGCGTCGCGGAGGTGCTGCGCCTGTCGGGCCGCAAGGTATGCCTCGGGCGAAGAGGGTGCGGGGGTGTGGCAGGGGGGGGGGGGGGGGCTGCGCCCGCATTGCCCTGGCCTTTTCAGGTGCCTGCAGGGCTTGTGGCGTGTGATCACCGTGCAGGGAGGCGGTGATGCTTGACGAGATGCCCCAAATTGGCTGGGCGTGAAGGCCGCTCACCAGAGTTCTGATCGCCCCTCGACGGCTCGGGCAGCTCTACTGTATTCTCAGCGTTTTGGGTTCCCACCCGCGCAATAGTCGGGTTTCGGCCACAGTCAGATGGCTCGGTGATCTGCTGTGGTCTTGCCGGTGTGTGTGAGTGTATACTGTATCGCGATGTGCGCACCTCCAACTTGCGTGGCCAGATCTCAGCTGCTTGCTTGCCTCATACAACGAAATGTTCGCAATCGCGTGGAGGGCCCCTGCCCCCCCCGACCCCCTTCCTTTGTTTTATCCAAAATGGCTGTCATTCTGTTTGGGTGTGGGGAGGATGGGACGGCAAGTGGGCTACGAGCCCCGCACAGTGTCTGCCCCTCTTCAAAACGTGGTCGCCACACACACCACACCACACCACCCATCCCCAAGGCAGGGCACACACCTCCCCCCCGACACCTGCCCATACACCATACACACCAACCCCACCCACACCCCCACTTCTTGGCCTTGCTTTCTGTTTCTCTGTATCTGTATAACGCACCCCCACCCCTAACACCTCTAATACCCCCAACCCCGCGACTGCCCCTCCCCCCGGCCCTGCGCCATGCTTGCGGGCGTGCCCTCACAGAGGCACGGTGCGCCTGCAGACAATAGATGGCAGCCCATGCGTGTCGAGCTTGAGGGGCAGGGCACGGTGGACGTGAGCATCGTGGAAGGCCTGCACTCTGAGATCGACGAGGCGCTGCGCATCCTGCAGGGCGGCACCTCCGCTCAGAGGGGGAAGCAGCTGCAGCAGCAGCTGCAGCAGACCCAGCAGCAGCCCCCCCAGCAGCAGCACCGCCACGGCGAAATCGAAAGGGAGGAGTTCAGCGGGGAGAGGCGGGTCTCTCCGTCACGCGAGGTGCACAGCACGTCCCTCATACGCGAGAGGCACGATCGGCATGATCGGCATGAGAGTGTTCACGACAGGCACGACAGTAGTGTTCACGACAGGCATGACAGGCATGAACGCATCCTCGAGCGTGCAGGGGAGGCCGCAGAGCTGAGCAGTGAGGCGGATCAGGTGACCCCCGTCCGCAGCTCCCGCACACCGGCCCCTGTGGATCACGGTGAGGCGCGTGCGGCACGCCTGGAGCAGGTTGTGGCTGCACTGCAGCAGCAGGTGGAGCTGCTGACGTCGGAGCTGGCGCAGACGAAGCACCGCGTGGCTGACCTCGAGGCGGGGGCGCGCGGCAGGGCTGCGCGGAGCCCGCCGCAGCGGCGCCTGGCCATCGAGGAGCACAGAGGGGGGCCTGTGCAGGCGTACGTCCGCACCACCTCGCCCCCGACACCAGTGCTGATGCGGGGCGACAGCCAGAGGGGGCGGTTCCGTGGTGACCCGGCCCTGCAGTCCCCCCCGCGGCGGGATACGTCGCTGCCGCGGAGCTACGCCGTGTGCACGCCGCCCCAGGAGTGCATGTCGGAGGGGGGTGGGAAGTATGACTGGAGGGCGAGCCTCAGGAGCAGCAGCGCAGCCCAGCGGCGTGCGAAGGAGTTGGAGCTGCGGCTGCCGGGGTATATCAAGTGAGGAGGGGGCGGGGGCGGGGGTGTGCCGCTGTCGTATTGTATTGTTGTGCAAAGGCTGTTTCTGCACGGCGCAGGTGTTGTTACCGCCGAGGGAGGCGCGTGGGAGGCTGCAGCCTTGGTGTGCCTGGCACCCGCATTCCCCACCCCACCCCACCCCCCCATTTTACCCACCAGGGCCAGCTGTTGGGCGGAAGGGGTGCCAGCGCTTTGACACTTCCCCATGGTATCTACACTGCACCGCATCACACCGCCACCCTCAGGCACCGCGGGGTCATGGCGGACGTGGTTGACGGGGGCACGGTTGCCGTGCGGCGGCTGGATGCCTCCTCCCCGCTGACCGCTGCGCAGGAATATGAGTTCGTGGTTGCTGTGGGTGCGGACCGTGTTGCGGCCGTCCGCTCGGATGCGCATATCGCATGGCTTGTGGAAGACACCGCCAAGCAGCTGAAGCATGTCGCACACCCGACACCGCCGCGGATTAAGGGCCCCCTGCGCACAGGCGGCATGTACCCCCTGGTGCGGGCGGGGCCTGACATGCGGTCGGAGATCCTGTGCCGCTACTCTGCCAGCATTGTCGACTACTACCTGGCACATCCGAGCGTGGCGAACGTCTCGCTCGAAGTGCATTCCTTCGCCAGCGCCGCCCCGCCTGCTGAGATCAGCTTTCTGATGTCCGCAGGCGCTGTTGATCAGGCAGTTCCCCCGCAGCAGTCGATGGCGATGTCGCTGTCGAAGCGCCTCACAGGCGGCTTCCTTTACCCCAAGCGGAAGCAGAGTGTGGACGAAAAGCAGGAGGAGTCCGCCAGCAGGAACGCGCTTGTGTCGCTGATGCCCTTCATGCGCTACATCGACGACGGCACCATGGAGCGCCACCACTCGGCGATGATGGCGGGGCACATCGCGTTCGAGGCGGACAGGCGTGCCCTGTCTGAAGCATTCCAGTCCTTCGGGCGCAACCTGCACGAGGCAGGCAAGGCGGCGCTGTGGGATCCGGTGTCGGTGCCGCGCCCCCTGCAGGGCGTGCCGCGCCTGCCGGTGCCGCCCCACTCCGACGGGACGCTGTCGCCGAAGCAGGTGGACTCCAACCGCAGCGGGTCGGGCACCAGCAGCCCTGTGGTCCCTGCGCCTTCGGGGATGATGGCCACCCCACGGGGCACAGTATTTGCGTCGAAGCTCCGCAACCGCGAGGCGATGCGGGCGCGGGTGAACGCGCAGCTGGTGCAGAAGGTGTCCCCGACAGCTGCTGCGACACACGACGACCCCAACCAGTCCTCGCCGCACACCGCGAGCAACTCCCCCCTGGCCTCGCCGCCAGGCGCATCGGACGCAGGGTCGGCGCCGCTCTGCGACACCGCATCAACAGAAGCCTTCATCCAGGCGCTGGACACCTCGGGGCGGGGCAGCACCGGGCAGCAGGCACCTGTCGCCTACCTCGCGACCCCCCGCCGCCCCTCCTCCACTGTGCGCGAGCCCGTCGGCGAGGGTGGCCGGAAGGCGAGCGAGCCTGCGTCGGGCGCGGTGCCCGACGCGCAGCGCTTCGCCTCCTGCCTGCATACCCTGGGGCACGAGCATGTCCGCGATGCGCTGTCTCCGGAGGAGGGCGCCATGCAGCGGCACGTCGGCCGCCCCCGCTCCAACAGCGCCAGCGACGTCATCGAGGTGGTTGCCAAAGGCTTCGAGTATCTGGCGAAGGCGGATGAAGAGGAGGTCACGAAACACTGCTCGCGCTGCAGCCTGGGCGGCACCCTGGCGTCGAACCTCTTCGCGGGGCAGCTGCTGAAGGGCGCACGCGATGTCATCAAGCAGCCGCAGTCGCAGGTTGACGACCTGCAGAAGCTGGCAGAGGTCCGCCGCGTCAAGGCCATCTCAGACAAGGTGCTGGGGGGCACCATGCAGGTGTTTGTGGAGAACGAGATCAAGCGTCACAGCGCGGACGCGCGTGTCTTCCAGCACCTGCTGGACGTGCTGGACGAGAGTGTCGAGGAGGAGGACGCCCCCGGCGGAGGCGACGCCTTCCTCGCCTCCTGGAATACCGAGCTCCCGAGTGTCGGGGTGCGCTCGCCACCTACTGCTGATGACATCATCTCGACCGCCACGCCTTCCCCAACGAATGAGAACGACGGGTCCGTCAACGTGCCCCGCCTCGATCTGTCTCAGGCGGGTTTCAAAGCCACTGCCTCTCGCCGCCCAGCGGAAGGCACTGATATTTCGAGCGACGCAACGAGCTTCGTTATCGTGAGCGATCGGGAAAAATCGGCGTGAGAGCGCGAAAGAGAGGGTGCCGGTATCTTCATTCCGTGGATACTCACACTAAAACCACCCGAGAGAGAGAGATAGAAGCGGCCCCCCTCTCACGTGACCTTTGCTGTGGCTGACGGTTGCATTGTCTTCAAGGGGTGGGCTTCAAAGGGGTGCAGCACGCCATTTGATGAGTGAGTGAGGAGATATATGGGGGGTGAAGGCGAGGGGCCTTACTTGGTAGATACGTGTTGCTGCACTGGGAGGAATATCCGCGCACCCCGCGCTGGAAGTTTGGGGTGTGGTGGGGGGGAGAGGGTGGGGGAGGGGGATGTCAGGTGGCGGGTTCGGCGCTGGCCCGTGCTGCCTCCGCCTATTCCTCGAAAGGATATGCGTGGGGGGGGGGGGGGGGTAGGGGGGGTCATAAGCCCCCCTAAAAACGTACGAAAACCAAAATTTTCAACATACCATCAGAACCGCCCTAATACCTGATCTGACCCGAAAATCCGACCCATACCCCCCCGGAAACTGTCTGGGGCCCACTTGTGACACCTGATACGCACTTTTGTGATGATTTTTTGGGGTCCTAAAAAATGTACCTCAGTTTCGTACCTTGCCTTTGTACCTGAACCACTCCCGACCGCATTATTTCGTTCTTTGCCTTTTCTGCGGTGGTTCTGGCTCAGGTGGCACGCATGTTGCCTTCCCCAGTGCCTCGGCAAGGTCTTTCTTGACCTGATTAGTGGGAATGTTGTGTTGTTGCGTCAGCAGAATGAGTTCAGCCACCTTCTGGGTGTAGTACTTCGATCGCATATGGGTCATTGTGAGTACTTCGTACGCCTGGGAGGCTGCATCGGCATTAGTAGGCAGCGTTGTAGATGCTTTTGCTTCGTCGATCTTAGCCTGTGAAGGCACGATTGGGATATTGTACGCCCTGAGAGCCGAAGTGGCTGTGTAATGACTGTGTAATTTGCGCCCCGCAGGATATGCACACCACGCAGTCTCGACAACACGTATGAGAGTGTACCATGTGGGGACTCAACAAGGTCATTGGATCGGCATCTGCCTGCCGACTCAGCCCCCACACAGTGCGACCGCAAGGTCGCCGGATGTCTCAACGCCAGGGGAATACCCTCCCCTGGCGTTGTACAACCCTACTCTCAACCCTCGGGTCCTCTCCTGGAGGCGGTGGTGGCGGGCCCGCAACGCTTCGTACTTCCGGTACAGACTGAGGTAGTCTGCCCGGCTGACCCGCTCATTGCTTCCTAGATCATCTGCTGCTCTGGAGCTGCCATCACTCTCACTGCCCGTATCAGTTGGTGTGGGGGTAGGAGCAGGACGAGTGGGAGGAGTAGGAGTGCAGGTGACATCTTTCTTGGCTAGCAAGGAACGCCGCTTTTCCCGCACGTGCGTGCAGTTGATGCACCACTGCATATATCTGTCGTCACCACGTCCCACTCGCACTCCTACGTACCCAGCCCGACGGAGCGCCCGAAATAATGTCGCCTCACCGATGTCGTGTGCCGTTTTCTTTTTACGCAGGTCTGCCACAACGCTCTCTGCCGAGACCCCGCACATCTCCCGTTTGGCGAGCGTCTTTCGAGCAAGGTACTCCTCTGCAGCAGCATCTGACACCTCTGCGAGGCCCTGGGCACGCGGCATGTGTTGCTCGGCGTGCTGAGTGAGCGTAGTGACACCCTTCCCTTGCAAAGAACGAAATAATGCGGTCAGGAGTGGTTCAGGTACAAAGGCAAGGTACGAAACTGAGGTACATTTTTTAGGACCCCAAAAAATCATCACAAAAGTGCGTATCAGGTGTCACAAGTGGGCCCCAGACAGTTTCCGGGGGGGTATGGGTCGGATTTTCGGGTCAGATCAGGTATTAGGGCGGCTCTGATGGTATGTCGAAAATTTTGGTTTTGTACGGGCTTATGACCCCCCCTAGGGCAGTGATAGAAAATACGTAAAAAACGTTCAACGTATTTGAACGTTCAACGTATTTTTAAAAAAATGCGTCGAAGTTGAACGTTTTTTTGGCTTTTGAGCGTTTTCACCCACTGGGTGCACTCTCCACATGAAATCCCCCCTAGCAGTAGGGGGTGGGCCCCTGCACACACTAAAGGGGACACCGGTGGGATGGAGAGTGTCACGCGTGGCGAAAAGTCGGTGAAAAGGGGGTTCTGTAGTCCGAGAAGGGGCGGGACCCGGAAAGGGGTGGTTGGTACACCCTCTTTTCAGGGTTGAACTCCGGAAAAGCGGGGGTACCAACCCCCTCTCGACCTATCTCCCAGTTTTACCCCACTCGACCGGCTGGAGTCCGTCGTGTAGAGGAAGTGGATGGCCGAACCTGAGCTACGGGTACAGACGTATGGGATATCACGCATGGGAGAACCGGATGGCATATCCCACCGGCAGGGGTTCACCTCAACTGCACCAGCCCGCTTCATGGAGCAAAGGACAATGGATATGTTGTCGACTGCATCGCGAAGCAAGTCGCTGTAAAATCGTGCTCCAAGGACGTCTTCTGCACGGTTGTCGTTGGTGCTACCAACTCGCCCTTGCTCTGCTTGAGGAAAGGCGGGTTTGTGACTGGTGGCCCCTGCAGACGGTAGGCAATGTGAGAAACGTTCAAATACGCTGAACGTTCAACGTATTTGAACGTTCAACGTATTTTTAAAATTGGGATTCTGAAAAATACGCGTATTTTGCCTTCACTGCCCTAGGGGGGGGGGGGGGGCGCACAGTGCAATGCGTTTTTTTCATGTTGTTCAATGTCTCGTGTGCCAGTCCGTGTGCATTTTCTCTGGCACCCCCTCCCGCCCCTCACCACCACCGCTACCCCCCCCCCCCCCCCCACGCCCACTTCCACGCACCCTTACAACTAGCCACCAGACGGTAGTTATACCTTTCATAAACTCACGTTGTATCATGCCCCCAACCCCTTTTTTCCTTCCGGTATGCGGGATTAACACGATCCTCAGGGAACCAGCGACCCTGCCATGCATAGCTGACGGCGTAATGGCGTGCTTCTGTGCCCCCAAAGATTATACTTTGGCTATGCACTTAGTCACCATACGCTCAAAACCCCCCCCCCCTGGACACCGTCTCCCCTGCCGCACTCCTAGACGCAATGTCCGATCCGGGAGGCATTTCATATGCTTCCCGTGGCCCGTGGAGTCGTGCTCCGATCCACACCTTCTTTTTCTTTTTTTATTCTTTTCTTTACTGCTTTCTCTCCTCCTTTTAATCATCACTTTTCTTTTTTCTTTTTCTCTAAAATCCACCCCCCTACCCCACCGCCCCTTTCATCTTTTGCCCTCTATCTGTCCCCACCCCTGACGCTGTGCATCTTGCCGATACCCACCTGATGAAAGGTACACCTCGTACCGGGCTGCCCCGGCATGTGTTCCGCGTCCTTATGGTACGGTCGTGGGTTGGCAGCCGAAACTGCTACCATAAGCAATTTTTTTGCGCCCCCCCCCCCCCCCCCTGAACGTTCCTATGAACGTTCCTCTTATAACGAACAAGCTGACATGCAAATGGAATGACTGAAGACATCACTGCGGTCACATAGGCTACATGAACCTGACTACAATGATGACACCAGTTACGCACATTTCCACAGATGAGTGCCTTGACGTTTGATCATGAGAACCAAAGAACGTTTTTGCATACCATCACAGCCTAATTGCCCACACAGTACAACAACACAACACAGGCCGGAAAAAACACTGGATTTCAGACACAACCTGCATAACGAGTGAAGGGTGATCATTCTTGTGCTCCCTTCAAATTCGATTTCACTACCCCCCCCCCCCCCACGCCCGTGCAGCAGGTCGCCACAAGAAAATCTTTCTCACGGTACTGCGTTTGGTTTTGGTTTTACTGTCCTTCTTTTCGGGTGATTTCCTCGAGTTGCTCAGGGGGGGGGGGGTAGGGGGGGCCATACACCACGGACTAGTCGCCCGGACGACTAGTCGGGACGACGGGTGAAATGACGACGGGTGAAACGACGGGTGGCACCCGTCGACTCGACGGGTGGACCCGTCGAGTCGACGGGTGCCACCCGTCGGCACGACGGGTGAACCTGCTGAAACGACGGGTGTTCCAGCCATTTCCTGTTGATATGGGCCAATTTCCATTGAAAACTAGGGGAGTACCTTGCATGGCATCAGGTTATTTTTCACGCCGAACTATCTTCCCTGCACAGACCCACCCCCCCATTACTTTCCATTTACAATTCCTAGTTGGTGAAGGGGCTGCCCACCGGTGGACCACCAGGAGGGGGGTGAGCCATCCAGGTGGGCAGGGGGCCTGGGGGTGGGGCCTCAAAACAACTCCCTCCCACGACGTCACTCCGCTCTCGAGGACAAACAAAATCACCTACGTACCTGAACTGCCAAACACCCCCCCCCCCCTCACTTACGGGTGCGCGGATCTCATGTGCTCGTCGCGCTTTACAGTGGTTTTAAAGAGCTCGAAACAAACACAGCAACGCTTTTTCAGCACGCGCGAATGGTGACTGAGGTAGTGCTGGCTCAGTCCCTTCGGTTGTCCGTTTGCCGCACTCCTGGCATGTGACAGTGCAGGTCTGACACGGCGCGTTGTTTTGTGGCCGATGTGCAGCATCATAATGCGCAAACAGTGCTTCTCTCGTGTGGGCAACTTTGGAGCACACAATGCAGATATGCTGCTGCACAGGCACTGTACCGGATGGCGTTGGTTCTGGCACTTCTGGCACATCCTCGCTGTTGCCCCAGGATTTGGACTTGCAGATGCATGCGAGCAGCGTTGCCTTTGGAGTGGTGTTTTCCGGGTCGCCCAGAAATTGTTGGCCCCATCGCCCCCTTTTTGTGACGTGAGATCCAAGGCCGAGGGACTCGAGTCTCCGCTGCAGTGCTGCCGTTGCTCCCTTCCAACAAGCGTTCCTCGCAGTGACACGGCGGCAAAGCTTTATCGCGCCGAACTTCAGGAGGGTCGGTTGGTCCAGCAGGCCGCACCCCTTGCCTTTGGTCCTCTGCATTTCGAAGAGCAGCAGGTCCCGTTCGGCGGTCTGCTGCGATGTCACCCTCAGGGCATGGCGTTTGGAGACGCCATTCCCCCTCTCCAGTTCCTCGTCACTCAGGGCGAGGGGGTGTGCATCTTCTGGATCAAACCAGTGGCTCATCGAATATGGATATATGTAACACCACGCCCCTCGGATGTTCTCCCAGGTGACACCCACTCCAGGACAAACACAAGGATGTGCATTGCGATGAGCGAGAAGATGAACTCTTTCGCGCACTTTCCCTCCTGGTGGTACTTGATGGGGATGTCGTTGTAGCGGAAATGCACAAGCATTTCCATTACAATACAGAGTAGATGCTGCACCCCTTCGTCTTGGCAATGGTGAGTAAGCGACTCAGAACATCTCTGACCTGGTTTCCCGTCATGTTGGAACACGTTGAGCTGCCAAGGACAGCCTTCTGCACGGCAGGTCCATCAGGCAAGATCTCTGCGAGTATTGCGATGAACCCGTTTATGTCGTGCAGGGGGTGTGATCGTGTACGCTGTGGAGGTGAACACCCCTGCGTACAGGCTCTCAAACCCAGCTTCATGAAGTTCCTGGATGCTAGCCCTGTGGCAGGCGTGGAGCTGTTTCAACCAGTCATTTCGTGGTGTGGTACAAAACGCGCTCCTGTGCGAAGATGACCCCATCTTACTAAATGCCGACCACAGCTCAAGATGGTCCCCTGCTACCCTAAGCAGGCGAGCCGAAACATCACGTTCGCCTTTTCGAAAACCCCTCTCTGCACTCTTGCGATTTGCTTCAGGAAGTTGAACGTGAACCACGTTCTGTACTCATCCTTCTGCTAATCGGCAACTGTCACCAACCGTGTTGCGAAGGCACCGTCGAAAATTCCTACGGCCAGCCTGCTCTGCTGGGTCTTCTGTGCCTGTTTCTTCTCCGCCTCGTACAGCTTCACCATAGCTGCAGTGCCGCGGGGCAGGCGTCGGCCATCTCCTTGAGCCCTGTCGGGTGGTCCTTCCCGTTGCTCTTCCGGAGGCCCAACCCGACAAACTCGATGTCTGACCCGCTATTGACACGGGCAGCGTACATCGTGCGACCCTCCTTCGCGGTCGACTTGCTGATCACCCCACCCCCCAGCTTCTCATACTTTTTGTACAGGGCAAGACTGATGATGGGATCAGTCGACTTGATGGTAGTATCCGCCAGCTTGCCGAGAAGCTGCTTCAGGGCCATGTGGCTCAACCCATCAGCATCACGCTCGACAACATACGTGTTGATCCAAGCACGTACAAACACCGTCATGTCCACAGCGCTGGCGAGGGCCTGCGCTGCAGTACGCTTTGCCGCTGGCATTGATTGGTGTGGCTCGTCTGGGTGGCCTGGGTGGTGATGATGGTATCTTGGGGTATCTTGGCCTGGGTGGTGATGAGGGTACGGTATCTTGGAGACTGCCTTGTGGGTTGTGCAAGGGTTGGGGGCTGGGGCGAAAATTTGCCTGGCAGAAAAGTGATCACCTTCATGAAGTAGGTTGCTCTGTCAAACTGACACAGTTTGTCAGAGTCAAGATCCCTCGAACAATGAAAATCCACGAGAACAGCCGTCGCACATGCACTTGAGGCCCCATCACCAACTAGGAATTGTAAATGGAAAGTAATGGGGGGGTGGGTCTGTGCAGGGAAGATAGTTCGGCGTGAAAAATAACCTGATGCCATGCAAGGTACTCCCCTAGTTTTCAATGGAAATTGGCCCATATCAACAGGAAATGGCTGGAACACCCGTCGTTTCAGCAGGTTCACCCGTCGTGCCGACGGGTGGCACCCGTCGACTCGACGGGTCCACCCGTCGAGTCGACGGGTGCCGCCTGTCGAGTTTTCACCCGTCACTGCCCGACTAGTCCGTGGTGTATGTCCGTTTAAAAGCGTGAGAAAACCGAAAATTTCGGTTTTGCAAAAAATCGACCTTCTAGGTGGTTCTGACCCCAAAACCCTCTCCAAACCACTCCGGAAACTGGTTTTCCGGCGGTTTTGACCATTTTTGGAGCCCCCATTGCCCCAGAATCACGATGGCGAAAATAGTGCCCACCGGTGGTACCTGCCCACCCCTTCCATTTGCCCACCACCACAACACATGAGTATCAATCACCCAGTAACCCTGGGAAGGACGATTCCGAGAAGCCAGTCATCAGACAGTGCAGTCAAACTCGAAAATACCGCTGTGTATGGCCAACGGTCCGAGAATGAAGTGGTTCAGCAACAGCAAGGAATGCAGCAAACTGGTGCCCACCGGTGGCCACCGCCATGCCATCCAAGATGGATATCGTTCTCTCTCTCTTGAGAAGGACGAGTCCGCGTTCGACGAGTTTCCCGAGGAAGTTGCAGTACTGCCGGGAAGTAACGATTTTGTGGAAGGATGCCACGGGACAGCGTCACAAGTACTTGATCATGCCCCAACTGCAAACCTGAGCCGTACTGCCCAGCTGGTGCAGTGTAAGCACAGTGCAAAAAGTCTCATGATGGCTGGTGGTTCTTTAATCCCAACAGATGCTGAACTCGAGGACTGTAACCATGTCCGTATTCCACGTGCCGAGGGCTCGTGGCGGACGGTTAAACTTCATTGGCTGCCTGACGCAGTTCACTGAAGCGGATGAAGTTAGGGGGTTGCGAGAGCTGGCTGAGGATGACAACATCGCCCTCACGCCAGACTTGAAGAAAATGACATCATTGAGGTCACAGTGGGGTCTCAATACACCCCCCCACCCGTTTCTTCATCCTCCAAATGCACACACACCAATCCGAGGCGTTTCCGGGGTAGAAAATATGGAGACTCCGATTTGGGGCCTCAGCAGAAATGCCCACAGGTACCACCGGTGGGCACTTTTTTCGACATCGTGATTCTGACCCTCTCCGGGTGTCAAAAGGGGTCAAAACCGACTGATAACCCGTTTCCGGAGTGGTCTGGGGCACTTTGTGTGGTTTTTTTGACCCAGAAGTTCGATTTTTTGCCAACCTGAAAAATGGCACTTTCTCACACACATATGGCCCCCCCTAGGCATACTTGTACCCCCATATGGGGAAGGCCTAAAATATGGGGGGAATATGGGGGGTTTTTCAAGTCCTGTTCCCCCATATTTCCCCCATATGGGGGATATATGGGGGAAAACCCAGGGGTTCCTCAGGTGGAAGCAGTCAACAAACAGTTCTCTTCGTTCTGCTTTTCACAGGGTGTGAAGTCAGCGACTGACAGGAGACGTCTAGCACCTTGCAGAGCCATCTCGCATCGTCGCTTTCTGCGGAGAGGAAACGCTCGGCTGAAGTGCTCGAGTCAGACCACAAAAGGTGCTGTGAGAGCGCCGACCGCCACTTTCTTCAAGTCTGAGTAGCGGTCATCAGAGCATGCTGTCCAGTAGTCCTGTCTTTGCTGGCAGAACAGTTGCGTCCTGCAGCCAGTCCTTGTACTGGCCTTCACAGGTCTCATTCCACCCGGCAGATGCAGCTTGAACATGTCAAGCACTGCCTGGTGACGAGCGTCGACTCCGACTTTTCGGCGCTCGGAGCGGTCAAAAGTGGCGGAAGCGCCTGACACCCCAGAATGCACTGCTTGTGAATTCCCTTATCTAATAAGGATCCCAGGGGGCAGTTCGCAATCGCAAACACACCAGAGGAGGAGGACAGCGAGTGTGAGAGTGACGTGCCAGACAGGACTTAAAAACACAAGAGTGTGTGTTGTGAGGAGCTGTTAACCCTGAACACGCTCTGTGTGTCTGTGCGTATGTGTCCACCACCGCTGCCGCTGTCACTGCGGTGCCCCGCCAAACCGGGAAGCGTTCGCCCTCCGCTGCCGCTGTATCGGCGCAGGAGAGGAACAGGAGGTCGGTGCGACCCACCTGGGGGATCTTCCAGGGGGGGGCCAGACCTGGCCACACCTGAACGAGCGCGCACCCCCCAGGATCGGACTCCTGGAGGATCCTCAACAAGGCATGATGCCGGTTTCGACGCGCACTTCGTGTGTGTGCGTGCATGAGTGGTTTGATGTTCTCCCGTTGCAGCACGAATACCCCCATATGGGCCCCATATTTCCCCCATATTCCCCCATATTTTACCGGTTTTCCCCCATATTTTCAGCCTTTTTCCCCATATGGGGGCGGGGTTTTGCGACCCCCCATATTTCCCCCAGATTTAGGGGGTTCCCCATATGGGGGGACAAGTATGCCTAGGGGGGGGGGGGGGGTGAGGGTGGGGTGGAGTGGGGGGAGGGGGGGGGGAGGGTCTTTCTGCTGTCTTCTTCCTCAGATATCCGCCAGCGTAGATATTTTATGGAACGGCAAAAAAAAGCACGCCGGCGTTTTCAAAAAGAATACGTTCCAAAAAAAATATTCACGTTTGCGGTATACCATGCGATCTGTCTGAGAGCCCAGCCAGGGGGGAGGGGCGTCTTTTACTTTCTTCGTATTCATCAGCACTTCCATCGACAAGTTGTTTCTTGTCAGCAGTGAAAAACTTCACTGCCACTCTCATTTGGGTTTGGTGGATGTCTGGTGGTATGTGTTGGTGCTCCCCCCCACACACACACCCTTCGCCTGTGTGAAGGCACCGGGTTGCTGATTCCGGCGAGTGAGTTACGTCCTAACAAGCCGATGCCTCTCGCCACACAGAGTGTGGGTTGCAAAAAAATCAGTCGGGCAGGCGCATTTTGGGAATCGAGCCGAACATTCCTTGTTTTTTGAGGCACCTGACCCGGGCGGGTGATGAGACACCTGTGTGGACAGTGGGTACCGCACCGAGGGGGCGCAGGTTCTCTGTATGACACACTGATTCAAAAAAATTATTCACGCGTGTGTGTGAGGTGGAGAGTCCAGAGGTGCCTCATAATCGGTTCGCCCAAACGATCAACAAAGCAGCAATCCATCGTGTGTGGTAGTGGAGACCAGCCAACCAAGAGCAGGGCGGTGATCAGTGTGCTTTACACCCCGATAAAAAGATCCGCGTGTGTGATGGCCTTCCCAGCCTGTCTTGAAGCTGACGAAGCCTCTTGTATTGTGGGAGGGTGCCTCCCAGCCCTCTCAGCTTGCAGCGGGACAGGGCGTCCGTCACGGGGGGTGTACCTCGTTTTGTACCGGATTGTTTGTCTTAACAGCGTACTGCACTTTCCTGGCTGCCCGGTGGGTATTCTATCCCAGCGCGTGCAGGCTGAGGTGCTCCGAACCGCTGGAGATGAAGCAAAGCCGTATGCAAACGGCGGGCATCTCAACCAGCTGGAGGAGAAGGGGGGTCGGGGATAGACCCCGACGACCCGATTTCCTGAAAAAAATCATCGACCCTACTTTGTGGGGAAATGGGCGTCAACGGGACAGAACGGGTCTGTGTAGTAGCCTAGCTCTCGCAGTGCTTGTGATTGTCGACACCAAAATCATCCCCTTCTGCCCCCCCTTCCAGCACACGACAAAGAACTTCATTGCAAAGAATGATGAATTGCAGTTCTGTGCGAACATCAGGTCTGTACATCCAGTACACCTGTGAGGGATGCCAGCGGGGTGGCTCGAGACAAGCCATGCACGAGGGTGTCTTAATTTATGGGGTTCAGGAGTGACGGCGAAACTACCGTATTCGGAAAAATACTGGAACGGAAAAATGCTGGAACGGATTTTTTCTGGAACGGAAAATAACTGGAACAAACCCGGATTTTCGAAACTTGGAACATTATTCCGTTCCAGTATTTTTCCGTTCCAGAATTAGAATATGGGGGAAATTGACGGGTACTTGTCAGTTTTTGGGGCACATGTCCGAAATCCCACCTCACCCCACCCCATGCCATGGTGGAGGATGGTGGGCCCAACATACCCTTGGGAAAGTACCCGACTCTCAGAAAACGGCCAAGTCCGCGCAGACCCCCCAAAACAATTCTGGAACGGAAAATAACTGGAACAGATGGGGTCTCGGCCGGAACTTGGAACATTATTCCGTTCCAGTATTTTTCCGAATACGGTATACCGTAAACGGAAATATTGTGGACCGTAATAAAGGTGAACCGTACTATAGGTGGACCGTAAAAAAGATGGAACAAATGGGATTTTTCCGGAACTTGGAACATTTTTACGGTCCACCTATTTTACGGTTGGGATAGTGGACTTGGCGGTTTTTTTTTACGAGTTCCTTCGTGACGAAGTCGCGAAGGAACCAAGGAAATCGTACGACTGAAGCTGCAGGATTAACACCACAGAGCCTCAGCACAGAGTGTGCGCTCACCATCGTCCGGGAACTGTTCTCCCACAGTTACTGCAGGGTGTACTACACTAAAGGAGTACGATTTCCCTGAATTTTCCGGGCACTGATTCACGAATTTACATCTGGAGGGAGCCCGGTGGTCTCAGCTTCTGTCTGCGCGCCCTGCCGTACTGTGGCTGCTTTTGTGGGCTCGTGCATCAGGTTCTACTTTTACTTCTACCGGAACGCTCCTTGCATGGTACTACACTTCTCGAGGTGTGGTGGTGGGTGAGTCTCGAGGTGAGTGGTGGTGATCGTGCCCTTTCCACACGCAGGGAGGACTTGCTTCTCTTGCTGGTGTTGGTTGCGGTGGTGGAGGGAGGGTCCAAAGCTGGGAGGTCGGGAGGCCTACGTGCGGGAGTCTGCGGCGTGGAGGCCGCAGTCCGCGCCCCGCAACCCACCAGCCCGCGGGCGAAAATCGCATTGTCTTTTCCATATGCAGTCCCAATAAATAGTGGACCGTAAAAAAGATGGAACGTTTGGCCTTTTTTTGGGAACTTGGAACATTTTTACGGTCCACCCTTTTTCCGTTTACGGTATATTCTTACGGCGGCACACCTGTTCTAACAACTGTTGCTGTTTGCTCACCCGCAGAGTTTCCCGAGAAAGTCGTGAGAGAATCCTGAGAATTAACTACAGCCTCGCGTGTGGCACCTGTTTGTATTCGAACAGATCTCGAGTGATGGGGTGCTTGCACACACCTGTGGGCAGCTTTGTGATCAGGTGTGCGCCGGGGATGCAACCTGCCTTTCCCACTCCTCCTTTGGTGGGCAGCAACACACCTCACCCGCCCCCCTGCCTGTCCACAACGTTAACAGAACGAACAAAACTACTAAGCAATACAATCCTGTGATCCCACAGTTGTCGATTCAAACAAGCGTGCGCAATGGGAACCAGGCCGGACAGCGTGAGCGAGGTGTACAATCCTCAGAAACGAACAATGAAGGTGAGGGCGTGCGTGTGTGCAATGCCGATCACCTTTTGAGTGATTGAGTCCCCACCCCTCGGACAAGGAGGCCCACCCTGTGGAGGAGAAAAGAAGAGCAACCCAGCGTGTGTCGCAGAGAACGAAATATTTGTTGCGTAATGTGACTGACATGCCCGTGCTGCCGGAATAAAGTGCCATAAAAGTCACTTTAAGTGAGGGGCTCCATTTGGGTGGGTAACAAGGTCACGCACACCCACCCAAATTCGATCATTTTTTTTCATCGATCCTTTCTTTCCCCCCACACGCCGCCCAACCGGTTTTGCCGGGAAGGTTTTCATGTGTGTTTTTTTTCTTCGCCCCCACGTGTGGCAGAATGCTGCCCTTGCCTCACTCTGACAGCTGCAGGGGCACCGGCGGATGAGAAACCGTTTCCACCCCCCCAACCCCCACTTACCTTTCTCGACAGCACCCCACCGCTCTCCTCTCGCACCCCCTTGTCTGTTTAGTGCGGGTGGGTCAGTGCAAAGTCTCATCACGGCCCGCTCGGCGTGCCTTCAGCGGGTGGGTGGCACACATATGATGGTTTTTTCCTGTCTCTTCTCTTCCGTGCTGCTGCCCTGCTTTGCGCAATCACTGCCCCTGGCCTGTGCAGCGTGCAGCCCTGCATGCCGAAGTGGTTGGGTGTGCCCCACCGTCGCACCTGAAGAAGCTGGCGGCCTTCACCCTGTGTCAAGCTGTGAAACTGTGCCAGCGCGGCCCATATTTTGTGCGGGCATCTCGTGTATTTTTTCTGCAGCTTGGGGTGAAATCCCCCCTCCCGGGGGGCCGTCGATGTTTTCGAATTTCACGGGTTCTTGGAAAGCGCACCATACCTCCCCGCCACCCCCCACCCCCCCTCGCGAACAACGATGAAAGCTCTGCCTGATTGCCGGGTTTCTTTTGTTTTGTTTGTGAAACCTTGTCACCTGCACGTTGGGGCGCTGAGTGTCGCGACAGCGCCCCAACGTGCAGGTGACCAGACCCCCGTTTTGTCGTGTCGAGGGACGCCACAAAACCACAAAACACGCTTCCGTGAGCACAGTATGTTTGTCACAAATACGTATCGCTGTCCTATCGTCCTGCACTGTTGATTCCACCCCCTTATTGCGCTTCCAACTCTCACGCATGCCGAAGGTTAGTGAGTGGCTGAACAGCAGGCATGAACAGCGCGTCCAGGGGACTTCCCTTCAGCAAGATGTATTTGTTTTGGATTTCGGAGGCCTCGCACATCATTGTGAGAGGAGAAAGGGGCGCATGTGCTAGGCGTGTGCAGCGTGTGCACACCGGCTGTGCCGCAACGCAACACGCTTTCAAACGAACAGAACGAAAGGGGCTGCAGGCACCTTCCCCCCCCTCCCCCCCCTCCGCCCCCCTCCGCCCCCCTCCGCCTTTTTGGCAGTGAGGTGCAGCCAACGGGCGGAAACTTCCGGACAGCAACACTTCGGGTGATTACTCCCCCCCCGCCACACATACACAGCAGCAGCAGCCAGTGGATATCCCCCGTGGCGAAAAAAAAATTTTTCTCCCAAAAAAAAATATTTCTGGAAATCAGCTTGGCGAAAAAAAATATTTTCGCCACGGGATTTTTGGCTGGGGAGAAAAAAGTCCGAGTTTCCCTGGAGGTCAGATTTCTTTTCAACTATTTCTCAAAGCCCCGAACGCACAGCAGGCCAAGCTGGTCGATACATCGACAGCGAAATTTGTGTCCTCTTTTGGAGTTCACGACTGTGTCAAAGGCAGGCACAGGAGGACGCTCTGGTTGCGCAGTGGACGACGTTGAAGACTATGCTTCGCCAGTTCCGTCAAGAAGTTGCTAACAGTCACGTACACTTTGGTTGTTTATGGTTTACACTTCCCCGCAAGACTTGCTCGATGATGTCCTCAAGTATGCGAGGATATTTGGAGTCCGGCCTCTCAGTTTCCGCTGCGGGCTTCATTTGATGACATTCAGGTCATCCAGACGGACAAAATAATGCAGAGGAAGACCTCGTTCGGGCAATTTGGCAACGGCAAGTACGCGTTGGGGCGGAGGTTCCAGAAGGGCGGGGCAGGGCATGACTGACCGAGCGGGTTGAGGTTTCGGCGCCCGAAGGGCGCCGAAAAAAATTGAGGGGTAAAAAAAAATTCTGGCAAAATCGAGGGTCGAGAAAATTTTTTCGCCACCGGAAAAACCAGATTTTGGTGTCAGGATACAGCCTGGCAGCAGCATAAAAAAAACAGAACTCGCGTGGCAACAACAGCAAAAAAAAACGTGGGGCTCGGGAATAGGGGTGTGTATTGGGGGCTGGCGTGCCTTGCTTTCACACGGGGTCAGGCAACCCCCCTCCCCTGCCGTGCAGCATGGTCCAGACGCCACACGCGGTCGGCGATGCGTGAATGTGAGGGCCTCCCTCCCACACCCCACACCCCACGCTCATTCTCCGCCACACGCGCAGCCCATCTCCCACCACCCCACACCCACACCCACACCACCCTCAGGATGGGAGACACAGGATGCTTCTGGGCCGGAGGCACCCCCCCAGCACATCGTTGGCGGTGCTGCTGCTACCCCTCCTCCTCCTCCTCATTCATGGGGCACCCTCAGCCTCCGGGCAGGCCTGCGTGACGGCGCAGGGCCGGTGCAGGCTGCAGCTGCGGGGCCACACCGACTGGATCATGGCCGTTGCCTACTCGCCAGACGGGACACGCATCGCAACCTGCAGCAACTCCGGCGACGGGTCGGTCCGCATATGGGACGCACAGACAGGAGCCGCGGTATGGGTTTGGAATGACTACGCTGGCATGAACTGCGGATCAGTCGCCTTCTCCCCCGACGGAACCCGCGTGGCAACGGCGCACCGCAACGAGGGCCCTGGCGGGATTGGGGGCACGGGAGCCGCCTACCTGTGGGACCTGCAGACGGGGCGCCAGACCACCACCCTCGCCGAGGCAGGCCCTGTCCGCAGCCTCGCCTTCTCCCCCGACGGCAGCCGCCTCGCTGCGGGCACCTCCGACAGCACGCTCCACCTCTACGATCCCCGCAACGGCGAACGCCTCCGTACAACCTCCACCAACGGGACTGTTTCCTACGTCGCCTACTCCCCTGATGGGACCACCCTCGCCATCGCCTGCGCTGTGGCTGCGGTGCTCGATGCGAACACCCTCACGGAGATCGCGCGGTTCACACGCCACACCCGCTGGGTCAGCGAGGTCGCCTTCCTCTCCGACACCACCGTCGCCTCTGCAGGCGCCACCACGCCGCAGGCGGTGCAGGTGTGGGCAGCGCGCGACCCCTCCACCCTCCGCTACGAGGTGTCGGATGGCATCGGCGCATACCCCAACGCTCTCGCCGTATCCAGCGACGGGGTGCTCCTTGCTGCCGGGGCCTCCACACCCGTCTCGCCCATCAACATCTGGGATGCGGCGCGCGGGATCCTGCTGGCGAACCTCACGGAGCATTTCCAGGGGGTCTACGGGATGGCATTCTCACCGGACGGCGCATCGCTTGTCACGGGCGGCACCGACAGCACCGCGGTGGTATGGGATGTGACGGGCATCGCCCCTCCGGAGGAGACTGCCGCACCCAACACGTCGGCACCCGACACCGAGGCCCCGGCTGTCACCGCGGCGCCGGCGTTCACCCTCTCCCCCGCAACGGGGGGCGCGGTGGAGGCTGCGGGCAGCGTGACAACCGCAGCCATGACCACAACGGCTGTCGCGGCGGGCGCCCTGGGCGGGTCCATCGGCTCCGGCACATCCCGCGTCGCCAGGACACAGATGTACGCCAAGATGCTGGACTGCCCGAGGCAGGGCACCGAGGCCATGCCGTGGGCCATCAGCCCCACCCAGCTCACCCTCGGGAAGGACGACATCCGCGAGGTCCGCGGCGCTGCCGTTGGCAATGCCGCTCTCCTCCTCAGCACAGGGTCCCTCCTGGTGATGGGCGCTGCGGCGCACAGCGCCATCGCCGGAAACTACGACTTCTGGGCATCGCTCGCAACGGTGCCCACCCCCCTGTGGTTCTTCCTCCTGGAGCTGCTGTGGACCCCGACAGTGCAGGGTGCGGTGGCAGTCCTCCTCCACGGCAGGGGCGACGCCGCGGACATCCTCACGGGGTGCGTCGTCGGGCTGGCCTGCCTCATCACCCTCGCATGCCTCCTCCACCAGACCCGCCAGGCGAAGGCGCGGCACGCCACCGTCGCGGTGCTCCCTAAGCGCCCCCTCGATAAATACGTCGGGGCGCGATACCTCTGGAAGCCCATCGGGGAGCGCGCCGGAGAGGTGGCATATCTCTACTGCATTTTCGACGGATTCCGGAGGGAGCACTGCGGGTTCTTCGCGGTGCAGCTCGTCTGCAGCGGGTTTGTCGGGGTGCTCGCCGGGTGGAACCCGCAGAACCTCGTATCCTGCGCAGGCCGCGCAGGGGTGCTAACCTGCATACCCCTCTTCTGGACTGCCATCCTGCTGAAGGACCTCCCCTTCTCCCGCCAGATCGAGAATGCATCTGAGGTCATCCTCAGCGGGCTGGAGTTTGTCTTCGCCGCCCTGGGCTTCTGGGGGACGGCGCAGGAGGACAACGCGCTGCTGGCTGCGAGCGGGGCTCTCGTCGCCGCCCTGGGGTACTGCGCCCTGGCGAAGTTTGCGCTGGGCGTTGCTCTGTACGCCAGGGAGAGATGCAACGACAAGGCGGATTACGGCACCTTCACACCCGATGCGGTCGCCAAGGCGGAGGAGGCGGAGGCGGCTGTAGAGCAGGCCTGCGGCAGCTCCGGCAATGACACGCCCATCTTCTCCTTCCGCCCCTCTGCGGCGCAGCCCCTGATAGGCTCCGATGCACGCGGGTGGGGGGAGTCGGAAGAGATGTGCCTCCTTGCAAACACCGCGCAGTCCGGCGAGCTGGCGGCCCTCCGGAAGGAGCGAGATGATCTGAAGGAGCAGGTGGGTCAGCTGGAGGCGATGTCCCTGGATCGGTGTGTGCAGGTGTGATGTGAATGCGGTGGATGTGGTATCTATCAAAGAGAGAGGGAGCTGCCCCGAAGGGGGGTTTGGGGGGGGGGAGGTGTGGGGGGGATGCTCTGCGGCTGTTTTTTTTGCGTGTCGTCTTTATTATTTGTCGGTTGTTTTGACCTTCTCATTTGCGGGGGGCATGTTCCCCATGGCACCTGCTGTCTCGGCTGTTCTCAGCTGCTCTGCTCTCAACCCCTTGCGCTGAGGCAGATGCACACCCCTGTATCACTCAATCATAGGCGTCAGAAGTTGGAACTGCCCCGAACTGCTGAGTTGTGTGTGGCAGTAAGGATTGCGCCAAGAGCAAGGTGCTTGGTGTGCTCTACGCTGCTACAAACCAATTTCATGTGTCTGGGTGTGACAGTGCGATCAGGCAGATATTCCTGTGGTGGGTTCAGCAGACGAGCCTCTGAGCTGCAGATAGATATCCCTGTGGTGCACCTGTGAGGCACTAGAGCTTCCCCTCTCACCCCACGCCCTCCCCACTCCCCAACCTGCATGTCGAGTGAAGTGGAGGCCATGCCTAGTTAACCTGTTCTTCTATTTCACTTCATCACCCCCCCCCCCCCTAGGGGGTATCAAATGGGGGTGACAAACACGATTTTTCAAAAAACTGGCGCAGAGGCCCCAAAGCCCCCGTAAACCCTCCAAACCCCCCCAGATCGGTCCGGAAACCCATCGAACCCCACTTTTCCACCATTCCGGGCACCTCAGGTGCCCGAATTGGGGTACCTAATTTTCGTGCCACCGTTTGGTACCACACAGTGTCACTGAGGGGGGGGTTAGGAAAGGGTACGCACTAATACCACATTTCTGACGGGCTAGAACTCGTCATCAGGCGCCATGTAGGTGGCATCGATCAGGTCTTCGATGAGCTTTGGTTTGATTATGTACTTCCCTCCCTGTCGCACAGGCAGGTCGTGCTCAGCTGCTTTGTCCCGCAGTTCAGCCACAGAGAGCTTGGTGTACTCAGTCCGCAGCTGCTGCTTCATTGTGGTGCGATGTATCCTCAAGTGAACGTCCTCATCTGAGTTCAATTTCCTCTCCTTGTAGGATGAGTACGTCTCTTCGCTCGGCACAAGCGGGACCCCAATCTCAAAGAGTGCCCTGCGGTTGTGTTTTCGCTGCGCAATGCTCGCAATCCTCTCTGGGTTGCAGCCGGGAAGATCCTCACTCAGCAAGCCGACTGTACCATGCGCTCCCTCAATGAAGTCGTTCGAGTGTGGAAGGTCTTTGGCAGCCTCTGGCGGGAGATCCGTGTCATGAGCCACAAAGCGATCAAAAGTCTCGATCATGCGTGCCACTGATCCCCGAAGGCGGCTTGCGCATGTAGAGTCGAAGTGCTCCTGGGCTTGCTGCATGCCAAGGGGGTTGCGCCCTGCCGTCTCAAATATCCACTGTGGAAACTTGCTTTTCACACGCGAAAGAGTCACGAGCCACCCTCGGAGGGTCGGGTAGAGTTTGCGGGCTTCCGTGACATTCATCTCGCCACGCAATTTGCACCCTTTCAGCAGTACATACGTACTCTTGTACCAGGCAAAGCAGACCGCAGCAACCACCAACTCTGGCACAATGTCGTCACACAACAGCACACTGAGTGCGTTGCTTCCCGGAATGTACAGCTCGCGTCGCTCAACAGCCTTGGTCAATACATCCCGGTTGTGGAGCACTGCCGCGCAGGAACGGCATAGCCACCCATATTTGTTTCCCACCTGCCTTCCCAACGTAAACCCCTTTGGAATGCCTCCTTTTGTTGCGAAGAGTGTTGATACCATCTTGATTCCCGTCGATGTGGTGGCGTTCGTGCTTTTAGGACAGCAAGCGGTGTGAAGCGTCTCGATCGCAGCTTGGGTGGTGGTGTTGATATCAACCGATTCAATGGTGTGCTTCCACTTGTGCGACGAGCACCCCGAAGGTATCAACCCTCCAAGGACACAGGCAGCTTTGGCCGTTGATTCGTGATCAGTCAGACACAGTGATGGTTTTTGAAAGCCGGCCTCCGTCGCCGCCAGCAGAACACGCTGGATCTGGGGCACCTTGTCGATGGCACGGCTTCCCTCCCCGACGGAGCTGTCGGCCACGACTTGGAGCACCCTGCCGGTCTCAGGGCTTGCAGCAGAGAACGAGACCTGCGAGTACTTCACCCCTTGCTGCGAGCGCGCACCCGACGAGGTGTCCATGCACGTCTGCACCTGCCCTCCTTTTTCACGAAGCTTCGTCAGGAACCGATCAGTACTCATTGGACCTGCCCACGCATCAGTGCGTTTGACTGTCGCCGCACTGATGTTGCGCCCCTTCCCACGAGTGCCAAGGATGCACTCCAGGATGTCGCTCAGAGCCTCGCCACAGCTCTTCGCGCCGATCCCCCACCCTCGCAGCACTGTCAGCGCCGTTGCCACACCGGCGCTGTAGCCCCCCTCCTTGTTGTAGAGGGAGGTCGGTGTCACAAGACACCGCTGTCGCAAGCGCTTATATTTGGCGTGTAATCGTCTATACGCGCTTGCGGAGTACACTCCCGGACTCGAGGTTTTCGGAGTCGTAGCGTCCTCGGGGTCGCTGTCGCTTTGATTGACACTGCCACTGTCACAGTCGCTGTCGCTGTCGCTGTCTTCATCGGTTGTATTCTCCACTGGCCCCTCACCCGCGCTCGCGCCCTTTGCCATCGGGCGAACTGTGTGATCGCAGTTCACACACCACCGGAACACTCGTTTCCCTTCGCACTGCACCCGCGTCTTCCGCGCACCGATCCGCGAAAGGGCCTTTAAAAAGGCCTCCTTCGTGGGGGCCCCGCGCGTGCGCCTGAGTATGCGCGCCCGCTGCGCGTTCAAATCGCACCACCGTGCCCCACACAGCTCCACGGGCAGCTGGCCGACGAACTTCCTCGCCGCGGCGATGGCGTTCGCACTCCGAGCAACCGTGCGGCCCATTCTTGTGTTTGTGCGGTATTCACAGCACTCTGCAGATGATTGTGGGTGTCTGTGGTGCGTATCCTTTCCTAACCCCCCCTCAGTGACACTGTGTGGTACCAAACGGTGGCACGAAAATTAGGTACCCCAATTCGGGCACCTGAGGTGCCCGGAATGGTGGAAAAGTGGGGTTCGATGGGTTTCCGGACCGATCTGGGGGGGTTTGGAGGGTTTACGGGGGCTTTGGGGCCTCTGCGCCGGTTTTTTGAAAAATCGTGTTTGTCCACGTAAAAGGGTGGCATTTGACCCCCCCTACCCCCCCCCCCCCCCCCCTAGGCATAGCTTCCGATAAGCGGGGGTCGCAGGGGTCGGGGGTCGGGAGGGGGGGTCGGAGGGGGTCGCCTTACTATTTCCTAAGGAATGTGGCCTGGATGGGGATCACCAATAAGGGGTGTGAATAGGCACCCCATGTCAAAAATGACCCCACTGCGATCCGCACAAACTCCAAATATTCAAAAGAACGGGTTTTTGAAAAACCCGAGGAGGGGGTCGGGAGGGTCCCGCTGGGTGGGTGGGTGGGGGTGGCCTGGTGTGCCTCCCGGTCACGTCCTCCCATGACAGTACCTGGACCAGACCCATGTTTCGTCGTTGAAGCTTGGTCCCAAGACCCACGAAATGACCCCACTACGATCCGCACAAACAAATAGTCCAAAGAACGGGGTTTTGAAAACCCCGTGTGGGGGGTCGGGAGGGGGGACTACCCCATATTCCAACCCCTAGTTTCCGACCCCCATCTACGACCCCCGAGAAAAAACGCGAAAATTCCGACCCGAGTTTGACCACAGTTTCAGACCCCCCCATCTTCCGGATCCTGACCCCCGCAAGAATGGGGGGTCGGGATATAGCCCCGACCCCCTCCGACCCCCGAAAAATGGGGGGTCGGGGGGTCGGGGGTCGGATTCCGACCCCCGAGGTTCCGACCCCCCTTTTCTCAAGGAACCACATCCGCATTTCAGAGGTGTTCTGTGGCACCTACACCAACAAAGTGACCCCACTACGATCCGCACGGAGCCCAAACAACGCAGGAGAGGGGGGAACCGCGTTTCCTCGGGAAACCCCTGAGATTTTTTGGGAGGGGGGGGTAGTTTTGCTAAGGGGGGGTCGGGGGTCGGAGGGGTCTGGGGGTCGGATTCTTATCGGAAGCTATGCCCCTAGGGGTGGGTCACTGGGGGAAACATTGGCCAATTTTTGAGATGTGCGTTTTTGACCCTAAAAAGGTGATTCTGCTGGCAGAAAGTGCCCAATATACTCCGGAAACTCAATTCCGCCCACTCCCAGGGGGTGGTATGCCCCCGACGATGCCGTTTTTAGCAATCAAAATTTTTGGGACAGAACTTGTACCTGGGCTGCACTCCACAGGACACATCAAGCAGAGCAACCACACCTCAACCTGCCAGATGCACAGAAGAACTGTTGTCGTTGATTGTTCTGAAACATAACAGCTTCTCGGTGCCCTCCAGAGGCCAAAAGGCACGCCAATGTGAGGTGATTGCACCAGGAAAAGTTGTGGGAGCAGTATGGTACAGTTCGTGTCCCGTTTGACGCTGTTCTTCGGGAGCTTACGGCAGCTGGGTCTGTGGCACGGTGCATCCGTTGCCAGGGAGCGCGTCCTTGGGTGTGGTGCCTCACCTGTGAGCATGTGGTACAGGGACGCCATACGAGAGTCTCAGATGCCTCCTCTGATGGGAGGCAGCGGACTGGAACAGGCACCTGGTACAGCAGGCACGGGTACAAGAAATGGCCCAGAAATAGCGCTCAGCAGAAGCGCAAGATTTGCCCGTCTCAGCTTCCAGCCCCAACTTCTGCTCAACGGTATTGTCGGGAAATCCTCAGGCATGTCTGCATTGTCAAAGTTGAGGCTGATTGGGAGCCACAAATGTCTGGATTGAGGGGGTCGACGGAATCCACAGTTGAGATACGGGCCAGTCTCTCAAAGGAAGAGGAAACCAGATCTGATTGCTCTCGCGGACGAGCAAGACGTTATGTAGGACGCAGTTCATGTCCCAGAACTACGGACGGACCTCCCGAGGGCCATCCGGCGCCGCTGGCAGTCCCAGAGGGTGATACAAAGGGCACCAGCGGAAATAAGCAGACTGCACAAATAGCCTCAGGTACAAGTTCTGTCCCAAAAAATTTGGTTGCTAAAAAAGGCATCGTCGGGGGCATATCACCCCCTGGGAGTGGGCGGAATTGAGTTTCCGGAGTATATTGGGCACTTTCTGCCAGCAGAATCACCTTTTGAGGGTCAAAAGCTCGTTTCTCAAAATTTGGCCAATGTACACGCTTTTTTAGGTGCAGTGACCCCCCCCTACCCCCCCCCCCCTAGGGCAGTGATTAAATAAACGTTGAAAACGTTTAGCGTTTATAAACGTTTAACGTTTCTCAAAATTCTGAGCGGAAATAAACGTTCAGATAAACGCTTAATAAACGTTTCCTGCAGGCTCTGCCGCTGAGTCGCTTTACATCATAATATATCATGGCCAGCACACCACACCCCAAATTCCAGGGCGGGGGGTCACCGCTGCGGTGAGGACAGCAAGATGTCGAAGCGCAGGGTCGAAAACATCGGCGCTATTTCTGGCCACTTCTTGTACCCGTGCCTGCTGTACCAGGTGCCTGTTCCAGTCAGCTGCCTCCCATCAGAGGAGGCATCTGAGAGACTCTCGTATGGCGTCCCACATGCTCACAGGTGAGGCACCACACCCGAGGACGCGCTCCCTGGCAACGGATGCGCCGTGCCACAGACCCAGCTGCCGTAAGCTCCCAAGAACAGCGTCAAATGGGACACGAACTGTACCATACTTCTCCCACAACTGTTCCTGGCGCGATTACCTCATATTGGCTTGCCTTTTGGCCTCTGGAGGGCACCGAGAAGCTGTTATATTTCAGAACAATCAACGACAACAGTTCTTCTGTGCATCTGGCAGGTTGAGGTGTGCTTGCTCTGCTTGATGTGTCCTGTGGTGTGCAGCCCAGGTACAAGTTCTGTCCCAAAAATTTTGGTTGCTAAAAACGGCATCGTCGGGGGCATACACCCCCTGTGAGTGGGCGGAATTGAGTTTCCGGAGCATATTGGGCACTTTCTGCCACCAGAATCGTGTGGGAGTGTGTGAGGTCAGGTTATGTGGGTGGGGTGTGGGCACAAGCTGCTTCGCTAAATAAACGCTAAACGTTTAGCGTTTATAAACGTTTAACGTTTATTTAAAAACGGTTTCTGAAATAAACGTCGTTTATTGGGTTCACTGCCCTAGGGGGGGTCAAATGCCACCCTTTTACGTGGACAAACACGATTTTTCAAAAAACCGGCGCAGAGGCCCCAAAGCCCCCGTAAACCCTCCAAACCCCCCCAGATCGGTCCGGAAACCCATCGAACCCCACTTTTCCACCATTCCGGGCACCTCAGGTGCCCGAATTGGGGTACCTAAATTTTGTGCCACCGTTTGGTACCGGACAGTGCCACTGTGTGGGAGGTTGGAAAAGAAAATGCCCCAACACACCACATCTGAGGGTTGCAATGCATGTTGCTTGCCAACCACGTCATCCGGTGGGTGTCAGGCGCTATGTAGGTGGCATTAGCCAGGTCTTCGATGAGTTCTGGCTTGTATATGTACCTCCCTGCCACCATGCACCGGGAGGCTGCCTGTAGGTACGGAACAAGTCCAGATGGTCGTGTGATTCCTGTGCAGCAGTGCTCCACAACCGGGATGTGTTGACAACGACTGTTGCAACACGAGCTGTACATTCCGGGAACACACGAAGTGCGCTGTCGTGGTACCCATTGTGCCAGAATTGGTAGTTGCTGCGGTCTACTTTGCCTGGCCCAAGAGCACTGGTACTGAACGGTGCAATATGCGTGGCGAGGTGAATGCAACGGAAGGGCGCAAAGTCAATACAGCTCTCGGATGGCGGGTGGTGGTGCCACTAGTGTGTGACGTTCACTCGAGGATACAACGCATCACAATGAATCAGCAACCGTGGACCGAGTACAATACGCTCTCTGTGGCTGGTGTGGGGGACAAAGGCAGTGCCTGTGCCGCAGGCAGGGAGGTACATATACAAGCCAGAACGCATCGAAGACCTGGCTCATGCCACCTACATAGCGCCTGACACCCACCGGATGACGTGGTTGGCAAGCAACATGCATTGCAACCCTCAGATGTGGTGTGTTGGGGCATTTTCTTTTCCAACCTCCCACACAGTGGCACTGTCCGGTACCAAACGGTGGCACAAAATTTAGGTACCCCAATTCGGGCACCTGAGGTGCCCGGAATGGTGGAAAAGTGGGGTTCGATGGGTTTCCGGACCGATCTGGGGGGGTTTGGAGGGTTTACGGGGGCTTTGGGGCCTCTGCGCCGGTTTTTTGAAAAATCGTGTTTGTCACCCCCATTTGACCCCCCCTACCCCCCCCCCCCCTCCCAAATTCTGGCACAAAGCCCTGAATTCCCGAGATTCTCCCTAGCGACCGCATCCCGTATTCCGGGGGGAAAAAAATGGTGGAACGGAAAATACGTCTCGACCAAATGGGTTAGAGATGTAGCTTGGAACAGTATCCACTCCTCCCCATCCATTGTTTTTTTTTCCGGAACACGGCAACACCTTCCTTTCCCCACCGTTTCCTTCGGTGTGTGGGACTAAAAAAAATCCATCCCCTCCCCCTTTGCTTCTTCTTCCGCGCTCCCCCCTGAAACCCCCCCCGCAAAACCACACCCCTCCTCCTTCTCTTTACCCACCTGGAATAATTTATTCTGCGAGATTTCTGATGGCATTGCCCAAAGCAACGATGTGCATGTGGTACCGCTACCCAGGTGTGAAAAGACATGCACATATGCGTGACCCCGCGTTATGTGAGGGGGATGGGCTATGGCCTGTGTGGGTCGCAGAAAGTGTTCAGTGCACTGCAGCTACCACCACCACCACCACCCCCACCACCCCCCTGCGCTCCGATGCAAATTGCACTGTCCTGTTGATGCCTGCAACGGACGCAGGCGACGCGGCCCACCCCTTCTCTAAAACCGGCTCGCAGTCACCCCTGCCAAATCAGGACAGGGTGACTTGCAAGCCTGTTGTTCGCAGGGTGCCCAGCGCGTCCGATTCACCGCCCCACTATCCCCGTGTCTCGGAGGCGTTGCCTTGCATGCCTTGCATGAGTGGGAGCCGGCTGTGCCCATCATTCCTCATCCCCCCGCCTCTCTCTGCATAACGCCCCGCTCTTCCCGAGACTCTTCCTCTCCGCCCCCCCCTCCCCCCCCCCACCCGTAACATCCCCTACCCTCGAGCAACGTCTCTGCGAGCGTCTCCCGGGCAGGTAGATGAGAGAGGGTCGGGTGGGTGGGGGGCGGGGGAGGGAGCAGTGAAATAGATGTAGGGTGGGGTGGGGTGGGGTGGGGTGTGAGCGAGGCGTGGGCCTTCGACTATGGATTGCCGTAACTTGCCGCAGTAGCGACCAGCCTACCCTCGCCTCCACCCCATCACCCCCCCCCCCCCCCCCCCACCCGGAAAGAACCATGGGTGACTGCACAAAATCCCACCAAAATGGTGTGAGTTTAGCTCGTCTTGTGCCCTCCACCACCGTCCCGCCCCCGCCCCACCCACACCCACCGGCGGCAGCAGGGTTTTTTGGTGTTGCCCCCTGTGCACACCACCCTGCGCGCCCTCCGCCTATGCTCCCCGGCCTGGCTCTTGCTGTGTGCCTTCATCCTGTTTGGGTGGCAGCACCCCAAGGCAAGCCGTCCACAGAATCTCTCAATCATGGCACATAGTTGACGCTGCAAAATCGGCGCCACCGGCGTGCCGGGTCTGCTGGCGTGATGTGGCATAGATAATACGGTTTGCCCCCCGGGCGGGATCCCGGGCGGGCCCGGCCGGGTTCCGGGAAATTCCGGGATTCCCGGGATTCCCGGCCGGGATTTCAAAATCCCGGTCCCGGGCCCGGAATTTCCGGGCCCGGCCGGGGTTTCCCGGGATCCTGCCGGGGGGCAAACCGTGTAGATATACACAGAATCACGTCTCGGCATGTGTGAATGCGTTGCTTAATTTGGTGTGTGCCTCTTCCTCTGGCGTATGCCCCCTTCTTTGCGACGGTGCATGCTGTTGGTATTGGAATACTGGTGTGGATACACAGCTGCGAAATGTGGACTTCATTCTCTGGCCATCTTCAGTGATGTGCATCTGGAAGAAACAGGTTTATCACCATCGAACCAAGGCAAATCTGGTCTGGAGGGGGTGGGGGGGGGGGATTTCCCTTGGTGCGAAGCTTGAATTGTGTCTGCAGCTGTCACACAACCCCACGTTATTCTTTTTGTGGCGGGGTGTTTATTTGTTTTAGCGTAGATTGCACACAACGGGGAAAAAAATCCCCTCCCGGCGATGCCATTTTCCTGCCATTACAAAGCTATCACACGTTCCTACCGCATTCCACACACGAGTCTCCTTGGGTGACAACCTTCAGGATAAAACGAACTCAAATCTACAACCTCCCCCCCACACACACACAACCTTTACAATTTTGCACCGGCTGCAGTATCTGCCCCGCACATGATACATCGTGATCGTGAGGCAGGGCCACATTGAACAGCTCAGCGTGCACCTTGTGGTGCTCCTTTTTTGAGGGATGCCTCCAAACGAATATGTATGGGACATGTCAGGGCCTCGCCAGGCAGGGGCGTGTTGCGTTGCACGTCTCTCGCGTGCCAGGCATGTTAACCCGTCCGGAAGGCCATGCGCATCCAACCAGGGACACGTGAAAGCTCACAGCCCTTAGGGGTTCTGGGCTGTGCTGCTCCAAAGAAAGAATATGAGAAAGATGATAGCCGTGATGAATGTGTCCTTTCGCGTGGGGCCTCGCGTGCCCAATATCCATCGACGTAGCGTTGTGGGCCAGTGTGCCTGCAACGAAGGCACGCCCACCACCCATGGCATGGAGGGAGGGCGGCAGCGAAAATATCCTGATTATGCCTGAAGGATACCCCCGCCCCGCCCCTCCCCCCCGTCGCCCCACCCCTGTGTTGTTTTCAGCCCTCGCTGTGTCGAGCAGCTCTCGCCACGCACCCAAGTATAGCGTATTGCTCTACCCACAGCAACGCCGCCACCGCCACCACCCTTCCTCCTTACAGACAGCAACAGGCTCGCCATGTTGCGCTCTCTCGCACGTGCCGTTTGCCACGATGCTGTCGCTGCGCAGTGGCGTGGTGCTGCAGCTGCTGCGGCAGTGAAGAAGAAGGCACCGAAGACCCCCAAGGAGCCGAAGGCACCGAAGACACCGAAGGAACCGAAGGTTGCCGCCTTGAAGATGACAGGTGAGCTCTGCGCCAGCTCGTTTGCCATGGCGGGGTCGTCCCCGCCGAAGGGGGCCCCTGCCACCGCCGCCAAGGTGCGCAAGGCGATCCACCCGCTCACCAAAAAGACGCTGGTCTTCGACGACAACTACCACTCCTACCTCATGGGGGGCAAGCGGCTGCGCTCCGTCACCTCGCTGCTGCGCGACAAGTTGCAGAACGAGGCAGGCGAGGTGCTGCCGCCTGTGGGGCACCCCTTCGACGCGAAGGGCATCGCCGCACGCATCGCCGAGTCGCAGGGCAAGGAGCCCGAGGAGGTGCTTGCCGAGTGGCAGGCCATCACAGACTACGGCACGCGCCTGCACAGCCTCATCCACAGCAGCCTGACGGGGGGCGATGCCAAGCCGGAGAACGACAGGGAAACCCGTTATATGGAGCAGTGTGAGGATTACCTCTCGGTGCTTTCGGATTTCGGCTACACGGTGGTCCCCGGCGGGTCTGAAATGATGCTGGCAGCCCCGGAATGGGGTGTGGCGGGCACAGCGGATGCCCTGTTCCGCTGCAAGAAGGGGAATGACATGATGTCGGGCGACCACTACCTGCTGCTGGATTGGAAGGCGAATGCGAAGGCCCTGCGCCCGCAGACGCCGTTCCCTGGCTCGCCGCAGACTCTCAACTGGCCCTTCGAAGATCTCCCGGCAACAAAGCTTGCGGAGTACGGCCTGCAGACCAACTGCTACCGCGTGCTTCTCCAGACGCAGGGCTACCTCAGGCCCGATGACAAGGTGCTGATGGCTGTCACCCAGTTCTACGAGAATGGGCTCTCCGTGGAGTATGACGCCATCAAAGTGCCGGAGGTGGAGACGAGCCGTATCATCGAGTTCTTCACAGCAGCGACCCGCATGCGGAGCCCGTCTCGGGGGAAGCCCTTCATGTAGAGTGTGGGTGTGGGGGTTCTGATTCGGTGGCGCCTGCAGGACGTGCGTCTGAGGGTTGTGAGGGGTGTGGCATAGTGTCTTGAAGGAAAAGTCTCGGCGCTGAGGGGGGGTGGGGGGCGTGGTCGGCACGGCGGTCTTGTTGTGCCCGATAGCAGATGGCGTTGCTGTGCTGCTGTGCAAAATTACACCTTTTTGTCGGGCAGAGCAAGACCCGTGTGGACAGACTTAGCACACACACCCACCTCCCACTCCAAGCGCAGTCCATTCCCCTTCCCAAACGATTTCCGCTCTCAACTCCCCGTTCCCCAATTTAGATGATATGTGTTGCATGTGTGGTGTTGCGTGTGTGTGTTGCGCGTCGCTGGGGGGGAGGGGTCTATCGAACAGAGGATCAGAAGGGATGGGTAGTGTGTCGGGTGTGCTTCTGAGCGTCGCCATAAGCCATCGCCGCCCCACCCGCCCACTTTCTTCTCTGAGGAGAAAGGGAAGCAGCCCTTGATTGAAAAACGTATAGCATTTGAGACAATACCCCCAACACCCCTGGCGACGATCCCTCCTTCCCTCTACCGCACTTCTTGTTGAGGGAGTCGCAGCAAGGGTGGTGGGTCTAGCAAATCCCAGCCGTCTATGGAATCTAGAGTTGGAAAAGAAAAACAACGAAACCAGGCAGCGTCAACGTTTTCAAAGCCATGGATGCGCCAGCAGCCCCTCCTCCCCCAGCCTCCCCACCCCCACCCACATTCAGCGTTAATTAAGCGTGCTGCGCAAGTTGCACCGAGCGAAGCCTCCAAATGGCACCACACCCACCTCCACTCTCCACACACAGCCTCACCCAGGCACCCCATCCCATCCCCCTCCCCCCCTGCACCTCTTCGACAGAGCAGTGGTCTTCGCGAGCCGCGGGGGGGGCGGGGCAAAGGGGGGGGGAAGGTGGGTGGCCGCACGCCCCACGACATGACCCCGCCACCCCCCCCACCGCCGGCCCCCCCACGCGCGCTCCACCGCCTCACCGACGCGCAGCAGTACTCCCGGGCCGCACTGCAGCTCGGGGGCGAACCCCACGGCACCAGCCCAGCCGCCGCACCCCGCCCCGCCGTCGGGATGACCGCCACACTGCCGCAACCCCCCACCGCCACCACGAGCCACCTCGCAGGGCTTGTCTCCGCACTGGGCCACATCCCTGCCGCGGTGTCTGGGGCACGCTCCTCCTCCTCCCCCCTCCACCTCCTGGAGGCCGTGCTGGCGCTGCCCGCGGGGCAGCAGGCTGAGTGCCGCCCTGCCATGCCCTGCGCTGCGACGCCGCCGCCGCCGGAGGCGGCGGCAGCGGCGGATGACGGCGGTGGTGCCAGCTCGTCGCGGCGGAACTCTCCCACGAGGCAGGGGTCATGCGGCCCGCTGGGGCTCCACACGCGGGGGCGGCAGCGGCACCGCGAGCAGCAGCAGACGCTGCGGAAGGCGATGGAGGAGCACTTCGGAGGTGCGGCAGATGATGGTGGTGGTGGCGGCGGCGGCAGCGCCGCCCCCTCGAGGCGCGGCAGCGCCGCGAAGCTGCGCCACGCCGCCAACGCCGCATCCCCCCCGGCGCCGGGTGCGCCGCTTGAAAAAGCGGCGCGGTGGGCTCCCGACACAGCCACCGCCGCGGATGCTCGTGGAGGCGGTGGCGGCATCGGCAGTGGTGGTGCCAGCCCCCCACCGCCAGGCCCCACCTGCCTGTCTGTGCTGGCGGGGCTGCTCGAGGATGCCGCAGGCGCCTGGGCCTTCGGCAGCTGCGCCTCCCTCCGCATACTGGAGGGGTGCCTGGCGCGGCAGCGGGGTGGGGGGCAGCTGCAGGGCGGCCCCGACGCCGAAACCGCCGCCACCACCGCCACCGCCCCACCCGCACCCCTCACCGCACCCATCCCTGCTGCCGCTGCTGAGGGGCGCCCTGCGGATACCCTGCCTGCGGCGGCGCAGACGCCGCAGGCGCCTCTGCGTGTCGTGGAGTTCTTCACGTCTATCCCGCGGGCAGTGGAAGGTCCTGCGTGGGAGGGTGGTGGTGGTGATGTTTGTGCGTCCCCTTTGTGGAGCCCTGCTGCTGCTGATGGTGGTGGTGGTGGTGGTGTGGGGGGCGATCCCCCGCCGCGGCGGGTGCCGCGGCTCTGCGAGCAGCAGCGTGCGGCAAGGCAGATGACATACACGGAGTGCCTGCGGCGGCAGCGCCGCCTGCGGGCCGAGGCGGATGAGGCGATCCGGGAAGGGGGGAACCTCGATGAATACCTTGACTTCTTCCGCAGGGGACAGCAGCAGCAACAGCGGCAGGGCGGTGGCAGCCCGGCCCGCAGGGCACAGCCCGGCGGGGGGGGCGGTCCGCACCGGCGGCGCCACCTGGGCTTCTTCGAAGGCCTTGCCGACACCCCGGGGGCTGACGCAGCCCCCGCCGCGGCGCCCTGCCGCTCGCCGGCGGCGAGGCGCGGCGCAGCCGCCGCATCCTCGCCTCACCGCAGCCGCCACCACCACCACCACCATCCCTCTACCACACCTATCAACGGCGGGGCCTCGCCACAGCGTGGGAGCCCTTCCGCCGCCACCGCCACCGCTCCCACTGCGCAGCAGGCGTGGGTCAGACAGGCCTACCGCGAACACCTCAGCACGCCTGCTGCGCTGCGCAGCAGCGCAGCCGAGGCAGAAGATGCGTCGCCTACCGCCCTGGAGATGCTCAGCAGCATGCTGCGCGCGGAGCGCGGGGGTGGCGGCAGCGCTGCCTCCTCGGCCTCATCACCCGCGCGCGGGTCTGACAAGCTGCGCGCCAGGAGGGCCACGCGGCACCTCGCCAGGCGAGGCGGTGAGCCGGATGTCGGTGACGTAGCTGTCTTCTCCGCGGATGAAGCGGCAGCGGTGGAGGCGGCGGTGGAGCGGGCATCCTCCCGGAGGCAGGGGGGTGGCGGTGGCGGCAGCGGAGCTGCTGTGGCGGCGGTGCGGCGTCGCCCCGCGCCCTGCAGCCCCGCGAGGGGCTGCAGGCGTGCCGGGTGTATCGTGGCGGAGCGTGGCACCGGTGCCTGGGTGCGGGAGGACTTCGTGCTGGCCTCAGAGGGGCTCCCCCTCCGGCGGTGCTGCGCGGACCAGCTGACGACGCGGCAGCGCACCGCCCTGGAGGAGGGGCCGAAGGTGAAGCCGCCCACACTCGCAGGCCCCTCCGACAGGGTGCAGGGCGCCTCCGTCGCCGCCGTGCGGCAGCGCCGCCGCAGCGGGGCACCGGCTGCGGCAGCCGAGACTGGAGGCACCCGCGACCCCCTGAAGTACCAAGCGCGGATCAAGCCGCTGGCGCTGTCGCGTCCCTACCCTGCGGCGGCAGCCGCGGGTGGTGGTGGAGGTGGTGCGGCCCGGAGGAGGGGTGGTGGTGGCGATGTGCCGGCGGCAGCCAGTGCTGCGGCCCCGAGGAAGGGCGGCAGCCCGGTGGCTGCCGTGCTGCACGCGCCGGAGGTGGTGGCGGTGGCGGGGGTGCAGGGGCTGCAGGCGGTGCGCGGTGAGATCCACAGGCTGCAGGCCATCGTCAGGTCCCGGGAGCGGGCGCTTGCCGCAGAGCATGAGGATCTGTTTGACGAGACGCTCGACAGCAGCATATTTGCGTTTGCATGAAACGGGAGGGGGAGGGGGAGGGGGTGCGTGCGTGCGTAGGCAGTGGAGATTGAGATCATCAGGCGATCTTCGCTCTGCACTGCTGCAAAGTATATTCACATGCATGGCTGTGGAGGGTTGTGTGTCAGTTCCGTTCTTTCCTAGCTGAGTCGGTGTGTGTGTGCGTGCTGCGATTCCCCTTACTCTCCCCTCCCTCCCCCGCCCTCAGGGCGGTATGAGTATGTGCTTGTTGTCGGTGCATGTGGCGACTTCTTCGTTCCGTCCAGCGCCAAACGCAACCCCCTCCCCTCCCCACCTTCCAAACCCAGTCGCCACTGCATTCCGAGCAGTAGGTAGACTGTCGCACCCCACCCCATGCCTCCACATGGGCATGTTCCACACCCAATCCCCTGTGGTGACGCCCACTCTCTCGTATCTCGTATTCTTGCCTCGAGGTGCCACGGCTTCTGTGCAGATTTGCTCGTTTTGTTTTCCTTCCGTTGTCCGTTCCGTGTGGTGCGTCGGGAGGGGGCGAGGGGAGGGGGTGTGAACAGAGCGAGAAAGAAGGAATAATGTGAATACTGGTCGCTATCCTTCGTCAATCTTCGTCAGTTTTTCAGCCAATTCAACTGGAAAGGCACGAAAATGCACTGACGACCACCCCGTCGCGAAGAACCCCCTCGCGGAGATATTCACGTTAAACCCGACGTGAGCAGGGGTTTCGCTAGCACCGAAAACCGGTGCTTTGCACCAATTGTTTTTTTTCTGGGGTTTTTTCGGTTTTTCGGAATGTGCAAAGCACCGCCCTTGGGAGCGGTGCTTAGCACCGTTTTTGTTTTTTTTTTCCCCCCCGATTTTTTTTGGTGTCACCCAGGGACCGGTGATGTCCTGCTGGTCGGGCTGCGAAACAGCGAAGCCTACTTACGAGCATCACAAACCCGAGGGAATCCCGACTGCCCGAGACTGCAATGAACAGATGTTCACTACCGTGGCCTCCGGCGGCTGGGGGGCTCCGCCCCCCAGACCCCCCTGTGCCGTGTGCCTGTCTACGAGATCGCCACCACCTTGCGTGGATGCGACGGCAACATGTCGAGAAAGGGGCGTCGTTGGACAAAACGACCCCAAAACCATTCGAATCGGGGGTCAGTGGCACCCAGTGCCCGTACACTCGTGTAGGTACACCGATGGTACACCGCGCTGCGGTGAACCATCAGTACACCTACACTACAGCAAAGAGCGGAACATGTGTTCGCGTGGTGCGCTCCCGATGGGGTGGGGATTTTTCGGTGCAAAGCACCACCGCGGAAAGTTTTTTTTTCCCCCTCTGATTTTCGGTTCGAAGAGCACCGCACCGATATTTTTACCGCCTGACCCCCCCGGTGCTAGCGAAAACCCTGGACGTGAGCTGCCGTTTTTTTTTTGCTTTGGCTGGCGCTTGCGTTGACTGGACCGAGTCACTTACTATTTTTTCTGCTAGCGCGTTGCCTGGGTCACCTCCCTTCCCCGCCTGCTGGGTGTGTTCTGACGGAGGGGTTCCCAGAGGTTGGGACATGCTCCGCCTCCCCCCGCCCCGCCATTGCCCACTATTTCAAAACCTGAAGGCATTCAGATTCCTGAAAATCCTGGGCTGTGGGCCGGGCAGAGAGGGTGGAGGAGGGGAGAGGGGAAGGTGATCCGCACATAATCATGGCAGCGGCTTGCGCTTCAGGGCTGTGTCTCAGCGAAGTGTCTTTTGTCCCCCCCCCCCGCCCCCCACCCTGCCTTTCCCAACCAAATTCCGAGCGTATGTGCCATGAAGCTGGCACTGCCGCTTATTAACGAATGTAGTAAATTGTATGCCTTGGGGATTGCCCGCTTCCGTAGACGTGGCTTGTGTGCTCTCAACTCAGTGAAACCATACCCTCTTCGAGAAAAGGGGGGAGTCTTGCCCCCCCCCCCCCCCCATTTACTTTTCCATTCCCTCTCGACGGTCAAACCCCCCCCCCCATTGCTGAATCGATCCATTTACTCCTGTTTCTCGGAGAGAAACGCCGGAATTTTCCAAAGAAAATACCGATAGCGAAGGCCTCCCAAAGTGTGATGACGAGCCGATGCTGAGGGCCTCTCCCCGGTAATTTTATGCGAGTGGCAGTGCGATGCTCCCCAGCCCCAGTCCCATGCCCCCCGCCCCCTCCCCCCTTGCGTGCGGGGTTGCTGCAGACGGGTGGGTTCAACGCTTTTCGACAGGCTCCTGTTTCAGAGGGGGCAGGGAAATCATCGTACTCCCGGCCAATAGACAGCAGCTTCCCCTCCAGCTTCAACAAATTTGAAGAGAAGTTCAAGATGGCCACAGGGCTCGTGTGCCGTTGTGGTGGAGGTGGGCAGAGGTGCAGGGTTCCACCACACGCAGCTCCATTGCAGATTCTCTCCCGTCCCCCTTTTGTCGGTCAGCCGTGAGGTGGCGACGTCGGCATTCGCCCTGGAGCGGAGGAGGGACGCACAGGGTCAACGCCACCATGACCGTTAACTCCTGCGTCCCGAGGTGGTGGAAAGCCGCGAACGACTGTCACACGCGACGGCATGCCCGGAGGGGCGATCACGCGTACCTCTTTGACGTTGCCGGTTTCCGGAAGCTCAGTCAGATGTTTCTGCTTCTCGCCGCTGCGTCGAGAGGAACAAGAGATGCGGGGCCTCTCGAAGCAGAAATGCGCATCCTGGCAGCACCACATGTGCCTCACGGCCCTTGCTTCTTTCTCAAGAAAGTGTGAATCAACGCGTTTCACCTCGTCCTTCACGACATCCTGCGCACTTCCCCGAGTGAGGGCAACCGTTGCAGGTGGCCCCGCCACCTGCGCCACAGCCGCACGGCCCACACACACAGCCGCCTCACCAGCACCCAGAACACCTCCCACCCATAACCACCTCCACCACCCAGCACGCATACGTCACCACCCCCACCTTCAACAGGCACTTGAGCCTGAAGAGGCCGAGGCTGAACCATACACACACGGGGCACTCAGAGGGCTTTGATCTCCCCCTCTCCCCCCCTTTATCCCCCTTTACCCCCCCCCCCCACTCTCAACCCTCTTGGCAGCGTGCCCCGCTGGTGCTGCACCTGACACCCCATCCTCGCTGAGCTATGTCAGGCCACGATATGGCTGGGGGGTTGCCGCCGATGCCGACGCCGACGCCGAAGGCTGTGCGGGGTCTGCAGGCGCGGTGCCCTAACACGCCGACGTTCTCTCCTGCACCCGGTTCGCGGAAGCGGGGGGCGACGACGCCTGCCGCACATCCAGTGATGAAGACGCCGAAGATCAGAAGGGCTTCGGTCGCAACGCCCACCGCGGCCCACACCCCGTGTGGGCAGCAGTCCGTTGGAGCTGTGGATTCTCGGTCCGCGCAGAAGGATATGACGGAGTGGCGACGTCGGCAGCTGGAGCTGCAGGACGCACCCCCAAGCACCCCTGCCTACATCCCTCCGGGGGGGCAGGGCATCGACTTCGGGCGGGCAGGGGGAGGGGGCGATGCCTGCCTCCCTGTGGAAGGGTGGTACCCTGCGCTCCCAGCTGGTATGTCGGACACTACGGATCATGGCACACCCCCCGCCACCCCCTGCTGACCCCCCCAGGCACTTCTCGCCTGGTTTTGTTTAGGCAGGATGTGTGGTTTGAGTGGAAGTGGAAGTGGGGGTGGGGGGTTTTTTTTGGTGTCGTTCTGTGCGCCCTCTCCCCCGCGGCTTTGCCTTGTCATACCATCGCCCTGTCTCAGATACGCTGTCGCCTGTGGCGCCGAACCTCGCCATGGACCTGCTGGATGATGATGCGCATGTCGCAGAGCTGGCCCGGAAGGCGTTCAGCGTGCGGCACTCCTCAGAGCCGGCATGGTCGTGCACTGCCCCGGAGCTGGACCTGGTGTTCGACTTGTAGAGGTGGGGGGAAGCGGGTGGGGTGTGTGGTGTGGGGTGGGGCGACACTGCTTCTAGCGGTGTGTGTAAACCAACCCTGTTAAGGTGCCTCAGATCTGCCTCAGAGCCCCCCCCCCCCCTGGTTCCACATCACACCATCTGGCTTGTTTGTGATGCCCGTGCGGATGCCCACGGCAAATGCGATCCCCCCCCCCCCCTTCCCCCCAACAACCGGGAGACCGGGAGACTCGCCTTCGCCTTCACTCTCTCTCGGCAATCAGTCTTCAAGATCCCCCCCCCCCCTAACAACCGTCTTGTCATCGCGGAGCCTGGACTCCGGAACCCCCTTTGCATTTGTTGTTGCGGTTCTTCGGAACAAGAGAACGCAGCGCAGCAGCTGATTTGGTTCAGTCGTGGAGGGAGTCTGAGCCGCAGAGAATCAGCAAGCCGAGCCACCCCCCCAGCATAACCACAACCGCCCGACGCTTCCCTGGATAGGCAATGAGGCCGGGAGAGGGGACAGGGGCGGCGGGGGGGGTGGGGGGGAGTGAGGGGGTTGCTGCTGAACGGCACTCTCCCTACCTACTCTGTCCACCCCTGATGTGCAGCCCACCGCATCCCCGCGCCCCCTTGTCGCTCTCCTCCCCTCCCCCCCCCTCTCCTATCCAGGCCTCTGAAGTGTCGGGCAGTAGTGCCGCAGGGGTTCCCTGTGCAAGCCGCCGGTTGGACCGGTGTTTCACACAGGGGGGGGGGGGGGGTCAACCCGTTGGAGGCCCAGGGGGTGAACGAAGCGAGAAGAAAAAAAGGGAAGCCTTTCGCAAAAGAAAAAGAGGGAAATCGTCGGGCTGCACTGGCCTCCACAAAAGCAGCTGCATGGCGGAGGTGACGTGCCTGGGGTGGGGGGGAGGGGACCCCTCAAAGCAGGGGGTGCAGGGGGGGGGGTGGGGGTGGGGGGGGGTGTTGGCGTGCACAGTATGCGCGGCGTGTCTCCCGCCCCCGTTAGAGCTGCGCCTTTTTCGAGGAGGAGGGGGGGGGGGGTCCGCCGTGTTCACGAATTACCCACACGCACGGCCTTTATGCAATATTTTGCCACCACATTCCACCCACCCCCACACCCCTCAATGTGTTTCCCTGCAAAACCCAAGGAAATATAATCCGTCTGTTTTTGGACATCCCCGCCCTCCACCCTCCCCCCGCCCAACGATGCAAAACTGCATAGCAACTTTAGAATGTCATATCGGTGCTTCCCCGGAAAGGTGCCACACCTCTAGATAACCTTCTGCCCACAAACCTCTCCTGTTGTTCCCCCACCCTTGCTCCGCCCACCTTGCCCCCCCCCCCCACGACCCTCCGCAACCCGCCAACGAACCTGCGGCGAAACCTGCAGGCAATAGGCGGAGGAGTGTCAAACGCGAGGCCTGCCGGGTGGGAAGACTGAAGAGGGCCAAAGCTGCGAAGCTCCCTCCCCCACCCCACCCAGTCTACTACCCACCCTACCCCCGCCTTTTGTTTTGGGTGTCTGGAGCGGGGTGGGGGTGGGTGGGAGGGGGTGGTGGTGGTGGTTTTGCTCGTTTTTTTTTGCAGGCTGTGGGAGGGGTGTGTGTGTCGTGGCTGCTATGGGGAGGGGGCCATCATCATCACCGCCACCACATTGACACGTCTGCAGGTGTCGCCTGGCGGTGCAGGGGTGGGGGCGTGGGGGGGGCGATGTTCGTCCTCCTCGTTGCCAGCGAGCTGTATGGGGCGAAGCACAACATCGAGGTGGGGTTCCCTGCCGTGCCGGCAATGAGTGAGCTGGTGGGGCACATCGAGAGCACGCTGCGCACCGAGCAGCGCCTGATGAAGCCTGTGGGGCAGAAGCGGGGGGTGTTCCGCCTGCAGTGCCTGCAGATTTACGACGAGGTGCTGCGGCGCTGGGTTGACCTGCTGTCCAGCACGCAGCTGCACGACTGGGCGCAGCTGTACGTCTTTCAGAACGATTCGCCTTCGCAGCTGGACCTGCAGGCGCAGCTGCCGGCAACTCGCCCCATCCGCTCCGTCCCCAACGGCAACGAGGCGGAGGCGCTGTGGCAGCTGTTCCAAGACATCGATGTCAACGGCAACGGCTACGTCGAGCGTGACGAGCTGCAGCGCGTCTTCTCCGTGCTGGGCATGTTTGAATTCAGCGAGCCGCAGGTCGACGACTTCTTCGTGAAGGCGGACAGCAACCGCGACGGGGTTCTGAGCTACGCAGAGTTCTCGAAGTTCAGCTGCTCGCACCCCCATGTCGCTGAGGCGTTGTTCAAGGCAGGGAAGCGGTATCTCGAGGCGGTGAAGCTGAAGGACCAAGAGCGTGCCTACCTGCAGCGCAAGCAGGAGGAGGTGGAGGCGCAGTACACCTACCTCTCGAGCAGGCGCGACGTGATGATGATGGAGGCCAACCTGGCGGCACAGCGCGGCGCTCTGGTGCATGCGGATGCGGAGGACGCGCTGCTGGAGCGCAACCGCGAGCTGGCATCTCTGAAGCAGGCTTTCCTCACGCAGTACGGCAGCGACCCTGCCTCCCCTGCAGGCTCGCCTGCACGCTATGGGCACGCCTCGCCCCCAGCAGAGGCGCCTGTCCTGACACACGGCTATGCACGCTCCCGGAAATACCCACGCCCTGTGTCGTCACCTCGTTACTCCTCTTCTGCCTCACCAAAGCGGGGCAGCCGCGATTAGTGGATGGCTTGGTGCTGTCCTACGCTGTTGTATGAGAGATCGCGATTGTGTCGCATGCCTTGTAATGGTGCTGTACTGTTCTGTTGCCTGTGTGTGTGTTGTACGTCTAGGAGGAGGGTGGTGGGGGTGGGGGGAAACCAGTGTAGCTCCGTGCGTGTGTTCCATCAGCCCAGTCTTGAGTGCACCGGGCGGATCCAGCTGTAGTGACATTGCTGTCTGCAGGACACCCCCCCCGCCAACACCCCCCCCCCTCCCCTGCCACAGCCTGCCCGACTCATCCCGCCCCATCCCCTTCCCCCTTCCCCCCCCTGCCACAACCACCCCCACCCCACCCAGGCTGTGATCACCCTCCCCCCCTTGGGGCGACGGGATCGAGCCGCGGCAATGTCATCCGGTGGGGATGCCACGATGGGGGAGGCCAATGCTGGGCCGTCCGCAGCAGCGGCGCTGAGCGCTATCGAGGCCGCGCTGCTGAAGGCCGGCATCCACTCTGAAGCAAGCGTAGCAGACGCGCTGCAGACGCTGCGCGGCGTTGTCACACCGAGCGCTGCTGTCGCCCCTGCCACCACCCCTGAGGAGCCGCAGGCGGTTGCGAAGCCTGCCTCCACCAACAAGGCAACCGACAAGATGCGCGTCAAGGCGTTTGGCGGCTTCTACGATCCCAACGACGCCACTGCTGTGCTGGAGGATGTGTCCGGCGTGGAGTGCACCTCCATGCCGCCACGCTTCGGCGAGGCCGTCGCCTCAGAGTACTGCCATGCCGTGGGGGACCTGGTGTGGGTGAAGATGCGCGGCTTCCCCAACTGGCCTGCGGAGATCCTGTCCGCAGAGGACCCCGCAGCAGAGACGGTGCAGGGGAGGTCGAAGAAGAACACCATCCCGTGCCGGCTGTTCCACCCCCCGGGGGGCATCGAGTCCCCCGTGGTGTGGACGTGCGGCAAGAACATCGCCTACTTCGACCGGCTCTACACAGAGGGTGAGCTGGCACGGTGCAAGGCCTACCGCCTCATGGCTGACCAGTATGATGTGAAGGCATATAAAGACGCGTTTGACCTGGCGATCAGGGTGGCCAACACGCATGCGCGCGCGGTGCTCACTCCGGAGGCGATGTCGTGGTTTAAGGTCACCCCTCTGGGGGTGGCATACACCTACTTCCGTGCGCATTACCAGGCCCCCCGGCAGCCCAGTGCAAATGAGCAGGTGAAGAAGGAGACGGGTGTTATCGTGCTGCGCGACGGGCTTGAGAACCTGCTGCGCGACCTCAACAAGTTTGACCGGATATGGGTGCTCTTCCAGTTTTCTTACAGCGTGGAGACGCAGAGGACGAAGAAGCAATCGAAGGAGGGCCACTCCCGCAGCGACGAGGAGGCGGAGTTCTTCTCGGGCTGGAAGAGCATGATTGTCCCGCCGCGTGACAAGAAGCAGCGCGGCCTGCTGGCGACCCGGTCGCCCCACCGCCCCAACGGCATCGGGCTCTCGTGCTGCCGCCTGCTGAATGTGTCGGGAAAAGTGCTGACCATCCGCGACCACGACCTGCTGCACGGCACCCCCATTCTCGACATCAAGCCCTACCTCCCCTTCTGCGACTCCCACCCGGAGGCGAACCACGGCTGGGTTGACGATCTGGACGAGCCTGGTCCGGACCACCGTTGGAATGAGCAGGTATGTTGGTGATGTTGCCATCAGGTGGTGTTGGTGCTGTTCATGCTGCAGACAACCGTTTTGCCAAGTGAAGTGAAAAAATCTCTTCAAAATCACACACGATTCACCGCACCACCCCCCACCCCACCCCTGCAGGAGTACGCCGTGCACCGGCGTGTCCCGGTTGAGAAAGGGTCCCTCACCACGCATGGCTGAACACCCTGCGCATCCAGCTGACCCCTTCGCCTGTTTGCATCACTTGCCCTGCTTGGGTGTTGCCACCGCCGGGTGACGCCGGCATGATGGGGTGGCGATGGCTTACCCAATAAGGGGTTTTTTCCGAAAACCCGGAGTGAGGTCTGGTTGGCACGGCGCATTGCCTCGAGTCTAGCCCTGCCTCTCCCCCAAGCCACCCAGCCACTCTCCCCCCACCCTCTTCCCTTCTTTCGGTTTGTATCATCAAGCGCTGCACACAGACACGGGTGCTTCTGGATTGGTGCAGAACACACCTAGCAGCACCTGCTCTTGATGGGATCCCCATTGTAGCACACACATCACACAGCGGGTCTCCGTCTTCTCTCTTCCCGGGAATAACCACAGCTTCTTCCCCGGCATGCACTGCGCAATGGGGCTGGTTCACTGGCCTCTCAGCTCCCATGATGCTGCTGCTGCTGCCCAGCCTGTGTGTTGGGATTGCCCCACCTGGCTATGGGGTGTTGGAATGGATGCGTGCGATGCATCAAAATCATGAAGCAACAAAAGTGTGATCAACATCCATTCGACATTGGTTCGTCGAAAATTGGTAAGATTCGCGCAAACCCTTTGGTTGGCGGATATCCCTTGTTGGAGGTGTGCTGGGGGGAAAAAACGGCGGATCCCAGCCAGGATGGTGTGTGTGTGCATGGGGTAGGGAGTGGGCAGATAAAAAATGTGTGTCAGGTCAGGGATTCGTCCGGTCAGAGCCTGGCTGTTATCCCCATCCCACCACCATGCCAGCATTTTTTTTACTAGTTACGAGCGACGAAGCGTAGCGAAGTCGCGAAGTAACGAAGGAAATCGTACGACTGAAGCTTTATAAGGATCACCTTCATGCCACTTCACAGGGGCTTACACAGCCTTTGACACAGGAGTGTGCGCTCAACAAAAAGTAGCCCGGATCTGCCTTTTTGCAGTTGCTGGGCAGGGTGTTTCTCTTATTATAGCGAAAGGAGTACGATTTCAGCGGAATCAGAAAACGACACCCCTCCACCCCCCCGCGCTTCAAAACGAGTATACCTACCCCCCCCCCCCCGTGTTTAAGTCCCCTATCCATATGATGTGTTTAAGTCCCCTCGGCGGCCAATTTTCCCGAAGGGACTTAAACACCCCGGTCTAGTAGTTTGGTTGGGGGGCATTTTTTTCTCGATTTTTCCAGGTGTCCGTTGGCGGACCACCAGGATGTGAGGCACGTGTGGAGGCCAGGGAGGGAGCCTGGGGGCTTCGGATACCCGCACGTGGCCCGGACTGCCCCGCAGGGGGCAGTCCGGGTCACGTCGCTCGTCCTCATCCACAGCCTCGCTGTGCGATGCAGGTGGTGCGCCAGCGTGCCCCTCTTGTCGCACTGGGGTCGGGAATCAATTCTGCGGCACAGCGGGGCAGCTAGCAGTGGCGAGGGCCGCAGTGTGCCAGTGCTCAGCGCCCTCGGATCCCCACGCCACCCATACTGCCACCCCCAGCTGGCCCCGCCTGAGCACCCGCCGTGTGTCCCGTCTCCCAGGGGAGAACGTCGGTTGGCCCAGGGGACATGCCATCTTCCATGGGACATCTAGCGGAAAGCTTGACACCTCCCAGGGCTAGCATCAACCCCTGAGGCACGACATCTCTTGCACTTCAGGCCCCCTTGGGTTGCTTGCCCTGCAGCTTTGGCAGCCTGACCACCCCAAGTCAGTGGTTATGGGCAGTGCTTGGCAGAGTAGGGTGGCCCTGAAGCAGTGTGAGAGGCAAAGGGGTTTGAGGCCCCAGCACCCAGGTCCCCAGAATCTGTCCAGATGTGCCTCGGAATCGATATAATACGGCCTCTTCCCGGTTCCCTCAGGAAACAGGTGGCAGGCGTGTTTAAGTCCCCTCCGATGTGTTTAAGTCCCCTTGGCCCCGATTTTGACGTTTGGATAGGGGACTTAAACACGGGGGGGGGGGGGGGGTAGGTAATACTTTTTCAACCTGCACCATCCTTGTGTCCTCTGAGCCAATCCCACATCCCACCCCACACCCCACACCACACGAATCACTTCAGGAGTGGGGCGCGCGGTTCGAGGGGGTACACCGCCACACCATGCCAGGAACCACTGGGCCCTCCTCCAGCTGCGGCTCCGACGGGAGGCCGCCAGGCGGGGGCAACTCCTCCGACGGGGACAGCGAAGGCGCGCCTACCCGCCAGCAGCAGCAGCAGCCCTCGCCCCACCCGCCCGACGGCGCGCCACAGCCACGCCGGAAGGCGAAGAAAAAGCGCAAATCGGGCGCCGGGCGGAAGACATCGCGCTCCTCCTCTACACCTCGCTCCAGCACCAGCGCGCCGGACGGAGCGCAAGACACCGACCCTCCTCCCCAGGCCCAGGACACCGAGGCAACGCCAACGGGGCAGGAACCCCCACACCACGGCAGCAGCAGCAACGCCACGGCACCCCTCTCCTCCCCCTCCTCCCCTGGGGCTGATGCGACGGTGGCTGGCAGCAGCGGCAGCACCACCACCACCACCCCAACAGCGCCTGGCGCAAGCGGGGCGACAGGCCCCACCGGGAAGCCCCCGCTGCCCCCAGGCGTGGGATCCGCCGGGCAGCCCGGGGGTGCGTGTGCCGGGGTGGAGTCGGGAGCAGCGGAGGGAGGGGGTGGAGAGGGAGGGGCAGGGGCAGGGCCAGCCCCCCCGGAGCCACATAAGCCACAGGCACCCCCGCCGCCTCCGGCGGCGGGGCCCGGGCAGGAGCAGCGGGGTGTGGATCCTGCGGGCGAATCTCATCCACCCTCTTCTTCTTCTTCTCCTCCTTCTCCCTCCCCCCCTCCGCCTGACACAGCGGCCCCCGCGGCGGAGGCGGCTGTGGCATCTGTGTCGGATCCGCACTCCGCTGATCCTGCCCCTGAGGCTGCGCCAGCCCAGCCGCCAGGAGAGGCAACGTCTGTCACCTCCGCGCCCTCCACAGAGGTGGTGCGCTGCCCTGCCCAGGAGGCGAAGGAGGTGTCCGTGGCGGAGCTCTCCCTGAGGCGGGGTGTGTGGATGAAAGGGTTCCACCTGTTCATCCCCCTGACCCCATACGCCTTCCTGAGGGTGAGGCGGCGCGAGGGGAATGGGCACAGCATAGTGCAGTGCGTCATATCGCGGGGGGAGGCGCTCTGGATGATTGACGAGTGGAAGGTGAAGGGGCTGCTCGAAGGGGGGGGTACCGTGTGCCTGCATCCTGTCTACCGTGAGGTGTTCACGCTGGTTTACAGCCTCCCGACCCTGGCGTCGCCGTCGCTGGTTCTCTATTTCTACTCGATGTGTATCAGAGATGTGTTAGGGGATGTTGACGAAAATCAAACATGTTTGGACCGGCATATCGTAAAGAATCATCAAATCACCAATCCGCCTGGGGCGACGCACGTCGCATTTGCAGATCATGTTCTCCTTGTATACTCCGCGGGGTCCGGAAAGGTTGGGGTGTATGAGGTTCGTTTGAATGATGACATGTCGATTGACGTCCTCATTGTTCCGAACAGCCTGACGCTTCTCCAGACAAACTGGACGTCTCTTGTCATCCGCCCTTCCAAAAAGGGGCACCACGAATTGATTTGCTTCTCGGAAACCACCGGAGCCATGGAGGTTGTCCCGCTTGTTTTCCGAAGCGTCGACGAGAAGGCGAACTTCCAGCTGAAGGTTCCCGACCCCAACGAGAAGCGACGCTGCTCCCGGATGCTCGTCCTCCCCTCCAACGCATTCCCCAACGCACCATCCGCCGCAGCCCATCCGGGGGGCGACATGGAGAGCGGCGGGAAGCCCCGGGCGAAGCGGGACTCCCTCACAATCCTCTTCTACAAACACTTCCTCCCCAGCGGGTTCGACAACTGGGATGCGGATGAGGGACCACACCATCACGGGCAGCAGGAGAGAGGGGGGCTTCTAGCTGACGGGGCTGGAACCCCCCCCTCCGCCACCCGCCAGCACCCCGCGCGGGGGGCCAAGGGGAGGGAGCGGATGAACCGGAATGGGCAGCTCCCCACCGAGCTTATCAGCATCACGGATGACGACGGGCTCTCCACGCCGCGAAGCTTCAACAGGAGGAGATCATCGGTTGTCGCGGAGGACCCCTATGCAGGTGACATCGCAGACCCACTTCTGTCAAGCCTTGACGTCACAGGGGAGGACGGGAGTGGGTCCCGGGGCACCGGGAAAGACGGTGGGGCTGAGGTGGGGAAGGCGAAGAATGCTCTGCACCCGCCGTCATCCGCTGGAGGGGGTCTCCCGCTGGGTGACGCCGGGGAGGGGGAGGCGCGCCTGCTGGTGCCGCTGAGCAAGGTGTTGGCGGAGAGGGAGGTTGCGAAGAAGCGGCAGGCTGTGGAGGAGAGCGCGGCGCGGCAGAAGCAGTCGGCGGAGGAGGAGGGGAAGTTTGCCGGCATGACGCACGCCAGGCGGAGGCAGAGGGAGGTGGCGGAGCAGAGGGCAGCGCGGCAGGTGGCTGCAGTGCCACGCAGGCGGTGGGGGGGGACTCACGTCACTGAGCAGACGACGCAACCGCAGCAGCAGCAGCCTGCAGGCAGTGGTGGTGGTGGTGGTGGTGGTGGTGGAGGCGGTGGTGCTGCTGCTGCCAGGGTGCGGCCCTCCCTCTCCTCCCACGGCCCCGTGCTGCTCCCGAAGCTCCTCGAGAGCTTTGGGATCCTGTGGACCCATGTGGTGCCCTGGTGTGGCCCGGGCTGTGTGCCGAGGGTGTGCAGCTTCAACATCGCGACAGGGGATGTGCTGCTCGCCAACCTGGTGAAGCAGGCGGGCAGCCGCATCGTCGCCAGCAGCGGAGGGTGCATCATCGACATGGAGGACCCGAAGCCGCTGAGAGGTCGGCGGACGAAGGTGAAGCGGCAGGCGGGGCTGCCCAGCGACACGGCCTGCCTTGCGGATTGCGAGAGTGTCGTGTCGGTGAGGAGCCCGTCACGCTCTCCCCAGGCCGCGGTGACGGCACTGCCTGTGACATGCCCGCCAACCCGGTATCAAGCGGAGCTGCTGTCCATCATATCCACCCTGCGCAATGCGGACGGGGGTTCGCATATCTCAACCTATATCATCGAGGCAGCGCAGCGGGCGCTTTCCGCGAAGACCACACCCTCGCAGGATGTGAACCTGCTGGACGCGCTGCGGGTGGGTGGTGGTGGTGGTGGCGGGGAGCAGGCTGCGCTGACCCTGCTGCGGCACAGCCACCTGACGCAGTTCGACAGCATGGATGGGATGGAGTTTCCGGAAGGGGGTGGGGCAGGTTGGAGCAGGGCGAGCGTCAGGCGGCGCAGGCAGCAGGAGCGCCCAACCTGGGTGCACCTCGGGAAGCGCTCCGGGCGGATCGGCACACCGCCTTATGGTATGACGCGGTGGGAGGGGGGTGGCGTGAGTGTGTGTGGAGGCCGGCTCTTTGCGTTTCTCTTACCCTTTCTCTCCTTTCTGATTTGCAGAAGTGCGGCTTTCACTCTCCACCCGCCCACAGGCTCCAAGGCGTGGCAGCTGGAGGACGTGATGTTCCGGAAGCAGGCGGAGCTGGATTCGCGCAAGCCCATGGAGAAGAACGATGTGGACCGCACTGTCGAGCGCCTGACCCGTGTTGCGCAGACACGCGACGAGTTTGTCAAGATGGAGCTGCGGCGCATGGAGGCGAAGGACCGCCCCGGTGGGAAGGCGGCGAAGTTGACAAAGGAGTCGCAGGAGCTGGCGAACCAGCGCCTGCACGAGGGGAACCTGCTGAAGCAGCAGATGTCGTTTGAAAAGGCGCGCGAGAAATACCTCGAGGTCGAGGCTCCCAAGCGGCCCACCACAGAGCCGATGAAGACAGGGCGGCGGGCCTACAACGGGTCGCTCCAGAAGCGCCACGAGGCAACCATTGCTGCGGGGGGTGCTGGGGGCACGCGGCACTCCCCAAAGAAGCCGACACTCAACGAGCAAGCGGAGCGGGTGGAGCGCCTGTACACAAAGGCGTTGGAGAAGCGCCACGAGACACACGCGAAGCTCAGGGAAAGGTTCCTCGGCAGCAGCTGCCTGGGGGGCAGCTTGCCCTAGCGGTTGTTTGCTTCTCCGGTGCATGTTGCAGCCGGGGTTGGGAAGGGGTGTGTGTGTGACACACCAAGAGCAGCGGGTGTGCTCGGTGTGGTCTGCACTATTATAACAATATTCAAGCGTGTGTGGTGGTGTGTGGTTGTGGTTCGCTCTGGAGTGTCAGAAGAGCGGTTCTCCCCACACCCTCACCGGGCAGTCGCGCGAAGCATCCCGGCTTTCCAGCCGGGATGCAGGACGAGCACCGACATCAGTGTTTGGAGGCTGGGGCTATCCGGCCTCCCAGTTGCAGATTCAGTTGAGTATCCTGACCGCCCTCCCCCCAGTTGCCGTGGGCCCCTGCCCCCTCCCCCCTCCCAACCGGGATTCTACATTCTGCATTCTACTCTTTACCCCCCCCGCCCCAACCGGGGTGTGTTGTCGTACAGCGTAGGCGGCACAGCTCCGACGCCTCATCCTCCTCCAACCCCTGTGGGCACACATGCGACCCCCCGATGTTGCACACATGCTCACACCTCACACAACAGGTTTCCTGCTGCCATGGAAGTTTCATGTGCCGACCCGTTCACCGGGGAGGTCCGTATTTTCCCGGTGGCAGAGAGTGGGTCTGTGTCTGCCCTGCTCGCCACAGTAGCCTCCGACTTTGGGTGCAGCGACCCGGACGACTGGGAGCTGCAGCTGGACGGCGTGCGCCTGCCACCGGAAAATGCAGCTGGCACCTGCGGGCTGGAGACAGGCAACCGGGTCACCCTCGCCAGGTCCATGGCGAAGCACCTCAAGCGCCTGCGGCAGGGCGAACGCCTGGCAGCACTGCCGGAGGAGGCCCGGCAGGACAGGGGTGTGGTGCTGACAGCCCTGCAGCTGGATGCAACGAACCTGATGCACGTCGCAGACGAGCTGAAGCATGACGAAGATGTCATTATCTGCGCGCTGCGCTCCAACGGCTCCGCCATCCGCTACGTCCCCGACGACATCGCACATCAGCGGCACATCATACTGGAGGCTGTTCAGACCTACGGCACCGGGCTGACCACGCATGGCACCGCCTTCACGGATGATCGGGAGATTGTCCTCGCGGCTGCACTCAACTCACCGTGGGTGCTGCGCAGCGCCTCCCCCAGGCTGAAGAACGACAGGGACCTGGTGATGCAGGTCATCGCACGGGGCAGCATTGTCGACCTCGACGGGTGCCTGGGGCCGGACCTCGCCTGCGACCGGGGTGTGGTGGAGGCGGCTGTCAGGCTGCGCCCCTCCAACCTGCGCCACGCCGACGAGACGCTGCGCAACGACGCAGAGATGGCAAGCCTGGCGGTGAAGGCCGGCATGGAGAACCCCCTGCGGTGGGTGGGGGACAAGGCGCGCAGGTCACCCGAGCTGTGCATGCAGGCTGTGGAGGCCACCATAGGCAACGCGGACTACATCCCGCAGTCGGTGTTCTTGCAGAGCAAGCCGCTGTGCATTGCAGTCGTGCAGAAGGACGGCATGCGCCTGCCCCTGCTGCCAGCCCCCATGAATGACGACGACGACGTGGTGGCGGCGGCTGTGTCCAAATCATCCACCGCCCTGATGTTCGCCTCCGAGCGGCTGCAGAACAACGTCCACATCGTGCAGCTGGCAGCCTCCGGGGGCGACAGCTGCCGTGCCCTGCAGTACGCAGGCCTCAATGTGCTGAGCAACGCAAAATTCATGCTCTCCATGATGCGGCATGACCTCAACGCCTTCTTCTACACAGCGGACAGCGTGCGTGATGACAAGCGGTTCATGATTGCTGCGGTGGCCATGGCAGGGTCTTACCTTGCGCGCGGGTCGGACGCAATCCGCAACGACCGTGATGTGGTGCGTGCTGCGGTGACATCCTATCCAGCGGCGCTGGGTCATGCCTCTGAGGCGCTCCGTGATGACGAATCGATGGTGCATTTTGCATTGTCGTGCGATCCCTGCACTCTGCAGCACGCAAGCCACAGGCTGCAGAACACCCGTGCAACCGTCGTGATGGCGTTGACGCAGGATCCCCTGAAGAGAGCTACTGTCGAGCGGTATATCGGCGAAGAGGCGGCGAAAGACAGTGAGGTGATAGCGGTGCTCAACGATACTGATGAAAGCACACCGGAGAGGACTCCGTGAAGTTCTTCTGCGGGTTTTCCCGTCTCGAGTCTGCGCAGCGGCAGCCCCACTCTCGGTGTGCTCGTGATGGTGGGGCACCCCCCCCCCCCCCCCTACTGGGGGGGGCTAAATAGAAGACCCCCCCCTTGTAATAGGCGTATAATAACTATTTATTTGCGTGAAATAAGAAAGCCATTATTTCACGCCATCTGGATCCAGTCACGAGTGTGTTTCCCGCCCGAGCGAAGCGAGGGTGGGAATAGAACGAGTGACTGGATCCAGGTGGTGCTGATATAATGGCCTTATTTCACACAAATACACTAGTTTATTTAGCGATTTCAGGAACTCGAGTGGACTTTAAAGAGGAATACAGGGAAACAAGATCCTTTTGCAATCACGAACAATCAACAACTGAGCGGGGCGGCGGTGGGGCGGGGACGTTCTGGACCTGCTGTTCTGTTCTCGCTATGATGGCATACTCTCACTCTCAGGGGGTTTGAGTGAATGGAAACGCACTCTCGGGGGATGGGCACTACTGGCTCCCGCCAAGCTGCCTTGCTGCATTTGCCTGGCTGACAACAGAGACACTTGTGTAGGTGTTGAGCATCGAAGGGGAGGTCCACCCAAAGTGGCGCGTCAACTCACTGCTCGAAGCGCCGACGTCCGCCATCCTCTGGGCTGCCGTGCGCCTGTAGGAGTGGCCGCTGAACCGCTCGGGGTGCGGAAGCCCCTGACATGTCGCCTGATATTTGGCCACAGTGTAGACCTGAAGGGGGGTGATAACATGGCGTTTTACTGGCACAAGCTATACCTGGTTGATCCCCAGCACCCCTTCTTTGACTTCCATCGCCCCCTTGACACCCGTCCGCACGAACTGCTCGCCCTGCAGGAAGCGCTCTGTCAGTGAAACGTATGTGCGGATGTGCGCGCCCCATTCCGGAGGGATCATGTACACAGCTGTTCTCTTGCGGGGATCCCTCTGCTTGACATGTTGGTATGTGACCTTGATGGACCCGTCTGGGCGCACCTCGACCCCCTGACGCATGATCAGCTTGCACTCCTGCGCTCTCAACCCCCCGAAATACATGAGTGTGCTGCACACCATACGCACCAGGGCGTAGCCATCGGCGGCCTCGGACTCAACCCACTCCTGCATCTCCTTGTGCGTAAAGATTGCAGCCTGCTTCGGCGGCCCCTCTTCCGACTGGAGCTTCTTGATGTACCGCTTGACGTTTGGTGCCACCTCCTGCAGCCGCTGGCCGAAGCGGATCTGGTAGCCGCAGTTGATCATGCTGAATGAGCACCAGAGGGACGATGCCGCAAGCCCCCGTTCATGCTCGGCTTTGAAGAATTGCAGGAGCTTCGCTTCTGTGGGCTTGCCTCCGCGGGGCCGACACTCCTCCAGCATCGAAGACCACGCGCTCTCGTATGCATCAGCTGACTTGCTTGGGAGCAGCAGTCTCACCTCCTCCTTCGTCATCTTCGGCATTTTGAGGTCGGTTGGAGGAGGAAGTGTGAGGGAATGCCTGCCGGTGAAATAATTGAAAATTATATCACTAGTGAAATAAAGAAAATTATTTCACTGCTCTGTCTATCTTGCGTTGGGCGTGAAAAATAAGAACAGCGTGCTATAAAGAAAACGAATAATGGTACTTTATCTTCACGCTTTGCCATTTTCCGCCCATATTTGGCTGACTTGAATTATCTACTTTATTTCACGCCCCATAATAATGGGAATCTTATTTCCCTCTATTCCTCTTTAAAGTCCAAGAGAGTTCCTGAAAGAGACAAATAAACGCTTTTTTTGGGGGGTTTTCAAAACCCAAAATTTTGGGCAATTTTTGCAGTGGGTGGCCGAATACAAGGGGGGGGGTCTTGTATTCGGCGGTCCGTGATTTTTCCAAATTTTGGTGAATTTTGCTCCAGGTGACCTCGTGGAATCGCGATTTTCGCATTCCATTGCACTATTCGGAATCCGTGCGGATCGTGGTGGGGTCATTTTGTGGGTGGAGGTGCCAAGTTTCACTCATGAAATGTGGGCCTGATTTGGCTCCTGATAATGGGAGGATATTCCCAGGAGTCAGCCACCTGCAGGGACCCCCACACTGGTGTCCAAAACCCTGTTCTTTTGAATGGTTGGATTCCGTGCGGATCGCAGTGGGGTCATTTTGACCATGGAGTGCCTGTTAGGACTGAAAAAAACAGGCTGAAAGTTTGAAAATTGGCCAAAATTCACGGACCGCCGAATACAAGACCCCCCCCCTTGTATTCGGCCTAAAATTTTCTGGATTTCGAATTTCCAGACCCCCCCCTTCTACACGGTGGACTCCAGCCACCCTAGCGGGAGTCTGGGAGCGGGAGTCTGAGAGGGTGTCTTTTTCTGCAGTATGTACTGGAGACTCCCGCTAGCGGGAGTCTATTTTCCAGCTAATTTAGGCTAAAGACTCCCGCTAGCGGGAGTCCGAGACTCCCGCTAGTTGAGACTCCCGAAAAGGGTTACCCTACCCCCGCTGGAGTCCACCGTGTATTCGGCCACCCCCTTCTATTTAGCCCCCCCCAGTAGGCCCCCCAATGTACTTGAAAATTTTGTAATAAAAATTTTTCCGACCCCAAACAAGGGTTATTCGCACCTATAATGGGTGTACCCGCCTCAAAAATATGTCTGGGGACCCAATGAAACCGGTTTTTCACACTTAGTCGCCCATTTTCGGCCCGAATTTTTGAAAAATCGGTGAAAAATGGGGGTTTTGCCCATTTTGGGCAAAATCCCGATTTTCATGAAAAAATGACAAAATCGGGGCAACTAGACCCCATTTTGGGTGGTTTTCGGGTGAAAAACGTACCCTAGACATCCCTGGGGCACATTGTATACCATCCAGGGCCTCTAGGACCAGTAGAAGCACGTTAAAATACGTAATTTTACCCAAAAAAAGGACCCTGCAACCACCCTGCACAGACCCTGCACACACCCTGTTACCATGTTGCGGGCACCCGAGAACCCGATAACCACCCAGAAACCACTGGATCTGCCCTAAAAGGGGTGTATGGGCCTGTCGGAACAGGTTTTCGACACCGAATTGCCCAAATTTGGTCCGATTTTTTGAAAAAACTGTGAAGAATGGGGGATTCGCCCGTGTGGGGTACCAGTCCCAATTTTCATGAAAAAATGTCAAAATTTGGGCAACTGGGCCCCATTTGGGGTGTTTTTCGGGTGAGAAACGTACCCTAGGCATCCCTGGGGTACATTGTATACCATGCAGGGCCTCTAGGATCAGTAGAAGCACGTTAAAATGCGTATTTTTACCCAAAAAAAAGGACCCTGCATCGATGTTGTAGGACCCTGCACACACCCTGCAACCATGTTGTAGGCACCCTATAACCCTATAACCACCCAGAAACCACTGGGTAGGCCCTACAAGGGGTGTATGGGCCTGTCGGAACAGGTTTTCGACACCGAGTTGCCCAAATTTGGTCCAATTTTTTGAAAAAATGGTGAGAAATGGGGTTTCGCCAATAAGGGGTAACCAACCCAATTTTTATGAAAAAATGTCAAAATTTGGGCAACTAGACCCCATTTTGGGTGGTTATCGGGTGAGAAACGTACCCTAGGCATCCCCGGGGTACATTGTATACCATCCAGGGCCTCTAGGATCAGTAGAAGCGCGTTAAAATGCACATTTTACCCAAAAAGGGACCCTGCAACCACCCTGCACAGGATTCACCCCAGAAAAGCCGAAAAATGGCCAAAAATGAGGGTTGGTGGGCCCAAAAGTGGGTAAAAACCTCCGGAAATTCGTATCTGGGGTGGTTTTGGGGGTGGTTTTGCACTGGTGACCTCCAGACCGGAATATTTCAAAAAAATTACAGTTTTTCTCAAGGACATTGGGGGGCCTACCCCCCCCCCCCCCCCCCCCATGTTGTGTGTTAGCGTTTGGGCCAATTTGTAGCGGCCCCCGTGTGGGTTGCCCGGAACTCAACACCATGTGGAGGTGCCAAAAAAATAAACTAGAACTGCAACGCAGGAAGGGCCACTCTCTGGTGGTGTCTGCCTGGAATTTGTCCCCTCCGAAGAAGTGCCTTTTTATCCCCCGTTCATGCCTGAAGAGGCGAAACGAGACGTCATCAACAGTGGCCCACGTGTGTGTGTGTTGTGTTGTGTTGTGTGTTTTGGCTGGGCCAGCTGCAACACGTTGTCAAGAATCGTATTTTGTCTTAGCAAACCCCTCTATTTTCATCCTGCTCCCAACCCAACGGGGTCTGCTGGGCCCTCTCGGCTTGCCCTAGTCATGATATGGCCGAACGCGGAAATGTTACCCCTCAGCACTTTAGCGAACCCAATCAAAAATCGTAATGGTGCTGATGGATGCTTCCAGACACCCGCCCACATGCCGTTCTGCAGTTCAGTGCATCCATGCCTGTTCACGGGCTTGTTCGAAAGTAATTGCCTTCTTCCCCCCGGCCCCACCACCCTAGTCACCCTAGTGACCCTAGTGTGGTGATGCCGGGGTTCGTTCCTCCCTCCTCCCCGTGTGAAAAAAAGAAAATCAAGGACGGATGGTTCCAGGGCTGTTCCTAACTGGGGGGCTTGTTCCCCACTTTCAGGATTCTGAACTTTTTTTCTAAGAATTTTTGTAAGGGGAAAAAAAGTTTTTTTCTAAGAATTTTGTTAGGGGAATTTTTTTCTAAGGTTGTTTCGCAGAGGAAAAAACTTTTTCTAAGTTTTCCCCAGTCGACAGGGTGCGCACAAGGATGGAAGGGAAGTCTGTCCCACGTACCGTTCGCCTTGCTGGCCAACTGGAGAGCCAGACGTTCACTACCGTGGCCTCCGGCGGCTGGGGGGCTCCGCCCCCCAGACCCCCCTGTGGCGTACGTCTCGTACTCAAGTCCTTCGAATCCCATCAAGTCGGGGTCCAACCACTCCAGTCGCCTCTGAGGACGCAGCCAACTCGCACAGAATCTGTACGCCCACACGAACAGATGTTCGCTACCGTGGCCTCCGGCGGCTGGGGGGCACCGCCCCCCAGACCCCCCATGTAGCGTGTGCCCGTCCATCTATCTCACTTCCCTGGGTACAGTGCAGCGTAGGAGGTCAGCGCCGCATCCATGAAGCGCTTCTTCGAAGCCTGACTGACATCGGACAGGAGGTCGGGCTTCCCCACCTGGGAGGTACACTTGCCGCGTTCGCGACATGCGTGACACGCGACACGCTACCTGAAACGTGAGTGTGCCTTGCTAACACGGGCATTTCAACGGTCTGCCGACGACCGTTCCCCAAACCAGTAAACCAGCAGTTTTGGAAAATCGGAGAGATCACCCTACTGCGCTGAATATGGTGCGCACCACTGCAAAAATCCCCGGGAGCTTTTGAGCTTTCAGACCTGAAGGGGCCAGCAGGTGGGTGGCGTCGGGGAGTGGCAGCTTTGTAACTGTCCTCCAGCTGCTGGCATGTCCAGCCCTGGAGAGTGCCAAGGTGTATTGAGTCCCTGCGGAGCACAACCCCCGATGAGAACGAGTGCCAGATGATCCTCATTCATTTTCAGCTGTAACGCGCATGAGGGGCACTCTCTGCCGCAAGCATCTCTGGGCATCACTCGAGAGCTGTCACATGATGACGCGGAGAGAAATCAGAGAAAAAGTCCCGCCTGACGGGCACGCGCCTGGAAACTGTGGGGGGGCGAGCAAAAAATCCCTTGTAAAAATTCTTAGAAAAAACCTGGTTCCCCGACCCAAAAAACCTGGAAAAAGGGCTCGTTCCCCGCCCAGGCCTGGATGGTTCCCCTGAAAATCTTCTAGGATCTACGTAAGAACCACGTAAGTCAGCCTTTTCAGGGGCACCAAGGTTTGCCGCAGCCTATCATAGAGTAATTTCGGATCATTGCGCAGAGGAAAAATGTGACAAAAATGTGACACCTCGTGCCGCACACTGCCGTAGTTTAACGCATTCCCCCTTACCCCCCCTCACCCTCGTCACTAGCCTTCACGGTGGCCTTCCGCCCGGAGGCTGCATCTTGTTAAGGCGTAGCTGGAGCGAGTATGGGATCCCCGAAAAGTGGGTGCGCTACGACAACATACAACACCTTTTCTGGGGTTGAGCGCCCGCCTTTCGGGGTCACCGCTTCGCAGACAGCCGGGGCACCCTTTGGGGGTCTGGGTGTTGCCGTCGCCCGTTGTGGTTCGGTGTATCTCAAAACAGCACGCTCTGTCATCCATATGACTGCGTTGGTTCGTCTCACCAGTCTCCTGGCATCACACGCTAGCACTTTACCCGAAACAAAAGAAAAGGCAGAATCCGCCAAACGTCGGGTCCGTCTGGGAATCCATGCCTTACCCACCCAGCCGGAACTCTTCGTGTATTTTTTCCCTCAAGGCAACTATCTTCTCCGCCGTTCATTCTTGCTGCGGCAGCTTTGTCGGTTTGGGCACTTCAATTTGGACCGCCATTTTGATCTAATGTACTCCGTTCAGTCAGATGCCAGGGATGGACTTCGTTTACGGTTGGTTATGTGTTCCCAGGCAAGCTTTGCGAACCGAAACCAAAAGCGAATAATTGTGTGCAAGCAGCGAAAGGGGGGTTTGCCATTGCATCCTCCATGCTACATACCGCTCCGCAGGGCCTCGGCACAACAAATCTGTTCTCAGTTCACGACTTGCCACAGAAGTGTGCGCAAAATAATAAAGAAACCTCTTTTTCGGGGATGTTTTACAACTCATCCGCAGTCTAACTCGTATTTTGGGTCCCAAGCGCCCCCCGCCCCCCCCGGATCCCGTCTGGAGGCAACCGAAGAACTAAATCAAAGCGGGGCGCATGCCACCACTTCAGGTGACTACCGTCACGATTCGGGGGTGGGGCCAGCCGCCGGCTAGAGGGGGGCGGGGTGGGGGGTGCAGTGTGGGGTCGGGCTTTGTCCGCCGCCATCGGGTGCCCTCCCGCCCCCCCCCGCCTCGTCTTGGGAGCAGTGGATGTGTCAACCTTCCAGTAGAAAGGGTGCTTTATTGTTGCTCGTATGTTTTTTTTCCAGATTTGGCGCACAAACAGCAGTCTTATCTTATTTTTTCTAATTCCGCACGCTCGTGTGGGCAGAAGAGTCGTTACATTGCCATATCCGGTAACCAAACGCGCTCTTCACGCTAGCTCTGCCCTTTAGAAGGTCAAGGGGTGTGCTTGTCAATGCGGGGTTTTGTGTGTACAAACGCCAACGCAGTTCACATTTCACACAGGCCGTTCGCTCGGGGCGAAGTTGGGCCCAACTTCGCTAAAAAAATAAATCTTCAGATTTACTTCGTCCCAACTTCGCCCAACAACTTCGCCCAAGGGGACGAAGTTGGGATAAAAAAATTCTGGGCTCGGCCCCCACCCACCGAAGGGGGGGTGGGTGGTGAAAGAGCCCACGGGATCACGAGGCTCAGGGGATGGGGAATGCACGAGGAAGGAAGTGTCAGAAGGAGACCACAACGACGTTCCCCAAAGTACGATGTATTGCTCCGCCCTGACCCCCCTGGCGTATGTCTGGTGCCCAAGTCCTTTCAAGTTACATGAATCTGTCCGTAATGAACATCCGCAATGAACAGATGTTCACTACCGTGGCCTCCGGCGGCTGGGGGGCTCCGCCCCCCAGACCCCCCTTGCAGCCGAACTGTGTGGCACAGCGGCCCCTGCCAATCCACGGGCGTTTCGCTCATAAGCAAGGTTATTAATGCCTCCGGAGGTACTAACAGCCTTGCCAGAAGTGCAGCGATCTGCCCTCTCAAGGAAAGGTAGCCAATGTGTATCTCCCGAGGGGGCGCGAAGCGCCCCCGAGGGGCGCCTCCCTGTGGTTAAAAAAAATCTCAAAACCCCAAAATCCCAAATAAAACTTCGTCCACCCCACACGGGATCTGTGGACGATAGCGAACGGCCTGATTTCACATCGAAACAAAAAAAACAACAGGCCGGGAGTGACGATGGTGTGAACCTTTTCTGCCACATACAGGGCCAGTGTTCAAAAGTACCGCAGGGGGCAGCGCGTCGGGAAGCATCCCCGATCTCTTTTTCAACGGGTGAACTTCCACACACGATCCACTGTATGCCCTAACCTCGCCCCCTCACCCCCCCCACCCCCCCTCCCCCCTGTCTCTGGCCGGGCCTCTGACCGACCCTCGCCTGTCTCGGCAGTAATGAACGGGGAGGCAAATACACCATAGCCAGCCCACCCGCCCCCCCCCCCCCCCATCCCCACTTCGCTATATTTTGTCCCAACCCACCCCACTCCCTGCCCGCCTTCACATCACGGGGTGGAATGCGGGCCACGTGCCCCTCGTCTGCCCCAAGTCGCTCTACGTTGTGGGGTGCCGTCCCGGCATACCCACAGCGGCTGGCGTGGGGGTCTGATGGCGCGCGGGTGGGGTTGGAGGTGAGGAGAGAGTGTTCTTTGTTGAATCTCTCCTCGGGGGTGGGGTTCTATCACATCACACACATCCAAATAAAAGTGTGCTGCCTTCTGAAATCTTTCGGAGGAGGTTTGCGCCGCTGCGCCAACCTCATGGTATTCTTTCAATGCACACGCATTACACACGCTTGGTGGTGCTGCCGAAAAAACGCTTCGCTCGCACAACGCCCGAGCTACGCAATTTGGAAACAAAAATTAAAAAGGAAATCTTCGGCAGCACCGTGCAGTTGATCATATACCGCCCACCCCACCCACCCGCCCAACCCCCAACCCAACCCAACCCAACCGGACCGCACTTGGAGAGTATACCCAATTCGTGCGTCTGGGTGAACCTGGATGGTCGATACTGCGGCAACGGGGAGGGGGTCACTCCGACCCCTCTCACCCCCATGAGACGCAGATTGGGCATCCGTCAAAACAAATCAAAAGGAATATCGGGAAAGATGCAGCATGAGGCGGTGCCGCCCGCGCGGCTTGAAAAAAACCCGTTCAAAGTTGAGTCTCGGTGGGACCACTGTCGCGCAAGTAAAGAAATTCTCCTTCCTTGGGGCCCTCGCTACCAGGTGTGACTGAGTGAGCAGCAGCCCCACTTCCCCTCACTGACTGACAAGCTGTGCCTGGGAGCGAGGCCTCCCCTTCGCTCAAGAAATATTTTGGAGGGTTTTCGACGGAGCTAGCCGAGGCAACTTTCTGTGCTCTTTTTTTACTGGATTCTGAAAAATACCCCACCCCCACACCCACCCCCGATTTCACACCGCTTTCGTCAGATCTGGGTGGTGGGGGGAGTGGTGTGCACAAAGGAACGGGGCTGTCTGCTTTTCCGACAGAACAGCTTCAGCAGTTAGTCGTCACGTTTCTTTTTTGCCTTCATGATCTAGCAGAGGCGCGGATTGTATTCTAGGGCATGTCGCGTCGATCGCCATCTTGATGTATATCCGAGATGAACCATCGACCCGCCTCTGCTACCAAATCGTTCAATGTCTTCGCTACGGAGTGATCGTCAGTGCATTTTAGTGAATTTTCAGTTGAATTAGGTGAAAACTGACGAAGACTGACGAATGATAACAACCAGCGAAGACCCCCAATATCGATCGGTATATTGGAAGGTATAATTCACCGGTATTTCAAACGTGCATATCGACTGAATGTCTCTATATACATCGATGTATTTTCAGATCCATGATCCATTGTACACAGTGCAATCCCGCAGACTGTGTCAATAATGTTTTTTTTGTTGTTTAGTGCAGGGCACACAAGTGTGCTTTGATATGGTACTTCCTCTGTATATCACTCAGAAGACAAATATACCCATATTCCTTCTTGTCCATCGCCAAAGGCAAGATATGTTTTTGGACCCCAGGTTCTGGCCCTGCTGGAGGGTGGGGCACACCCTGCCCCCCCTCACCTCTTCATGCATAACGAGTGACGAGAGATGGGCTCTCTGTAGTTTGCCTTTCTTCTGCTTCACTTCCACCTCCTCTCACATCCGTTGAGCCATCGCAGTACGATTCGCATCAATGTCTCAGGATCGCGCAAGTTGTTACCGTGGCCTTACCGAATCACAACGCATGTGGACTGATCGGCCATATGAGCTGGGATATACTGTCTCTGAACCGGAGAGAGGCATCCTGTTGGTTGGGCGTTCTCCAGTGCAGAGAGCAAGTAGGTGCAATTGGCGAAGTGGGGAAAAAGTCGTCCTCCCAACAAGGAGGTCATGTTCTGTTCCACCTCGCCACGAAGCAACGTATGGCCCGCGTGTAACCAGGCAGCCCATCGTTTACGGGACAGCGGAGCTGGGGGGGGGGAACCCCTCAGGGGAGGGCGATGCATCCAGCAAGCATTCTAAGTTTGTGACGTCACAGAGGAAATCATCGCGCAAACGAAGCGAGCGCCAAAAAAAATATCGTTGCAAAAGCAAGAGCCCATAGCTTCACTGTGTGAGGACCCTGCTGGCGGTGGATTTTTTTTCTTTTCTCTTTCTCTCACTCACTCACTCTCTCTCGTGTGCGACTCTCGTGTGCCGCCCCCATCATGTCATCCGTTTCTTATTTTGAAACACTGTCTTCCGTGTGTGAAAAGGAAAGGGGGAGAGGGGGATGTGGGGTGGGGGGGGGGGGGGTGGGTGTGTGTGCCCCCCCCCCCCACTGCCTCTTGAATTTCTGTTGCGTGTGGCGTGATTTCAAGGCTCGTTTTTCAGCGGCTGTTCAGCGGCTGGACCATTTTTTGCTGAGTTTGAGACAACCCCAGTCTGAAACTAGCCCTTCAGTGGAATCGCTGGCGTTCAACGGCTGTGAATGAGACCTTGATGCTATTGTGCAGGTGAATACTGTTGGGCCTGCCAATGCAATTGGTGCAGTGGGCGCAGGGTGTCCGTCGCCTTCAACACCGTCCTCACCGGGCGCTGTTGAAATATATGTGGGTGTTGGGGCTTCAGTTCTTTTGTCAGACCACACCGAACACCGAGTGTGGGAGGAAATATATCACTGCCAGGAATCACTCCCCCTGCTGTGTTCCGCACCCCCCCACACCTTCACACAGGCGAAGGGGTGTGTGGAAGCGTCACCGCATTAAACCAAGAGAGATGATGGCAGCGAAACCTGTTCCTCCTGCACGGCGGATCATATCGTACAAAATGTGTTACATCTCCTCTCGGCAGGCGGGCCCGGGCTTGCCTGATGCATCGTGTGTGCAAACACCCTCCTATCAATGGCCACCCTGTTCCCCCTGTCCGAAGCAGGGCGCTGATCATGGAAACGTTTTTCACGAATTGGTATTCCGCAAAAATCACCGCCCAGGCGGGGCTGTGCTGGCGTGGGGGTGGGGGCGCCGGCGACCCAACGCAAGGGCTGGATTCTGGCACTGTTTGGGGGAGCCCCTTTGCCGGGCGGGCGGATACCGGCTCTTTCCCCCCTTTTGAAGTGTTGCTTCTTCGTCCCTTCCTTTATCTTACCTTTTTGCTGTTTACTGTTTACTGTTTTTTTTTGGGGGGGGGGGGTGATCTGCGTTCCAACAAATCAGTTTAGCGGGGCGCAGATGATTTTGCTTTCTGGGGAGATTGGGTGGCCGGAGCAGTGGCAGGGAGGGGGTGGGCGGTGGTGGGTTAATGCGGTTGCTATTCTGATGAACCATCGCTGTGAAGGGTGGTGGCACCTTCGCAGATCGACAGCGAGTGTGTTCTGGTGGTGCCTACTCCACTGCAGCGCGCGCATGGGTTAGCCCGGTGAGCTCTCGTTTTTTGAAAATATATGCACCATGGGGATCACGTGGGTGTGGCTGTCCCGACCTTTGAGTATCGCTTCACAGACCCGCCTCAGCCCCATCAGCACGCCCAACCGCTCAGGGTTTCACAGCTTGTGTTCTTTAGATTCATACACCTGTTCACGACGGAGGACTTCATGCAACGGTGATGACCGCTCCCGATGTGGGGCTGATCAACCCCAGCACCGCAAGAGGGTGCAGCAACACCTTCTGGCATCAGCGCACATCTTGTTTGCTCCCCCAGCGACCTGCCCTGCGTCAGCTCAACCAAAAGCATCCCCCCGGTGTCTTTCGTTTGCTTTCTCCATGAATGATGATGCGTGAACCCGAGTTGCATACGGTCGCCTGGCAATCTGGCCGCCGTGGTCTGCAGCTCACTGAGAAACCTTTTCAATCTTTCCAAACCTGCTGCTGCAAGTGTGTCATTGCTTGAGTGTGGTCTGGGGTCTCACACCTGGTCTACCTCTCGCGCTGTGGCACTTCTTGACAGTTGTCATTGTGGTAACTGGATGCAACGTCCCTGATGAGGCGGCAGCACTGGCTTGCTGCCGTGAACGTCACTTCTCTCGTTCGGGCGGTTGCTGTATGACCCAACCCGGGTGGGACCAGTGAATCTCGCAATGGGACATGCCGCATCTGGGTTCAGGCAGCGCATAGCTCCCGTGCTGAACCCAGCCGCACATCAAACTTCCACAAGGCATTTGGCCCGAGTGCTTTTACTAGTTACGAATCGTAACGATGTAGTGCAGTAACGAATGAGCTAGTGCATCCAAAGCTTTAGGATTAGCACCTTCCGTGCCACTTCACAGGCCTCGACACAGCCTTGAGGCACAAGTGTGCGCCCAGAACACCAAATCTTAGTTCTCTTGAGATTCATAGGAGGATCCTTGAAATCGGTAGTGGACAGTAGCGGACAGGGCGGACATTTCCTTGTGGAAAAAGTGCCCGAAAAAAAAATCGAAAAGGTCCCCCTTACAGAATTAGCCTTTTTTCAAAAAAATCGGAAAATTTCGGACCGCAATTTGTACCCAAGAAAGTGCCGAATTTTCGGACTTGGTCCGATTTGAACGATTTCCGTGCCTCTTGCAACCCCCATGAGGGGGGGGCTGCTGTTTCGGGTTCTTCCGGTGGCACATGCTGGGGTGTCAGGACAGGGAATCCTGCTCGCTGTACCCGGTGATCCCTGACGCAGCCAGGAAGTGGAGAGCCTTGGAACCCTGGTTGAGGCCTGTAACACCCGGCCTTCCTGCCACTTGTGGCATTGTGGAGTGGAGGTGGTTATGGAGAAGGTTCTCTCTCCGTCCGGTCAAGCACAACCGTCCTCTCCAGCCAGGGGTCATCTACTTTCCAAACAAGGGCCAGGAACATGCTCAAACAAACTAATTGATCAGAAAATCTGGCTTGCCGTGGAATCACTGAGCAAAATTTGGGGAGTGATTGGTGCCCCATTGCTGCATATGACGTGTCCATTTTTGACGATTTTTGGGCAGAATTTGGTGCGTGGGACCTTTCGATTTTCATGAATTTTTCGGAATTTCGTGGGACCGGTACCCCATTTGAGGGCCAAAAATCTCATTTCCGAGGCCTGGGAATGGTCGCAGTGGCCTCAGATGTCCAAAAACGTTCAATTGACCTCTCCTCGAAAAAAAATTCGAAAGGTCCCCCCTACTGGCACCCCAGATTAGGACATGTCTCTGGGGGTGTCCGGGGGCATTTTTGGCCCATTTTTGGCTGGGGAAAATGGGCCGTTTTTCACGATTTTTTCGGTTTTTTGTCCGGACCGGCACCGCATTTGAGGGGCCAAAATCTGATTTCCGAGGCCCGGGAATGGTCGCAGTGGCTTCATTTGGTCAAAAACGTTCAATTTACCCTTCTCCAAAAAAAAATTCGAAAGGGTCCCCCTACAAATCGCCGGTCTTAGGAGCAAAAAATTTGGGCACCCAGATTTCAAAAAATTTCAAACTATTTTCTGGACCAAAAATCAAACTATTGAGGTCCTGGCCGGACATGTCCGGGGGGGGGGTCAAAATTGGATTTCCCGAATTTCCGGGTCCGGACATGTCCGCCCTGTCCGGGGCGGACATTTCTGGATGTCCGGATGTCCGGGCGGACATGTCCGGGCGGGAAATTCGGGAAATGTCCGGGGGGGGGGGGGGGGGGGTCAAAATTGGACCCGGACATCCGGACACCCGGATTTCCGGGTCCGGGCATGTCCGCCCTGTCCGCCCTGAAATCGCCTAAGGGGCCGGGGGAAATCCAGGAAATTCGGGAAATCCAGGAATATGAAGAATCCTCCATACGGTTTCATGGTTCCTCGTTACGAGCGGCGAAGCGAAGCAAAGTCGTGAAGTAGCAAAGGAAATCGTACGAAATCGCCACGGCGTAGCCAACTGGGTAACCTTTCCGTGCCCTGGGCCTTGCGCCACCCCCACTTCACACCAAGGTGTGCCAAGTTCAGCAGCGATCCGTTTTTATTGCTACGTTTTTTACTGCCGCCCCACACTACAGCTGAGAGGCGGCAGTAAAAACGAACCGGATACGTTTCCCTTTTCCCAGACGTGGTGTTTCGACGGAATGGATACGGTGCCGATCACAACTAATCTTCCCCACAACTGCGCACCCCACCATACTCCAGGACATGAAGGCTCCAGTCAGGATAAGACCAAGGGGCGCGTAGTGGGGGGTTGCAATCAGAAGTGTATCGCCCACCGAAACCGTGTGAAGAAGATTCTCAAGAGCATACTCTCTCTCCTCTCTCCAAGATGAAGCACCGACCTCCTCCTGCTCGCAGAACATCACAAACGGCACGGCAAGGGACGCAACACGCACCTCTCAGGCCGACACCACGCTGTGCGCGCAGGGTTTCAAAGAATTCGGTGCGTCATCTTCTCTCTCTCTCTCCTGAGCCCCCGATAATTTTACATTGTCGTCGGTCCGTCCCATCTCTCTTCATCACTCACTTCATGGATGTATTCAGATCTTAATAAGAGAGGAATTTTTTTCGCCAAATCTACCTCCTCCTCCTCTTAGATTAAGACCTTAGTCCATAAACGGCCCAAAAAAGCCCAACATCTGAATCCCCTTAATTAAGGTCTTAAACCTCTTAGTGTAACCTCTTTAAGGTCTTACACTCAGAGGTTAAGACCTTAGTTCGATCTTCAGCAATATTACGTTGACAGCGGGTGAACCCAGCAGGTTCCTGCACACACCCGCCCCCCGCGCCCCCACCACACGCACGTTCGTGCCCCCCCCCCCCCCCCCACCACACACTCAGTTGACTCCAACACTCACATCCCCCACGAGGACTCTTATTTGCGTGGCAGCAAGTGGCAACATAGTGTGAGAGAAATGCCACACTGCAAAAGTACGCTTGAGTCACAGAGCGGCAGCAGAATACAGGTTGGAGTTTTGCCGCTCAGCGGATCATCTCACGCGGTGTACGCGTGTGCATTGATGGCAGAGACTGCCTCTTCGAAAGAAGCCAGCACATTCTTCGGGATGGTGGTGGGCTGGAGAATGTCGTCCTCCCACTCGACGACTTTCGGCCCAGTCGCAGCAGGATAGCCCTTCCGCAGGGTCCGGTCGAACTGGTTGGGTAGGTCCTGGTTGCAGGCATGGAAGAGGATTCGGGCCCGAGTTGATGCGTGCGCTGCCATGCGGGACGGGGGGAGCACACGGCGCGCGATAGAAAACACGCTGTCACACCCCAGAGTCGATGCAGTCACCATCATGCAGTCACCAGTGCAGTCCACATCGCCCTTCATGCCCTCCTTCTTGGAGTGATCCACATACTCTACCCACGCCGCCTCCTCGACTTCACGGAACGCCGGAATCCAGGCAGTGATATCCTGGAAGGACATCAGGTTGTCAGTGTTCCCCATGATCTTGACAGCACGTGGGTTCACGTGTCTCATCGCCTTCCAGTAGTAGTACGACCCCTCCGACTTGTTCCCCCACCACCGCACCTTCAGCTCCTCTGAGAGGACAGCTGCGACTGGGGACTTGGCATCCAGCAGGTCTTCCAGGGACTTCTTTTCCCGCTCGAGAAATTCTTTCTCTTTTTCCGTCTTGGCGTACGCGATGTTGTCAAGGTCCTGAATCTTCCCCTCCATGTCACCCCAAACAGAGTGGCTGTGCGACTTCTTCGAGGGGGTGGTGTAGGAAGCCAGCAGCTCCATGATCGGCGAATTTGCCCGCTCCATCTCCAGCAACTCCTTCTCCAGCCGTGTGACCCCCAGATCCTTGAGCAGCTGGCCCAGCTTCCCCATGCTGGGTGTCGTACTGCCCTGTTGGAGCTCGGTGCTCACGAACACGAACAGCGCCTTCATGCGCTGGCGCACGTGGGTGTACACTTCGATGCGAGACGAGTACCGAGTATCACCTGGGAGGGGGCACTTCACAGCCGGCACCTTCTCCTTTGTGTTGTTCTTTTTTGCAGCGTCGAGAACAGCATGCGCTGCTGGAAGGATATCCTTGAGGGTGGTAGCGGTGGAGACTGCCTCGTTCGGCTGGCGGAGGGCTGCACGGATCTTCCCGGCGCACGATTCGAAGAGATCGGCTTCCTCCTGCGGCGTGCAGTCCTCCCTGAGTTCTTCGACTTCCCCGAGGATGGTCTCCAGCGATGACACAGCAACTCCGGAGAGACACTCCATCTGCACTTCGACCCACCGTCTGTGCCGATACTTGTTCTCATCCCCGCCCAGCAAGTTGTTGAGTAGGCGGGACACCTCGAAGGCGGCACACCCCGGGAACTTCTTCTCCAGGTTGGCCAGCATCCAGGTCTCGCAGACGTCGCCACAGTTGTTCACCAAGTGTGGGACGCACGACACGAAGGGGACACCGAATGCTTCGGCGAGTTCACGGCTTGCAGCTGCGTTGGACCCGCCCTTGTCGGATCTGATGAGGAAGGGGGGGGGCAAGCTGAGGCGCGTCAGCTCGCGCTTGATGTCCTGCGACAGCTCGACCCCGGTCTGGCTCCCCCTCCGCTCCTCCGGACGTATGAAGATCAGCGATGCGGCGAATCCTACAGCGCTGAGGATGATGGCCGTCGCCTTCGTGTCGCCAATCCCACTGTTGTCATGCGACATGCAGTACCTCCCCCCCTTCAGCTTGGCCGTGATGACCTTCTCGCTGTCCTTCGTCAGCTCGTCGCCCAGCTTCTTCACCAGCGGAGCAACCTTCGGGGGGTCCTTGGGGATGCGTGTGCCTGCGAGGCAGGAGAGTACACCCTGCATCGCGCCCGCTGTGATCCCCGTGTAGAGCACCCCTTTCGCGATTTTGTCATGCAGAGCGGTTTCACTCGCTTCAAATGCAGTCACAATTGTGACCTGCCCCTCTTCCCCCTTCTTCTGCCTTGATTTCTTCCCCACGTGCTTGCTGCCGGTGAAGTGGTCCCCCAGGTCGCCTGCCTGGACATGGGGCATCCACAACACCTCGCAGATATCGCAGGAGGGGACCTCCTGAGCCGCTGCGTAAACGCTCGTCAGCTGCTTGGAATTCCTGTAGTGTGATTTGATGTCGCCGACCTTCACGCAGACACAGTCGGTGTGCTTCTTCATCTCCCTGCGGAGAGCATCGCCCAGTACCTTCCTCTGGGAGGGGGCAGGTGGGGGGTCAGCAGGGGGTGCGGCCG